>JAFMSR010000013.1:15505080-15521791 GCA_022818135.1 Saxidomus purpurata | reverse complement strand
AAGTTTTTGAAAAACACCTTCTCTGCATTATGATGATAAAGATTAACCATGAAATTATGTGCACCTGTTCTACCTGCCCCCTAACAGCTGGTATACAAGGGTAGTAACTCTGAACTGACACACTTCTGCATGCTGGGTAATTTGAAGAACATATTACAACACTTAACACATGGAACAGTTTAGGAACAGAATAGACAAACACAACATAAAGGGGTATTCAATAAATTTTTGATATACAAACAAAAAAGATTCTGTCTCTGTATTTGTTATAGTGATAATTATGTTGTGCAAAAAAACATAACAGAAGCATAAGAGACCCACTTTTCCTGGATTCAAAGGGACTAACTTTACACTACTTGATATTTTATTTGGTGATGGATCATAATGTGCTATTTAATTTACATTAAGGTCTGAAGGTATCCAAATCAACCTGTTCATAGCTATGCCAACAGGAATCTGTGCAATTGCTTTCGGTTTTTTTCTCAAGCCAAACTGACTTTTAATATTTTGATTTTGTGCTTCTTTTCACACCCTCTATGGTAAATAAACAAATTAGATTGACTCAATGACCGAATGAATGAAAAAGCAGCAAACAGAATTTTCATCCCCACACCCCACCCATTCAAAGGGAGATAATCTATTTACAACTACTGAGTAACTAATGAAAGGTGAAGAAACCAATGGAACATGGAAGTATTTGAAATTACATTTCTCCAGTGAATTCCAAAGTTGAAATGACAAAATGGTTGCTAAAATAAGCAGAAGAAATAAAGTCTAACCAATGCAACTAGGAAGTACAACATTCATGTTCTAGGAAGCAGGACAAAGGAACTAAATCTAGGAGAAAAAGTACATTCAGAAAGTATGCAGAGTAACTAAAATTACGCTAAGTTTACTTGTTTTTAACACTAATAGTGCAAGTTATGTGCATCTACATAAAAAGGGTGTGCCACAAAATTACCCAGAATGCAAAGTGCAAAAGCCGTGCAGCCCAACCCAGTATGAACATGAACTTTCAATTGCGTTACTCAACAAAGTAAAACTTCGCTACAACCACATTATATAGGTCGCATAATATCTAGATGTTTTCTAAGCAAGAAAGGGTCACTGATACAGATGTTTTCTAGCGAAGATTCCTAATATCTAAGTCTAGACAAAGAGTACACTGGACACCTAAGAAGTTCAAAACATTTACAAGATCACCATATTCACTCAGAACTTGTTTAAACAGAATTTTTCAATCTATATTTTACTGCCATTGTCTTTGACATGTATACTTATTTCAAGGCTTATTAATTAAGTAAGGTTTAATGAACTCTGACTTTACGAGACAAGTTGCTATCTGTCACACTGATCAATAAACAGCAGACGTTTCCAGGAAGTCTACAAGGAACTGCAAATGTTTGTGTCAAAGATTGTAACTGAAATAGCTTCTTTTTTTTAATCCAAATTTACACATCAGTGGAAATCAGTGATGTTTTGTGACATCACCTAGAACTGAGTGAATGCAGGTGACACATAATTATGTGACAGCAAAAATATAATGTTATCAATTTTTATACAGATACTTGTTCACAAATGCTAGGTACATACCCAGATCCCCCAGCAAAGGGGTCACCACCGAAGGACTGTGAGGAAAAGAAGGGGCTTGGACCGGGGAATCCTACAAAAGAATCCGCAAACAATCCATTTGAAAATCCACCAACTCTTGGGCCTACAACAAACATGTACATGTTGTAATACTCCACTTAAATAAGCTGAAATAAATATTGCAGTTAATACATACAAAATAAATTTTCTGTGAAACGAAATGAAATACATTTTGTACAGAGAATAGGGGGAAAAAATTTCTGAATGAATGACATTCTGACTTGTACTATGTTAAGAGAATTTCAAATAAAAATCCTAAATTTTGCTCCGAATTCCAATTTCTCTAGAACACAAGTTTGGAGCATAATTATACGGTCAAGGCCCACTTTAGGGACCAAGTCCAACAGGATAATAAAATGTGCAGGACTTGCTAACAGGCAAATGCTCTATGGACTGAGAGTCCCGGCTGCATACGTTACTATAATTTTCTCCCTTTTTCACACTCAGAGTCTACTCTTGTGACATAATAACGTAACATATACAAGGAACAAAAGCAAACAAAAGCATCCCAAATTTAATCAGACGAAGATATCTATCATCTTTATTAGACAGACTGAAACTCCTGGTGCCAGACACGGGGTCGACGAGGTGGACGCAATGTCAGACAAAGTCACATATAATTTACAATAAAGTCCTGAAAAACCCCTCTATCTTCATATAAAAGTGGCTGTAAGAGAAAATCTGTTGTCTCCCTACATAGACTGCAACAGAATAAATAGATAAGAAAAATATGGTACAGAAATGGTATAAATATGGTACAAAAATGGTACAAAAATACAGATGTTTGATTCACATCCTTTGTTCAAACTTCTCTATTTAAAATCATTCAATGTTGCAGACGTAAAATGTTGTAATTTATATAAACTACTCATAACAATGCTTCTTGTTGTTCTTTGAGTGCCAACGCCCAAATAAGGGATTTTCTTTAACAGCCCTTTAATGTATTGTCCTTTCAGTGCAACAAGGTTGTAAATTGTAGTAAAATGAGAAGGAAATATTGCCTTTTTGCACCAAAGTGATGATATAAAAGCTTGTACTTTCGATCCAAAAATGTAGAAAATTGAATGAAACATTTCAATACAAAGAAAGGTTCTAATATTGGAATAATGAATTCCGATGTTTAAACCAGCATGAAAATTTGAACATCAGATGTGAATCCTACAATAGAAGTAGTGGAGGTTGTAAGTTACAAAAGAACCATTAATAACTCTCACCCTGCCGGCAGCCAATGGTTTTGCCTTTGTGATCAGTGCAGATCATGATCAACCTGCAAATCTGTGCAAACTCAGCATGATCTGTACTGTTCACATTCATGTCAGTAAATGTTCAGTAGGCACCCCTTTAAACACGTAATGGTACAGTCAAAATTGAAAGATGGGCTAGTCCATTTTAGAAATTGGGCAAGGCAGCCTGCCTTGAGATAAATGAATATTTATGACGTAACAATAAAGGTGGCTTAGATTTTAATATAGGCTTCTAAAATCTTCTGAATTTAAAGTAGTTTTTGTTTATTTCAAAAGATCCCCTGCCTTCCTTGCTCCCTAATGGAAATGCTCACTTTTATCACTACAATCATTAATGGGAGAACATTGTCTTATGATGATATGCAAAAGTCATTTCTTTTTCTTTCTACTAACCACTGGAATGAACTTTCCGAGACCTGTCAAAACCCTGTATAGGGGTCATACTGAAGCATATAAATGAACTATCATAATACAGTCATTTCCTATTGTCTAAGATTCTCTAGGGACAGTTTTTTCCAGAACATTATCTTGTATATATGACATTAGATCCATTTCATAGCCACTTATCCATTTATCACATGGCCTTCATAGACTCTGTTAGAGGCAGGTTTGACTGTACGAAAAACCTTTGGGAAAACACAGAAATTGAGCCACTCTCACTAAACATGTTCTAAAACAGAAAAGGAAATTAAATCACTCAAAAAAAGAAGCCTTATCATTGTAATAACGATACATGTTAAACAGTCTTTTTCTTTAACGTCTCAATTCATATAGAAAGAATTAAGAAAAGAAAAGGAAAATCAAATTTATAGAGAAAAGAAAATGGTGCAGAAACAGAGAGAAGTTTAGGCTTAGACTGTATGCTGTTAAATCCCTGTAAGACTGTAATATCTAGTTATGACAATTTTTTTAACTTTTTCAATTTATATAACTTCCAGCTGAGTGGTTGTCATTCCCCTTTTTGTGATTGTCCTTTTTGAACACAAGATTAAGGTCTTCAACTGTTTCACTCCTCCATTCATTCTGCATCAGTTTCTTTCTCAACATTTCTTTCTGTCTGTAAAATTCCTATAAAATCCTGTAAAAGAAGGTGGTTAATATTAAAAGTCAAATTTGTTGTCTTTCTATGTTTCTGTTACCTGTGAAGAATTCTGCGAAAGGATCCCGTCCACCGAAAAATTCTCTGAAAACTTCCTCTGGATCTCTGAAGTGGAAACCATGGTAACCACTTCCAAAACCAAAATCGTCATCATAGTCTGCATAACCGTTGCCATGACTACCAGTCAACCCTTCTTTTCCATATTTGTCATAAACAGTACGTTTGTCTTCTGAAAGTAAGAGAGATAAAATCTATGAACTCAACTGAAGAAAACTAGTCCATTTTATATCACACTTGGTAACAAGTGACAGCCTTCCAAAAAACTTCATTCTATAGCATTTTCATAGTTTCATTTTTGTTCAGATCTACTTCTGAAAAAAGTGTACTAAACTGAAGTTTTAAATAGGTGTTGCCCCATCACTTAACTATAAACTGTAAAAAGAATTGCAGCAAACAGAAGTAAGAAATTATCTGGAGCAGAACAAGCTGTCATGAATTCTTGTACTCAAATGTATATTGAGAAATAAATCATTAGCCATAAAACCAAGATCATGTGGGGGGCTATTTCAACAGCTCAGAGTGTTTTGTCCATCCTAACTCTTAATTCCCAGGGGACCGAAGACGTATATATTCGCAATCAATGAAGCAAATCCATAAATAAGACCAAGAAAGTATATGGTGCACACTGCACAGCCTTAAACTTTGACATTCTCTCTGTAAAGGTCCACAGGTACTAAACACAATGCCATGCATGTTTATATTGTTCATACACCACTCTGCATTTAATTACTGCCAATTGTTGACAATGGCATCAAACCATACTTTTCATTTGCTTTTCCATTAGGTAGGAATATTGTCTGATCCCAAACAATGATGACTAAATCAACTAAGTATTTAACTATTCAGTGACATGAAACAGCATTCAATGTTGAAGTCCTCCCTACAGACAATTACCTTTGACCTACTAATATTTTAAATAGATTAAAAGACGTTCAATTTTATAAATCTTAACCGCCACCGTGGTCAGAGTTGCTGACTAACCTCTCACTAATCGAGGGTCATGGGTTCGACCCTTGCTACCGACCATGTCTCTTTAATGTGAGAAAGTTGGCAGTTTCTTATAGACGGACAGCGAGGGTTCCACTACTGGTCCCTTCAAGACTGATGGTTAGGCAAACTGCTCGCATGTAAAAATGACTGAATACAACCACAGGTGGAAGGAACATACCTTTGACTTTTTTTTCTTAAGCTAATGCTTTTTTCTATGCATTTTAAAATTGATATCAGAATAAATAAAAAAAAAATTGAAAAAAATTTTTTTCAATTTTTTTTTATATTTATATTAAATTGATATCAGAATAAATAAAAAAAAAATTTTTTTTCAATTTTTTTTCAATTTTTTTTTTATTTATTCTGATATCAATTTTAAAATGCATAGAAAAAAGCATTAGCTTAAGAAAAAAAGTCAAAGGTATGTTCCTTCCACCTGTGAATACAACTAAAAAGGGTTTTTTGCAATCATAAAAAATAAAATTTAACCTAACTTTATGAATCTTTTGACTGCTGGTGTTAAAGTTTGGTGTTTTGGAGCAATACTTACTGTCTGATAAGACTTCATAAGCCTCTGAGATCTCCTTGAATCTTTTCTCTGCTTCCTCTTTTTGGTCTGGGTTTTTATCCGGATGCCATTTTAAGGCCATTTTTCTGTAGCTGTAAAAGACGGAAGTATTTAGCTATATAAGCTAACAAATTATGTAAAATATTTGCAGTCTGTCTGTTGAATGTCAAAAGTTTAGGCAATGAATACTGAATAAGTTTTTTAGGCAAAATCAATTCCTGCAAGAACAGAGAGTTAAAGTTAGGATTTTCTGGCTGACAATTCGGAGTCAATGTCCTTCATTATGTGCTGGATGGCCTTCTTGTATTAATACAAGATGGCTGAAAATGCACAAAGTCAATGTCCTTGCATGTGGGATGGCTAAAAATTCACAGAGTCAATGTCCTTGCATGCTGGATCATGCTGATAATTCACAATGTCAATGTCCTTGCATGCTGGATGGTTGATAATTCACCGAGTCAATGTCCTTCTTGCATGTCCCATGGTTTATAAATCACCAAGTTAATGTGACAGATGGCTGATAATGCACAGGAGTCAATTTCTCTCTTGTGTGCAAAAAAGGCTGATAATGCACAGTCAATCTTGTGTGCAAAAATGGCTGATAATGCACAAGTCAATCTTGTGTGTAAAAATGGCTGATAATGCACAGTCAATCTTGTGTGCAAAAATGGCTGATAATGCACAATCAATCTTGTGTGCAAAAATAGCTGATAATGCAGTCAATCTTGTGTGTAAAAATGGCTGATAATTCATAGTCAATCTTGTGCGCTCAATGGCTGATGATTCACAGGAGTCGATGTTCTTCTTCAATGCATGATGGTGGTTGATAATGCACAGAGTCAAAATGACTCTTCGTATGTAAAGTGGTTTTTTGATAATTCAGAGACTCAAAGGCCTACTTGTCCGCTACACTGGAAATAATTCTTTTTCTCTGAAGACCTGTAGACAATGTAGAATACTCCACAGACTTGTATTCAGGGGACTGGAGAAATCTTTCAATCAAAGTTCATCTGACCAGAAACAAAAATCAGAGGTATAGGCCAGGTGGTAAACATTCTACGAAAATGTTATCACAAAAAACATAACAGTAAGGAAAATTGTTTGAAAAGACTCTGAGGGCTGATGCTAGTCCAATAATACAGCAATTACTGCCAGTTAGTGGTATGTATACTTCAAACGCTGCCAGAATATATTATATCATACATACTGAAAACAATTCATATAAAGTGAATTAAATTCTACCAGAGTACTGTTTGTGTATACAGCCATTTTTTTGAAGAGTGGTCAATTTCTGTGAATTCTAGGTTTAGTTCAGCACAATTTTGAAAAAGAGCAGAAATGAAATGACAGCATGATAACGTGCGTAAGAATGTGTAGGAATAATTGTGTTCAACAATTTTGCAGACACAATCACCAAAAACATGGCGAAAACAAGAAGTGTGTTAATATTACATCACAGGATAATCACCAAAAACATGGCGAAAACTAGAAGTGTGTTAATATTACATCACAGGACAATCACCGAAAACATGGCGAAAACTAGAAGTGTGTTAATATTACATCACAGGATAATCACTGCAAAAACATGGCGTAAACTAGAAGTGTATTTATATCACATCACAGGACAATCACCGAAAACATGGCGTAAACTAAAAGTGTGTTAATATTACATCACATCATGCCGGTATTGAAGTAAACAGTCTTCATTTTTGTGTAATTTATTTTCTCAGGTTCAGTTGCATAACTTTTTGTTCAAGAATAAATCACATACACAGTAAAATGTCTGAAATTAAACAGTGACGTAAACAATCTGTTTACTTGTGAGGCATGCAGAGTTGTCTATTCTTGGATCCAGGTATATCAATGAAATTCCTGCGTGGCAGTTCTAGTAGAAATTTCCAGGATCAATGTGGTTTGTTATTGATGTCAGTTGGCAAAGGCAGAAGTCGGATTTTACATTTTACGTCAAATTACTATATATAACTGCACTGTTAACAACAAAACAGTTCCTGTTACATCATAAAAAAAAATATTGTATAATTGACTTCTAACTGTAGTCACCCCTTGATTACATGCTGTATACCTGGTTCTCTAGCCTTGTCTCAGAGTTTTAACCAATCTCAGCTTACATCGTAAGACTGTTCTTGCAACCCCCCCCCCCCCCCCCCACACCACAATCGCCACAAATCAGTGAAACTTTATCTACAGGCAGCAGTGGTTCCCCTTTATGAGTGTACGATATTTCATGAGGACATGACTAGACATATTTGCAGACTGACGCAGCAAAATCTATTATTCTTACTTATTGTGAAATACAAAGCTTTTGAAGTTATAAAGCTGTCTGCCAATTATTTCATAAGAGATACAAACAAGACCAGGGTTTAATTTCTAAAATACACTTGTCTATTTCTGAGTCTTCATCAGGGTTGTCTATTTTAAATTAAGACAGTAAACTTAACTTTTCAAAGAAACGCTAAGTGAAATCTTATTGACTGAATAGCGAAAAATGCAGATCATGATCAAAATCGTCACAAAGGCAGAGTGGCCCTACCTTAGCAGGGAAGGTGTTAGAAAACAGCCCCTGATTGTGCTCTACCAGTAAGACATGGCTGACTGACGTCAATTTGAACACTCTCTTTAAAATGAAGTTCGTCATCAATATCATTTTATTCCCACACTATACAATATGTAAAAGCATTCAGTTGTGTTTTGCAATAACCCACACCACCTACAATAATACCAATCCTCTCTGTATTCCAGACATGTGCCAAAACTTCAAGCAATTAATACCAGCAGAAACCTCGATGAGAATCATCAAGTATCAATATACTGTATTACTGGCAGCATGAAAAAATATAAAATTCCAAGCTTTAATATGTTTAATAACTTCCAGGAAATTAGCAAATTATTTGCCAAATATGCAGTTTTCTTGACATGATTGTATTGTATTTCAGTCCTAACATATAGTATAATGAACATAGATGGTATATATTGTGAGGAAAAATGGAAAAAGACAATTGTTATTTACGGTAAAGAAGGCATGCAAAGAAATATCAGGAGGGTCATGATGGCCCTATATCATTCACCCGAGTAAACAGAGAACATCAGTCATTTGCATAATTCCTGGCAACCATTTTCAGCTGCCAAGCAGGACCGTTAAAGCAAATTTGGTAGAGGTCCATCCAAGCAACAATCCTGTGAATTAAGGTTGTACCTGGCCCAGTGATTAAGGAGATGTGGTTTTTCCTATTTTTAGCTCTGGTGGACCTTTTGTCCAGCAGAGCAGAACTGTCTGAGCAATTATGGTAGAGGACCATCCAAGCAACAATTCTGTAAAGTTTGGTGAGGATTGGCTCAGTGGATAAAGGGGGAGAATTGTCATTTTGAAAGATTTTCCCATCATAGCTATACATTTTCAAAAAGAACCTGTTCACATCATTATATATTCAATAATTATGCAGGTAGCTTAAGCAACAGTCTTGGTATTATAATACTGCATAATTAAATGGGGAAAAAAGAAATCTCCAATATACATAATACCATATATATTATAATGAGTGCATCTTGCTAAACTTTGAAAAAAAAACAACATTTTCCCAAGAAATGGCATCTTTGATGTCAGTTATATTAAGGAAAACTATAGGAGCCATTTCAGCACTACAACACTGTAGCACAAAAACTGCAACAAAAGAATTCACACTTTAGTATAATCATATTGCTTCCTTCACTTGATACATAGGGTGTCAAGGTCAGTCAGACTTTTCTAAAACGACGAGTTTCTGAAAATAGGAAGAAAAAAAAAATCATATTTCTAGTGCAAATTTCATATTTCTACGTCACAAAGTGATATTTGACATATTGATGTCTTCCCACATTATCTGAGACCTTGACTTTGATACTGAAAGCTGTAGTTGTTCTACATAGTGTGAAGATATAGACTATAAACAAAATTGAAGGACATTTTTAGTGACATTGACCTTTCCAGTAAAAATAAAAGGTATTTTAGAGGAGAAACAGGGGTGTGTCAGAATAAGTCCTACAGATGTAAGCCACTTGAAGAAATCCCATAGAGCCAGACAAGCTTAATCTCAAGCTGTGATGCCTGCTGTTGGTACAATTCTATTTTATTGGAACATTCCTTTTTTGTCTCGAGGTTAATTTTTACACCTGTTTCATTGGTATTTCAGTTATAAACAGGCAGGCAATTTTCCTAACCACTGTTTCTGGGAAAGACGAGTGCTAGACTCCTATCCTCTGTAAAAAAAAAACTGCAAATTCTTTACGATAAAGCCAGTGGCAGACTCAATCCCATGACCTCCATGACCGTCAACCAATGTGCAGCTGATTTAGATCCATTCAACCTCATTTGCAGGTCTCCTATTTTCTCCAATGTTCACATTACATCACATTATTTAAAAATAATTTATCAACCACATACAATATAATCCGCATGAGAGGTTAATGACTTAGGCTGATATTACGATTACTGCTCTGGTATTTATGAGGCTTTCTTGTAAATCTCGAAATATTTCTATCATGATAAATGCAGTTGCAAAGTTGCCAGTTTTTTTCAAACCTCAGTTGAAATAATGTTAATGGGTGCCTGGAGAAACATTACGTATTGTTATTCCAACAGAGCCATGTCATAAAAACCACACAGGGGAGGAAGTTTGCGGAACTAAAACAGGTTTCCGATACTTATACTCATAATCAACCACACATATCTTATTTGACTTGAAAAATGTACATTAATTTTCAAATCAAAAAGCAACATGCTATGTTACAAATAGAAAACACTTTCCTTCTGCAATAAATGTACAAAAAATCATGAAAATAACGCAGCACCAGTTCACAGGTACTGATCTCCTAGAAAGATTTGAAACATGGAAGTATGAATTCTTAGATAGATTTTGCAACTTCTTCCAAATATTGAAAATATTCCTAAACATAAAAAATCCTTAAGACCATGTTGCACTTCTTCCATTTGTTTTTTAATCTTCTTCATGCATAAAAGCTGTGGGGATGGGCGATGGGGTGGGGTGGGGGGGTGGGGGGGGGAACATCTTTTATTTAGTATACACTACTTTTAACGTTTTTGAGAGAAACACCCTGGATATCTTTGGTGTATTCCAAGAGCACATTACACTGTCAAGTCATTTTGGTAACATTTATAACCTCTTATTCTAAATGTCATCCACTTTTCTAGTTTCTATGCTTTCATCATCTTTTTTCCTTGTAATTTCTTTGCCACTGCAACGTCATCAACTACTTTCTCTGTAGTTTCTTTGCCACTGCAATGTCATCAACTACTTTCTCTGTAATTTCTTTGCATGTGCAATGTCATCAACTACTTTCTCTGTAGTTTCTTTGCCACTGCAATGTCATTAACTAATTTCAATGTAGTTTCTTTGTCACTGCAATGTCATCAACTATTTTCCCTGTAATTTCTTTGTGACTGCAATGTCATCAACTTCTTACCCTGTAGTTTCTTTGCGAATGCAATGTCATCAACTTCTTACCCTGTAGTTTCTTTGCCACTTCAATGTCATCAACTTCTTACCCTGTAGTTTCTTTGCTAGTGTAATGTCATCAACTCCTTTATCTGTAGTTTATATGCCAGTGCAATATCATCAATTCCTTTCCCTGTAGTTTATTTGCCACTGTAATGTCATCAACTATTTTCCCTGTAGTTTCTTTGCCAGTGTAAAGTCATCAATTTTCTCTGAATTTTCTCAACCAATGCAATATCATCAACATCTTTCAATGCAGTTTCTCTGCCAGTGTAATGTCATCAACTTCTTTCTCTGTAGTTTCTATATAGATGCCAGTACAATGCCATCAACTCCTTCCCCCATAGTTTCTTTGCCACTACAATATGTCACCAACTCCTTACCCTGTTTTTTTTTGCCACTGCAATGTCTTTAACTCCTTTCTCTGTAGTTTCTTTGCTACTGCCATGTTTGTCATCAACTTCATTTGTTTCTGTGCTTAAATGACAACTTCCTTCCAATTGGGTATTGTTACAAAATGACTTAGAACTGTGATTGACCACTTTAGAGCACCATAATGATAGAAATGGCTCTAATACAATAATCACTGAAATCTGGCCAGGATAATATATAAAGGATTCAAACCTCAATGGGAATTGGGGTCATAACCTCACCTCTCCCTACCGCACAAGAATAAACATGGAAATAAACTAGGGAACATAAATTGTAGAAAACAACATTAACAGACTCCAGGACCCCAGCATATACTTGAACTAAGGTACTGAGGTGAGCCAGGTAAGCTGTGAGAGAGGTATCTCACCGTCAATCAGTGTACATGAAAGATAGCAACAAGATGATTATCTGATAATTGCATGTTGCTAACCTGCCATAGAGTAGCAATTATTGCTCCATTTACCCAATTTATCTGAGTCAGGTAAAGATTCCTTGTTTAATAGAAACATATACAGCTTATGATGTTCAATTTTTATAGTGTTAAGATTTTCTTTTCCATATTTTAGCTCAATACATTAATCTAAAATGTCACTGACTGGGTCAACGCTTACACCATGTACACAGAATTCAAACCTGAACTATCACTGCAGGTGCTTAAAAATCATCCACTAATGGGCCTTGACTCCATGTATGACAAAATCATAGTGTATAAAGGGAGATAATTTGTATTTTTCACCTCAGCAGAGTTCTGCACCTTGACAGATTAAATGGTACACAGATTATGTATATCGGGCATTCAACTTAAAACAGTCGTAAGTTATATGAGATAAAGAAGGAATTTTGACTGTTTTGCTTTGAACCCTCGATATGTGTACAAAGTTTGCAATTAAGTGATTCAACAAACACTTTGTGCTCACTTTAACTAAAAGGTATTTACAAACATGACAGAATAAAACTTACGCCTTTTTGATGTCTGTTTCTGATGCATTCCGTGATATGCCGAGGATTTCATAATAATCCCCCATCTTGTCAGCCTTCATAGAGGCAGCTCCTGAAATACACATGCGTAGGTTATAATATAAACATTACTTATTATAAATATCCTTTAATTTAAACTCTCATTTATCTACCCTTAAATTCTTAAGTTCTAACGACTTACATTAACCACTATGGAGATCAAAGACAGATAATGTAGAATCACATGTGACCTGTTTAAGGACACCACCACTTCTAGGGCAGTGGCCGGGATCGAACTCGGAAAAGAACGTGTTACCACTGCACAAAGACACTTTCACCCTTTGATATACTCATAATGCAGAAAAAAAATGCCTGTAGTTCTCTGAAACTGAATTTTTCATATACACTGTATACACTGCCCAATTCAAATACCATAACTATGTTTTAACTGGGCTAGCTACAAACTTAACGCTACCTGCACAACTGCATCCTAATTTACAAAACTGTATTGTAAGATTACATCATAGATTAGACCAAATTATTTCAAAAGTAGTGAGGGACAAATTTACAAAAATTACCATTTTTTCAAAATATCAAGGGCCATGACTCAAACACTCCCAAAAGTGGGGGCATAAAAAAGTTTAGTTAAGTTTACACTAATTTATTTTAGCTCGATCAAGTCACTCTTGAGTCTACTTCCTGGAACAACTAGTACTGGTGACAAAGGAAGAAGTACGGTCATGACCGCAGCGGGGCTTGAGCCAACAACCTCCGGGATGAACGGCAGACACCTTAACCTCTACACCACTGCTCTCCTCTTGCAGACGGTTATAAATTTTAACTTCTCCGAGGCTATACAGTAGCTAGTCTATTGTATTCCAATACAGCATTCAAGTATTGTTGTTATGGAGGCGGGTTCATCTATCTATCTTTTTTTTTCAAGTATGTCTGCTTTTTTTTCTACAACCTGACGAAATTCAAATGGATCCAACAGAATTTTCAGGAGGCTGTCTAGAACGCTAGGAGTGAAAATATCTTATTTATCAACCACTTCAGGGACTGATTCATAGAAATTCCATGAAATACTTTCCACTGAAAAACTAGTCAATCAAAGAGTTGAATCATTTACAGTCTATTACATCAAATGCCGATCCTTGTTTTCTTTTGAGTTCATGCAGATTAACCACAATTTCATAGTAAACTAGCTGCTGTTGTGGTAATATCTTTTTTTTTTTTAAGCATCTGTCTTTAACGCAATAACAGTGAAAACGCGTACTGCTGATTCGATGTTTTCTATAGAAATTACTTTTATGACAGTGAAAAACACGGGGCATGTCGTGCAATTAAACTGAAATCTTTAACATTTATGAACCTTCTTACAAGACAAAAAAGATTTACTCCATCTCACTGTAAATGTAGTTGCTGCATTCTGATGGGGGTACAAACAATCCCCCCCCACCCACCCCCCCCCGCCCCTGGAGTCAAGCTGGTATAAACCTTCTTCGTGCAGACATCACAGAATGTTTTTCATCATATGCAAGAACTCCCCCAGTGTTCGGAGCAGCCAAGAAATTTATTGTTTGATCATACATTATGATAGCATGCTTAAAATGCACTGAATCTATCAGGGAGTTGTATGGGAAACATGAAAGGAATTTGGCAATTAAACGATCAGGTGAAGCTGAGGTCTTGTCTAAGAAATACTGTATTTATCCTAGTAAATGTCCAGCACATGTGCTGTATTATAAGTCACAATATGGTGTGGTTGAGTGGTTTAAGGATGCTGATCCTTAATGAATCCCTTAACAGACTCGCTGATATACATGAGATTGAGTCCAATAAACTATCACTATGGCTGTTTGTTACAAATGAAGACACCAGTTGGTCCTTCACTTGTGCAATGAATAGGTAAACTGCCTGAAAAACTGTTGAAAGGGATTTTACCCCCCCCCCCCCCCCCCCATCCAAATGAAATAATAATTCATCCTTGCTTATTCATCATAATCATGAAAGTCAAGATCAAGTTTAAAATCTTCCATTAGTTAACTTATCTGCAATGGCTTAAAATTTAACACTCACATTGAAAAAGATCAACAATTAATTGTACACAATCCTCTTAAAGTGTTTTTTGAATTATCTTTAAACAGGGGCGATAACTCACATCACAACAGAGATTGTGCATAAATTATGCATGTGCATACTTTTATAATGCATGTTCCAAACAATTCTTTATTTGCATTAAAACATGGATTTATCTTAGATAAAGGTGTCACAACCATGTCCTCTAACTCCCCCCCCCCCCACATTTTTTCCCTACAACCAATGGGGGCTATCTTAAGATCTTGTGTGGTCAAAAGAAAACCACATCAAAAACCTTCAACACTTTTTATACAGATAGTATAGCCATTAATATTGCACTCCCCCACCGAAATCATGACAGGCTGACTCATTAGCTGGTAATAGCAATTAACCTGGATACCTGGGAAGCTAATTAATACACTTTTAACATGACTTCAACTTCATTACAGAATGATTGTAATACTTGGTAAGACCCTGGGGGAAAACAAAGCCAGTAATTTTTTTAACAAGTAGACATAACAGGAAATGTATACACATATTTGTAAGGATTGTTGTTGTTGCTGTTATACGAGTTTAACGCTTGTTTCAATCATATTTCGGTCCTTTTTACAGGCAGACAGTTAACCCAACCATCATTCCCGAGAAGAACCAGTACTAGATCCCTATCCTCTGTAAGAAACTGCCATCTTTCTCACATAAACCGACAATGTCAGAAGCAGGGCTCAAATCCAAGACCCTCAATTTCACATCAGCGACTAACCACTCGGCCACGGAGGCGAACTTAATGTAATTGTTAAATTTATTCATGTCCTACCTTTATTGACATTGTTAAGTTTTTAGTGGACTTATAAATTGTTCAAATGGGTGCAAACGGAAAATTTATGCATATTGGTGGTTTGAGTAGTGCAGTGCAGATCATGATCGGACTGTAAGGGTATTTCATGCATAAAAAGTCTGATAAAAGCTTCGTTACGTGTCAGAGCCAAACAAAGTAAAGTCACCATTTCTCAGATCAGCAAACTTAAGTTTCCAGATTTTTTTCTATTAATTTTCTGCTTTTTGAAACAGTTCAGTCAGCTACTAACTATTCAACCATGTTCAGAATTTCGTAATTGGACAAATCTCTGCATCTAGTGTGACTACAGCCTTGGATGGCAAGACAAGTTTGGAAATATCATCCAGAAAATATGACTCAAATCAAAATGTTAATTACTTCACAAGAAACCACAAAACATCAAACGCCCTCTATATTTCCGATTTATATTGGCATTACGTACTTTTTACTGTAACAGCTGCATCTCAGCCTCCCATGTTTGAGTTTCAGTGAAAACAGAGTGACAAGGCAGTCCAACCAACAGCTGGCTCCTTATAATTTTGTTTGTAATTGTGCTTATTAGGTCCACCATCCTCTAAAGAGGCTATAATCGGTACGACCCGTGGCTCCTTGTAATGACAATGATATCATGTTTTATTACCCTCCCATGAAATTTCCAGTCTTCTGATTGGTCAATGATCCGTATATAGATATCGATATTTAAACTGGCGAAGCCATTAATATACACTTGACATATCCCCTTATTATACATCATGCTAAATGTGAGAGTGTTCGCGTACAGTACGTCAATGTATTAGTATGACTTGTGCTGATTTTTTATGTCATGCAGTGATGTCACGAAGTGACATTGAGGTAACATAAGGGCATTTGAAGGTTAGGTCTACTTATGTTTAACCATTAAATGAATTTAAAATGAATTAAGTCCTTCAATACCGGTGTCTAAGAAAAGGACGGGTAATAAAATTATTTAAAAAAATATAAAAAAATAAACTATTAAAGTTGGACATCTGACCTTGACTTAATTCAACTGGGTGGTTATAATGCATGACCTTCCATTTTATATCAGGTGTTAAATACCAGTCATTCATCCTTAGTCCTTAGAAACATAACTTCCAAAAGGTTTACAAGATGGGGAGGACATCATATCAAGACTGAAATCCTTTTTAAGGTTAGTGACCTTAAACTAACACGTATGAGATGAAGGTTTGACCCTTCAAGGACACCAGTACATTGTACTTTCAAGCTTATCATGATCCCTTCAAAGTTAAGGGGTTTGGCTATGAAATG
>JAFMSR010000013.1:15462015-15504580 GCA_022818135.1 Saxidomus purpurata | reverse complement strand
CTTAAACTTCCAGTGATGAACAACCTTAATGTGTAGATGGAAGTAAAGGAAGGAATTTTTGCGGCGACCAAATTTAACAGAATTATGGCCCTTTGTTGATTTTTTCACTATATACCATATAGAAATTTTGTGAAAGCAACTCCTCTTAAACCGGATGGCAGATTTTGCTTAAACTTCCAGTGATGAACAACCTTAATGTGTAGATGGAAGTAAAGGAAGGAATTTTATGCGGCGACCAAATTTAACAGAATTATGGCCCTTTGTTGATTTTTTTCACTATATACCATATAAATAATTGAACATATGAATTTTACATTTTTATGCCCCCACAAAGTGGGAGCATATAGCGTTGCACTTGTCCGTCCGTCCGTCCATCCGTCCGTCCGTACGTCTGTCCGTACGTCCCGAAATCTTGTGAACGCAACTCCTCTTAAACCGGATGGCAGATTTTGCTTAAACTTCCAGGGATGAACAACCTTAATGTGTAGATGGTAGTAAAGAAAGGAATTTTTGCTGCGACCAAATTTAACAGAATTATGGCCCTTTGTTGATTTTTTCACTATATACCATATAGAAATTTTGTGAACGCAACTCCTCTTAAACTGGTTGGCAGATTTTGCTTAAACTTCCAGGGATGAACAACCTTAATGTGTAGATGGTAGTAAAGGAAGGAATTTTCGCGGCGACCAAATTTAACAGAATTATGGCCCTTTGTTAAGTTTTTCACTATATACCATATAGAAATATTGTGAACGCAACTCCTCTTAAACCGGATGGCAGATTTTGCTTAAACTTCCAGGGATGAACAGCTTTAATGTGTAGATGGTAGTAAAGGAAGAAATTTTTGTTGCGACCAAATTTAACAGAATTATGGCCCTTTGTTGATTTTTTCACTATATACCATATAAATTTGTTGCGACCAAATTTAACAGAATTATGGCCCAAAGTTGATTTTTTCACTATATACCATATAAATAATTGAACATATAAATTTTACATTTGTAATTTAATTTAACATGTACATAAGGTTACCTGTAGATCATTTTAGGTATATGTACAGAAATGAAACAGTGGAATGAAAAAGTTCCACATAAAAATCTTACATACAGATATGCTTGCTCTTGTTTATGAGCACATCTGCACAGTGGGGGCATCCGTGTCCTTTGGACACAATTCTAGTTTTTATTATGATATGAATTTGATAAGATTTGCTAATGTCTTAACCATTTAGTTTATATTCAGTGTAACGCTTTATTCAAGATCTCTATACATACAGCATGACAAGTGTCATATTTCTTGTTTTCAAGTCGCCAATATGATATAAAAACTTAATTTTTGCTTTTCATTATACAACCTGTTTCAATGAAAATTATGGGATGACCCAGTCTGGGCCATCCTGGTCTTGGGCCATGTTGGATTTTGGCTGTCCTGACTTGTTTGCACAGGAACGGCTGGTATTTCCCAGGCGGGGGAATTTCTGGGTAATTCCCGTTCTGGGAAATGATCCAAATTGAAACAGTGGGAAATACTCCTTAAACATGAATGAAGATCTTTTGCTTGAAAATACAACTTTGCAGGAGAACTGAATTTAATGAATGCAAACATAATTTAAAATTCAGTGTGTTTTATCATATTGATATTCATTGTACAATGCCTTGCAAAATTGATTAGAGTTATTTTATAGGAGCTTTATGTGAAATATCAAAACGGTTATACCATTCTAAATACAAGATTGATTGTCAATAATCATCATATTTAACATGAATAAGTGGCAGTAAAACTTATGTTCTTGAAATGACTCACTGAAAGATAATTCAGTCTTCACATACAGGCACAGAAACATTTAATGGTGTTTGCTGATGCTTTTTCATCAACCAGGAATATTCTTTCTTTAAACAAGTTAACTTATGAAATTTTGGCCGATGTAGTTAAATTTTAAATTTTTTTTGCCACTCTGCAAAATTCAGCAGCATTGATGAATGGCAAGGTTGACACACGAATAATGTTCTCTTTTCCTCGTTTGAATTTGTTGTGTAATAGACAAAAACTGCCTTTTTTAACATCTTGCATGGTTTGAAATTCTTTACTTTCCTCATTTTGCATGTTGTCATAATAGCATGATTCTTTTACTTAAAATTTTCTTAAGAGTACTGGAGCCATTTCTAATGTTTTAGAAAATGTTGTTGAATAAGTAATGAAATGAATTACATTTAAAACAGATTCCTTCGAAAGAGGAGATAGAAAAAGCGAAAAAAGAATTTGCAAAGAAACAGAAGGCGGAAGCCAACTTGAAAAAAGTAGAAGAAAAGAAGCAGAAGAAAATAGCCAAGAAAGAGAGACAGAAACAGCAGGTGTGTGACAAAGGAGCTAAGAAAACTTGATTTTAGTGTTTTACCGTTTTAGATCAATTACTGTATATTGGTCCTGATTGAATTTTTTCCTTATTTTTGCAATTTTCCCAAAGTCTGACTGCCCAGAAATCGCGAAAATTACCCAATTTACTGTAATGAATAGTAAACAGATGTGTAGGTCGATCATGATCTACACTGGTCGCAAAGAGAGAATAACATAAGAGTAAGATCAGGCAATTAGATGTATACATGTATTTTAGTAATACCTATCATTCAGTTTCTTGAAGGTAGCTAAAGTTGGATTAGAGAAATGTTTGCGTATGAAAAAGTTTCACTTGCGTAGTTACATGTGGTTGATAATATCATGGACCTTTGTACACATAGATTGGCAGCTAAGACTGCCGCATAATGCAAATTGGAAGACACAATTGTTTTTGAAAATCGTCTAGTGCGCTCAAGGTATTACATGTATTGGTAATTTCTTATAGGTTATTGTTTTATCGATTTTGGAAAGTTGCCATTCCATGTGTATATACAATGTAGGTACATGATGACACAGTTAAGTTGCTTTTTTGGCATTTAGGTTCAGGAAGAACGAACTGAACAGAAGCGGGTTGAAGACATGTGGGACGACAAGGAAATAAGAGATCTGGAGAAGAAACTGGGACTGAACAAGAGAAAGAAGAAAGATACACTGCCACTCTCTTTCAAGAATGATGGACTAGACTGTATCCTTGAAATTGCCTGCCAAACAAAATGCTAAGAGAGGCATACCCTAAAGCTGGAAGCAATTTAAAAAAACTCGAAACATTTATTCAAACAATTGAAAGGATTGCAACCAGACGCCAGAGTTTCAGCTAAAAATTCCAGCAAATTTCAGTAAAATTAGCAAAATCATACGTCATTATTTTTGGGTGGGTACTGGGTAGCGATTTATTATAGGAGGTGACTATTGGCATACTGTGGAGTGTGTGTAAAAGAGGCATTTTTAGCTAAACTATTTGAAGAATAAGGAGGATATTGTGCTGGCCCTGGCATCTGCGTTGGTATCTACGTTGGTTAAAATTTTTTGTAAATGCTAATATCTCCTATACCATCAAACATAATTATGTACTTCAAACTTGGCATACTTGTTTCTAATGGCAATATAGACAAGGTAACTTTTAATTTACTAATAACTGAAAGTTGGCTAAAAGTTTGCCATTTCTTAATATTTCTTCATCAAACTTTCAAATTATATTGCTTTTGACAACATGGTCATGATGTACCCTCTCTACCTCTTCTTCCCCCTTCCTTTACCCCCACCCCAAAAAAATCGCAATTGTTTTTTGTTATTGCTATGTTTGATGGCTTAAAGGGATTTCTTTACTTATTTTCCTTTTTCTATTATGACTTATTGTTTTGTTATCTTAACAAATTTCAAGATATTTTGGATGTAGTTGATACAGAGAAGATAACAGCAATGGCAAACCTAGGGGAGGAAATGGGTAAGGTTCCATTTTATGTTTAACTCAGTGGTATTGTGGTTTGACTATGGAACTTGCAATCTGGGTTAGATTCCTAGCCAGTGTTGAGTTCTCGGTGACATTATCTCTGAAAACAGTACTGTTTCTTAATATACTGTATGTTAGGTAATTTTTGCGATGATTCATTTTTCTCAATTTCTGACAGTTTCCCACTGCACTAATTTAAAAGTCCAGTAAAATATTCTTTTCACATAGATTTACTATAAGAGAATTCTCCATTCAGAAATTTCAAATCCTAGAATAAGGTAATCTGCTCACAAATTGCAAAAGTTTCATCACGACAGTTTTTACCAGTGCTGGGAAACCTCCTCTCGTGTAAGTAAATAACATCAGAACAAGCTACCTTTATGAATGACTGTGCAGATTCATACACTACTACGAGAAAGTCACAAAAATTTTGTCACTGAAGAGAATCTGTAAGGTGATTGCTAAATAAAAAGATAATATGACTTGTATGTATTCACTTGTAATTAAATAAGATGTCTGCAAAAACTTAAAAAATGTCCTGGAAAACATTGGTAAATTATGTTTTCTAGAGTTTCATTGAGTACATTGTACATTGGAATGTGTCTATGTGCTGATGCAAACCTAGCTGCAGACGGACAAGCTCATGTAATTAATTATAACATTCTGTGTAACTGCAGAGGATGATGACTTTGGATTGATGGACAATGGCGAAAGTGATGAAAATAATAGTGGTTTCAATGATGAGACAGGTGATGATGATGATGATTATGATGAAGAAGAGGAAGGGACAGATGCAAGCAGTGGTGACGAAGAAGAGCTGGCGATAAACACTGCTGATGTTTCTGCTGTAGATGCAGAACAAGATAAACATGTGTCCAAAAAGGAGAAAAACAAAGTCACCGAGGGCGTGGAAAAAGGAAAGGAGAAATGGGAAGAGTTAGCAGACAGAATCAGAAATCTTGCAGAGAAAAAGCAAAAACAGAAGAAAAGTGTACGGTTTGCTGAAGACACAGAAGTTCAAATGAACACTTCAGGTAATGTGGATAGTGACTCAGATGAAGAAGATGAAGTAGAAGAAAGTGATGAAGATGAATTTAATGATGATGGTGAAGAGAACTTTGATGAAATTGAAGGTAGTGGAAGTGAGAGTGATGATGACTTTGATGATTATGAGGAGAAGGAAGAAGGAGAAGAGGATGATGCTCAGGAAGGCATTGATTCTGATTATCTCAGCAATAATGAAACTGAAAATAAAAATACAAAAAGGAAATTGAATGAGCTAGATAACCCAGATCTGAAGGAAGACATATATGGTCGGCTCAGAGATTCTAAGGGAAATATTGTAAGAGACAATAAACCAGCAGGTGGTGAGGGAGCGTATGTTCCACCAGCAAAGAGGTTACAAATGGCTGGCGGTGGGGATGAAAAGAAAAAGTTTATGCTAGAAAGACTACAGAAACAACTAAAGGGACTTGTAAATAGGTAAAATGGGGGCATTACATTTATCCAATTTGATATAAATAGAAGTTTTATGTGTAAATATAATGAGGTATTTAGGTTATTAGAATGAGTGTATTTTACTTTTTACTGCTTATGTCAAAAATTTTTATGAGAAATAGATCCAGCAATGTTACAGAGCAAATAAAGCAAAATAAAAAAATACAAAAACCTGCTAACCAATTTGTTTGCAAAGAGACAGAAACACACATTTTTTTTTCCTTAGCGGATTGTAAACCAGGTTTTGTAGGGGTGATAAGTCGCTTTAAATGACAGCTCTGATGGATAATTTATGTATTAATCGGTATGTTTTTTTTTATCCCACAGGGCAAGTGAAAATAACATGCAGCCAATTAGTGTAGAGATTGAGAACCTGTATCTTAGCAACAGTAGAGCAGACGTCAATGACACCCTAGTTGGACTGATATCAGATGCCTGTATCGGCCCAGTGCTCACGCCAGACAGACTGTCCATGGAACTGATGTTGTTGGTGGCAATATTACATGGCAATGTCGGTTCAGAAGTTGGTAAAGAACTAATTTGTATATGTTTCACCTAACTCTTATCATGACTTATGTATATGTTTTCACCTTCATATTTAAGGAACTACAGCACGTATGATTCATTTTGATATTTGTAGGATTTTTAGCTCACCTGGCTAAAAGTGCTAGAGTGAGCTATTAGGATCGCATTCCTTCCGTCGTCCGTCTGTCCGCACGCATGATGGGTACCTTGGGTGGTAGGAGGTGTGGCCTAAGACAATAGAAATCTTTTGTCCCTTAAGTGGTCATTCTTTTGTTACTTAAGTGGTCACTCTATTGTTCGAGAACAATGGAAATACCACCTAATAACACCTTCGTATGAGTGTGCGTCCGTCCACTATTTCCTTCAAACAACATCACCTCTGAAACCACTGGGCCAATGTTGATGAACTATGCAGGGATGTTCCTTGCATAAAGCTCTATCAAAATTGGACAAAGAATTCCATTCCATGCAGAACTCTGGTTGCTATGGCAACAAAGAGGAAAAACTTTAAATATTTAGCATATGGCATTGTCTAATGGACCTCTACCAAGATCGTTCAAATTAAGACCCCCAGTTCAAAATTGACACCTCCAGGGGGTCACTTGATTTTACATATGCTTATAGAGGACAAACTTTAAAAATCTTCTTCTCTGAAACCACAAGACCTAGAGATTAGATATTTGGCATGTATAATTGTCTAGTGGATCTCTACCAAGATTGATCAAATTATGATCCCCAGGTCAAAATTGACACCTCCAGGGGGTCACTTGATTTTACATAATGCTTATACAGGAAAAACTTTAAAAATCTTCTTCTCTGAAACCACTGGGCCTAGAGCTTAGATGATTAGCATATAGCATTGCCTGGTAGACTTCTTCAAAGTTTGTTCAAATCATACTCCTGAGGTCAATATTGGCCCCACCCAGGGTTCACTTGTTTTACAAAGATGTATATAGGAAAACCTTTTTGGTATGTAACATTGCCATGTGGTCTTCCACCTACTTTGTTCAAATCATGCCTCTTGGGTCGAAATTGACCACACCTATCGGGCTACAGGACTTGTATTCAGCTGATCAATATAGGGCCATCATGGCCCGCATGTTTAGCTGAAACTTAGATGATTTGTGGCCTTTTATGTGGTTAAATGAATATTTTTTTTAATTCGATCCCGGTTTCAGGGTATGGATCTGTAAGGTAAGGTTAAAACAAATGAAATTTTATAAGTTTACATACCTTTTCACAGGAGCTGCTTTCCTGCAACATTTTGCGAAACGTTTCAAGATGTTGTCGTTGGAGCTGGAGTATGGTCGGGGTAAATTGATGGATAATATTGTTGTACTTATTGCTCACCTGTATAACTTCAAGGTAAGTTTGAGTACAATAGGGTTATTTGTATAGAAATGTGATCAAGAATGCCGGATTTGCTCTTGTTATGGGTGAATTAACTTATTTAAAAATATGTTTTAAGCATAAAACTTATGTTAATAGTTTGTTAGGAATATGTAAGTTTTGTAAGCTCATTATTCTGAGCTCAAGGTTCTTGATGAGCTTTTACTTTAGGATGCTTGTACAACATCTGCAGACAGTATAGACAAATTTGTTAACATTAACTTCTGTCGTCAGTATAAACAAACTTGTTAACATCTTTTGACAGTATAAACAAACTTGTTAACATAAACATCTGTCGACAGTATAAACAAACTTGTTAACATCAACTCCTGTCGACAGTATAAACAAACTTGTTAACATCAACTTCTGTCTACAGTATAAACAAACCTCTGCAGACAGTATAAACAAACTTGTTAACATCAACTACTGTCAACAATATAAACAAACTTATTAACATCAACATCTGTCAACGTACTAACAAACTTTTTAGCATCTGTCAACAGTATAAACAAACTAACTAACATCTATCGACAGTATAAATAAACTTACTCGTGATTTTGTATTACATTTTGCTAGTTTATTCTATCAGAATTATGCTGATCTGATCGTGCCATGCCAATGATCTCTTTGGACTCTGGTGACTTATATGATGCCATCACTGTTTTCTTATTGGAACTGTATTGGAGTATTGTATAGTTCAATCGCCTTCATTTTATTTGCAATGCAGTCTCTCCTCTGTTGCAGGTAGTTCACAGTGTTCTGATATTTGACATACTGAAGATGTTAACGGAGAATTTCAAGGAGAAAGATGTAGAACTCATCCTGCTGTTACTTAGACGTGAGTTATATAGAGTTACCTCCCTTCTTGAATCATTTGTTAGGCCAAATAAAAAAATATATTTGTTTTCTATCTCTTTGCAAAATAATTGAAGGTAGGTCTGCAAGTTTGTTTCTATTTACTTGTTTTGTTGCCTTTTTTGTTCTGAAAGACGTTGGATCTTTTTCGCATAAAGGTCAGCTGTAAAAAGTTAAGGTTGGCCTTATTGTAACTTACAACTATAATACTTAGTGATGTTCATGGATGATTGAACACTCGCTTCTGTAAATCTGGTATAAGTTTGTCAGTTATGCCTGATTGAATTCTAACCATGCTATCACTGGCTTGAAGTTGTAGTTTATTATCGATGTTGAAAATCTTCGAAACATCACACATAGATAAAGTGTTTTTTGATGCTTTTAACTAACACATCCGGATTTGCGCTTTTTGCTTTTCTGAATATGGCTGGCTGCTCAAGTAAGACATCTCAGAATTAGTTTATTACAGAATTTGAGGTCTGACCACTATACTGTTGTAATTTGTATTAATTAAAGAAAGACTTCCAACAATTTTGCAATCAACCCTCGTTTCAATGACCAAAGGTTTGTAACTGTATATTTATGCAGATGTTGGATTCTCATTACGGAAAGACAGTCCAAGTGAGCTTAAAGATTTCATCGTCAAAGTGCAGACTCTGGCAGGAAGTTCTGATGCTGCTGCCCTTGCCGACCAGTCCCGTGTACGTTTTATGTTAGAAGTGATCATGGCGATACGGAACAACAATATGCGGAAAATACCAAACTACGATCCTGAACACCTTGACCACTTAAAGAAATTGATCAGGAGTTACATCAGGGGTTTGTTTTTTATTAACCTATTTTTAAAGCTGCTCGCTCCAGATTTTAAGTGAAAAAACAAAGTTCTTCGAACTGTCTGAAATTATCATATTTTAGAACGAATTGTGAAATAAAATTGTTTCAGTATAAATTTGTGTAAAGTTTTTTCTATATTTTTGAAAATATACACTACCACATTATAAAGTGTTATACACGCTTTTGGAATTCCAATATAAGCATATTGTGTAGTAGTGCTGTCAAACCAAACTCATCATCATTTTAAGTTTTTTACTTGCATTGTTGATTCCAGCCATTAGTTTTATGTTTTATATTTTATTGTAGCATTTTAGAGAAATTTAATTTTTCTCTCTCTGGAAACTGTGAACAAGCAGTTTTCAACACAACGCATTTAAATTTATGGGCAAAAATATTTGTAGACTTTTGATGAAATGCAATTTATGGGCACTCTTCAATTAATTGATATTAGTATTTTATTGTAAGATGTTTTATATGTTACTTGACCTACCCACAAAATGATAAGTGCATTTGTTGACATGTTTTGGCAATGTTGCAAAAGACGTTAGTTTTTGAATTTTTCTAGTTGAAGTTGTAAGGTGAGGAACTACTGGAAGCCTAAAATTTGATTGTTTTGCAAATTAACTTACAAATTTTGCAGTTAAGGTGTCAGTCATTTACAGATTGTTTAGATATTGGGCAATGTTTTATGTTGGGGTAAAACTATTGTCTGTCAATCACTTAAAAAAGGCAACATACAGTTGAACTGGTTTGTGGTAAGAGATGATTGTAGTTTGTGTTTTGCTGCATGCACAGTCCAAAATATCTTAGGAAGCTAGGAGGGTCCCGGGTTCGATCCCCACCAGTGCCATGGCAGTTGTGTTCTTAGACAAGACACAGGTATTACCATATTGCCTCTCTTCGAGATTGATTTCATCTTGAATGAGTTTCAAGAGTGATTAATCTTAGTTGTAAGAACTTGTTAAATAAATAATTGTAAAAAAACACAATAAAAACAACAACATACATTTAATGAAAAATTGGCTCATAGGGATATATTAGTGTAAGTTGATTAAGGCAGATGTTTGCTTAATTGAGGTCATCCACTAGTACAGGTTTGACTGTTTATTGACAGGAGGACAATTTGGAGATAATCAATTGCATATAACACTGGTGGATCTATTCAATGCGGAGGAGAAAGGGAAGTGGTGGTTGGTCGGATCCGCGTGGGATGGCAAAGCTCTGCAGCAACATAAATCTGGTAACGTTTCTTTCAAAACTAAAGTTAACTGTCAAACTCCCAGTGTCAGTTCTAGCATTTTAGGAATCTAGGAGTCGAGAGGTGGTGATTAACACTTAATAGTGCTGGCAGCAAGTAATTCAGCCTCCGCAACTAGTGTAGATCATGACCATATTCATGGAGTCTCTATTCAGTCACTAAATTATCAAGAAACACTCCTATAAGCAATTGATGGTACTGTCAAAATTTAAAAGTCCTATTTTTAGCAGTTTTTAGAAATTTAGCAGATTAACGTTAATTTCTTTTTTCCTAGCGGACTTCTCCGTCTATAGCACATGGCCGTCAAACACCATTTCCTACAATTCTATCTGAATGGGGGACTTTTGTGAGTACAAATTATCTCTCTTATTGAATAAAGTCCAAGATAACAAAATTGCAAGTAGGTCCTATTAGTTGGAATCCTCTGACTTTATTGTTGTTTCTTATACAGGTATTCCAGGGTTAATTAAACTTATAGGACTGTCAATAATTGGAAACAAGGGTACTAGTAGTAAAAGAAAATGCTGCCAATTTCATTATTTAATCTGATTATCGTGGTTGCAAATATTCCATCATATAGAACAAACAAAATACATTGTAGTGATAAAAACAGAGTAATCCAAATGCAATGACCTAGAGAAAAAAGTCTCAAATTGAGATTTATATAGCAGTAAAGTGAAGGAGAATGTAGCAGGGCATATATGTCCCAACTTGATACTGATGGATTGCTTGATTCTAGGTAAAGTGGCTTAAGCCATATTAAATATGTCCCTTGGCAACACATAGCTGGCAACATGTAGGCGGTGCCACACTTGCCCAAATCCATCTGGGTGTGAATAGGAACCTGTATGAAAGTTACAGTCTCTTTGTCTGCTAAATGAATTATCTGATTTTGAGTTGTGTCTGCAGATCAATGACTACAATTTTAAGGAAGTTGCCTCGCATTGGATCAAAGTATTGTCTTATTTCAGGAGAGGATATGACTAGTTCAGTGGTGGGTAAGTTGGAAGTCAGTAGTAAACTACAGGAGCTGGCCAGGAAACAGAGAATGAATACAGATCTCAGGAGAAATATCTTCTTCGTTATCATGACGAGTGAGGTGAGTTAACCGGTACCCGGCTATATTTGGATACTGTAAAAGTCTTGAATGATCGAAAAATTATAAAATTTACCTTGTCCGCTCTACATTTCATACAGGTGAATTAGTCTTGTCCGCTCTATAGCAGGGGCGTACCTGCCCATAGGCCTATACGCCCATGCATATAAATAGAATAACGGCATGAAAAAACGAAAATGATTTAAAGGCAAAAGCTCCAATAAAAATCGAATCCTTACCCGGGTAAGGGGTAATCTTAACATCCCTAATATTAGCTCTCCTAGCACCCCTAAAAGCGAAATTTTCCCGGGGTGGGGGGTCCCCTGTACCCCCACCCGCAGGAGTGGGACGCCCCCTCCTCTAACCTCCCCTACGGCATATTCTTGAACATGGTCCAGGTACGCTCCTGTATAGTTCATACAGGTGAATTAGCCTCATCTGCTCTATAGTTCATACAGATGAATTAGCCTTGTCCTCTATAGTTCATACAGATGAATTAGCCTTGTCCTCTATAGTTCATACAGGTGAATTAGCCTTGTCCTCTATAGTTCATACAGATGAATTAGCCTTGTCCTCTATAGTTCATACAGGTGAAATAGCCTTGTCCACTATAGTTCATACAGGTGAATTAGCCTTGTCTACTCTATAGTTTATACAGGTGAATTAGCCTTGTCCTCTATAGTTCATACAGATGAATTAGCCTTGTCCACTATAGTTCATACAGGTGAATTAGCCTTGTTCTCTATAGTTCATACAGGTGAATTAGCCTTGTCCTCTATAGTTCATACAGGTGAATTAGCCTTGTCCTCTATAGTTCATACAGGTGAATTAGCCTTGTCCACTCTATAGTTTATACAGATGAATTAGCCTTGTCCTCTATAGTTCATACAGATGAATTAGCCTTGTCCTCTATAGTTCATACAGGTGAATTAGCCTTGTCCTCTATAGTTCATACAGATGAATTAGCCTTGTCCACTCTATAGTTCATACAGATGAATTAGCCTTGTCCTCTATAGTTCATACAGATAAATTAGCCTTGTCCTCTCTATAGTTCACAGATTTTACCAAACCAATGAACTGCCAGATACTGAGTTAGGCTTCCGGGCGTATTTTGTGATAGTTTGTCACATTTGTTTTTACCTAATGTTATATATTCGTTTGTTTGCAGTGTAATTTACTTAGATTTTCATTCAAACAGGATTATCTGGATGCCTTTGAGAAATTGATCAGGTTGGGTCTAAAGTCAAGCCAGAAGCAGGAAATTATCCTTGTCATCATGGACTGTTGTCTTCAGGAAAAGAAATACAATCCTTTCTATGCTTTCTTGGGCCAGAAGTTCTGTGAGTATCACAGAACATATCAGGTAAATATGGTTTTGGTTTGGAGGTGTTATTTCCATTATTTTAAGTTATATCAGCTTATATGTATATCTATTACTTTCTTTCCAAAGGGACACTATTTTGCAGTTCTATTCACACTTATTGGACATGTTGAAGCAGGAGAGATCGCTATGATGGAAAGAGAACCTGTCCCAAATTATAAACCAAAATAAATGTAGTAACAACTATGTTTTTTTTTGTACCATTAAGTTCCAAATCGTTCATAACTTGTATGTTCAGTGAGTTAATAAGCATTGATGGAAGCCACCCAGTATGGGAGTATTTTAGTGATAACCTGTTTCAGTCATTTTTACAGGACGTCAGTTTACCTAATTGTTGTTGTGAAAAACCGGTATTAGATCCCTATCATCCATAAGGAACTGCTAACTTTCTCACAGAGAAAGAGTCATGGTCGCTAGCAGAACTCAAACCCATGACCCTCAATCAATGAAAGGTTCCTGTGATTTCAATACAGCACCTGTAACCATTAAACAAAAACAAAAGCTCATCTACCTGTCTGGTATGGAAGCTGTTGGCCAGTTGTGAAGAGATTTGTTTCAAAGTGAAAACATAGTACAGTTAAACTTTTGAACAAAAGCCACTGGCTGGAGACAACTTAAAGCAGTCAGAACAAGTGGCCATTAATGGAGTGTTTTTACTATAGATATATAGCACATTGTTGTTTTTTCTCTGACTAGTCTTTCAGGGGGCATCTGTATGTGGACTTGTTGTTTAACACAGGTTTGAGTGTTCATGTAAAATTTTGCTTTTACAGATGGCGTTTCAGTTCTGTATCTGGGATAGGTTCAAGGAGATAGGAAGTTTGTCTGATACTAACAGAAACAATCTAGCCAAACTTCTTAACCATCTTATCATTAACGCAGCACAATCCTTGTCCATATTCAAGGTAAGTTATTCAAACCAGTGTGTTTTGTGAGTGGTTGCCAGGTTTCTGTTGATTGATACTTGAATACTGTAGTATGATGGTTATGGCGTTTGTTAGTAATCAGAGGGCCTGGGTTTGACTCCTTGACAGCTCACTTGACGAATATGTTTGGTCAAACCCCTGTTCCCAGAAGAGCCTCTGTCCTGCCAGTGGTGAATACGTACAAAGGTACTAGGCATGAAAACTACTAGCCCTCTGTCTTGTCTGTACCAAGGTGAGCCAGTCTCTTGCAACCCATTAAATTACATTCCTATATGGATGCCAGCTGAGAAACATTGTCTCTTGTGGTCGGCTAACTAGCAAAATACATACTGTAAAAGTCTTTATATTCATGAGTTGTGTATTTCACGATTTTCCAATTTTATATTCACAGGTTTTTTAATTCGTGACTAGCACCATTTTATGTATAATCTTTGTTTGCTATTTTAACCAGTTTGTGAATTTGGGAAATGTTTCATTTGCAAAATTAGCGAAAGTGAAAACCATGCAAAAATAATTACTTTTACAGCCAGTAGAGACGGTGCCGTAGGTAGGTCCCGTCTGATATGGTAAAATAAAAAAGATGACTTGCAGATATTTCCAATTCTGTTTTCTAGATATGTTCTGGCATTGGAAATGAAAGTTTGATTACAAGATTCATATTAAAAACCAACATTCCTTGATGTGCTATTTCAAATAAAGAGAACACATATCCAAAGAACTATGTTTCATTTATTTTTGTTCATTGTAAAAGTTGTCTTACTTACCATGAGTTTTTTGCCTTCTTTGTAGGTGGTCTCATTCGGTACCTTGGAGAAAGGGATGGTGCGTTTATTAAAACAACTACTGACGGAACTTTTATTGGACCATTCACAGTCAGAAGTGGAGGAGGTGTTCAACAGAATATCTCAGATTGACAAATTAAAACAATTGAATGATGGCCTGAAACTTTTTCTCAGACATTTTCTCGTCGGTAAAAAGAATGAGACTAAAAATGCAAAATTACTGGAGCGTGTTGATATTGCCGAGCGATTATTATCAAGAGGAAAAAGTCAAGCTTTACTTTGACGAAAGTGTTTTTATCTCAAGTACTAGTTTATTATTATATTAATTATATGAATAACAGTTGTTTTTTTTAGCTCATTTGAGAAGCGCTCAACGGTTGGCTATTGTGATCTATTTTTGTCCGCCAGACATTTGTATGCCTGTCTGTTGTTAACAGTTTGCTTGTATGCACTCTAGAGATGGCAATTTAGGCCAAATCTTAATCAAACTTATTTTTTCTTCATGAGTTATTGGATAAGTTCGATACTGTATCATAGAGGATAAATGGCTAGGTCACTTAGTAAAAAATCATAGAAAACTTTGTGAGCACGCTTTCTACTTTTCTACTTACTAAACATTTCTTCCTAAAGTCTGTCCCACCTAATTTTGAGACCTCGGTTGCTGAGCCATTTTACACAAATATTTGCTAGCACTTACACTTTTCAAAGTAGGACAACGATATCTCTAGACATATTTTTCGTTTTTACTTTTTATTTGATGTTGATGTCATAAATCGTATTTTTCATATTTTTCCCATAGAGCGTAATGCAAACGTCATAACGTCACTGTTTCAATATGGCGGCGCCCGCGTCAGGGACTTACTCAAAATTAACAATGCGCTAATTACACTGGCAGACAGAATCCTCAACATGCGTTTGCGATTTTTTTATTTTGAATTTTAACTAAAATTTAAAGTACTGAATACATTGCTTGTTTTAACAGCTTTCAATTTGGTTCCTTTTATAAAACTTTAAAAAAAATTATGAAGTTAAAAAACACCACCAACAGTACAAAAACGGACGATCGGCTTCTGCATATCCGAGTAATACCTTATCAATAAAAATATTGCAATACTGCGTTTTGTTTGCAAACACGGTCTCTCCCATTTAGGGTGCTAAATTAATCATCTACAGACATAGTGACCCATGCATTATTTTGATGTGGCATGATAGGATGCGTTATACCGTAGTCACATTAACTATACTAAGCTTCGTACTTCGAAATTTTGCAAAATCAAACGTGCGGACATCGTAGACTCTTGCGAGCATCGTAAAGACTTTTTTAACTCGAAGAGGACTCGGGAACTTGGTGACAATGTTTAACCGAGCTCCCGAGTTCTGGCCGAGCTCATAAAATTGTTTGATGTCTGGAGCAGCTCGCAAGGGCCCCGCAAAAGCACCGCAACGGCCACGATAGAGCTTAAACGGGCATCGTACGATGTCCCTGCGGGTTTAGAACACCGCAAGGCCCGTAAAAGCTTGCCAATGCTCGCACGACTGTCATAGGAGAGTTGCACGTTCAACGTAAGACGTTCGTAAGGTACAACGGACACCGGTTGGGGATCTTGCGATGACCGCACGAGGCCCGCAGGTTGTTACGTTCGTCGTAAGGGCTCGATACGACATCCTTGACGATTATTGTAAAAAAAGAGAAATTTTCAGATATCGCTGAACTAGTATATTCTTGCCGTTCGGACACCGTGCGGACAGCGAACGTGCACCGTACGAACACATGTGCAGACCGTACAGCATTTGAAGAGAATTCATTAAAACAACAATTATGTTATGATCGTTACTTTCGCTACATATCCAAATTTTGAAAGTTATATTTTGATTGCAAAAAATTTACAAATCATACGGACATCGTACGGATAGCGATGTTTCTGGGTTTTTTTCTTTATCGTTTATAATTGAACACATACGTTAATTGGGCCCAGCCCGAGCAACAATGATACTTCTTCATAATTGTTGTTTCAATGAATTCTCTTCAGAGATGTATTTCTTTATGTCAGAAGTCTGTCATGTTCATATTTCGTTATTTCAAAAGAAATGGATGATAACTGATTTAGTGCATTAACCAATTTCAACAAGTCATAATTATGACTAGTACTTTCATCATTTCCAGTTTAAGTTATTAAAGCATGGAATTTTAATCCCTTGGTTTTCTACACGGTAATGCGATATTGTCGGCAGTATACATATGCATTCCATTTTGTCAAATGTCATATTACATCTACCATATGTAAGATTATTTTATAAAAATAAAAATATATTGGTGTGAACCAAACGTATGCATTGTCGTATGCAGGGCGATGTGAAAAGACCTCCGATTGCCGGGGATATAAACTGTTTTTTCCCCTTAAACATTAAAATATGTTTTATGGAAACAGGCGCAAAATATTACACTGGAAAATGTTACTATAAGTAATGTAAAGAAATAATGTGGGTCCCGTCCCCTACCCCAATTGCGAGCCTGTCCGTATAATCACTGACAAATAACAACATCTTTATATGTGATAGAGATCTATATAACCTTAACCCTGTAAGAGAGTTTAAGTGGTATACTGGAGTCAAATTGCCCGTCCGTCTATCTGTCTTTCCATGTGTCTGTGCATATTTTGTTCGCGCTATTTCTCAGCAACTACTCGCACGATATCATCAATGAACCTTTACAGGAGTGATTCTCGGCATATTTCGCTCAGATAATTTTTATGCCCCCGAAGGATGGCATATTAAAATCGCACCGTCCGTCTGTCTGTCCGTGTGTGCGTCCCCACTTACACATTCGTGTCCGGACTGTAACTTTGTCATGCACTGAAGGATTGAAGGATTTAAAAATAACTTGCACAAATGTTCAGCACATCACGCCGATGTGTCGCGTGCACGACCCATGTCCCTACCTTAAAGGTCAACGTCAAACGTTGTGTTTAAAAGTAATGGAATACTGTATGCATTGTAACTCTGTCGTGCATGGAAGGATTTTAAAATTACATAGCACATTTATTGAGCACATGGAGAGGAAATAGACTGTGAGACACCTCTTTCGGGGGCATTCGTCACTATTTATTAAAGTACACGTACTTGAAGTTTTACAGTTACCCAAGTTTCCTCGACTATTTTCAAAACACTCATAAAGGTTTTAACTTTTAAGTTACCAAAGTTTCCTTGATTAAGTTAAAACTATTTTCAAAACGCTCTTGAAGATTTTAAGTCAACGCAGTTTCCTCGAGGGAAGTCGGGACTATTTGTAAAACACTCGTGAAGTTTTAAAGTTACCAAAATTTCCTCGGAAAAAGTAGGACTATTTTCAAAACACTCGTGAAGTTACCACATATTTCCTTGAAGAAAATTAAGACTGTTTTCTAAACATTATTGAAGTTTTAACGTTACCCAAGTTTCCTTTAGTGAAGTTAATACTTTTTCAAAATACTTGTGAAGTTTTTAAAGATACCCAACTTCCATTGAAGAAAGTTAGGACACATTTTCAAAACGCTCTGAAGTTTAGTTACCCACTCGTGAAGTAGATTCCTCGTGGAAAAGATTAGGTTTATTTCAAAACACTTTATTTCAAAACACTCTGAAGTTTTTAAATTTACCAACGTGTCCTTGGGGAAAAGTTAGGATTATTTTCACAACACTCTTGAAGTTTTTAATTTACCAAAAGGTCCTCGGAAAAAATAGGACTAGTTTTAAAACACCCGTTTAGTTTAAAAGTTACTCAAGTTTCCTCGATTTAGGACCATTTTTAAAATACTACTGTAATGAAGTTTTAAAGCTACCCAAGTTTCCTCGATGAAAGTTTGGACTATTTTCAAAATACTCGTGAAGTTTTTTTAAGTTTCCAAAAATTTCCTCGATGAAAGTCTATTTTCAAAACACTTGTGAAGATTTAAAGTAACCCAAGTCTCCTCGAGGAAAGTTTGGCCTATTTTCAAAACACTCCTAACGCTTGAAGTCACCAAAGATACTTGTTGGAAATGTTTATAATAATTCTCAAAATACCCATTAAATATTCAAGTCACTTTTTGTATAGTGGGTTACTCGTAGTAGCAAACCTTGCTAAAAATGTTTGATGGCATGTCGCCCTATTATATTTATTGCCCTTTTTCTTTTTTGTAATAATGAGTATAGTCATTTAATTTCTTTTCAGTGTTTAAAGTTTGAAAAGACATTTCCAAAAAAACGTAAAGGTTTACATATTTTCTACCTACAATAACATAGACGATACATATTTTCTACCTACAATAACAAAGATGATACATATTTTCTACCTACAATAACAAAGATAAAAACATTGAAGATTTTGGCGAATGAAATTCAAGTCTAAAATGTCTGGTACTACCTTAAGAAAAGTGCTAACAATAACGAATAAAAAACTTTTCATAATTTTAATATTTTTGAATGAAAAGATACAAGTTTCATCTGATAATATCTGGTCATGTGGCCGGTATAGCTTTCATAATTCGTAGCAATGTATAAATATCTTAAACAGTTCAGCATGCCAATTCCAGCAATGACTCAACTTTTTTCCTGGCTTAGTACCTTTAATTTACGCATTGCTTCTGAAGTCTTGCAATATTTACTTCTTAGGACATAATGAAACTGTTGCATCAGCCAAAACTGGCCCCAAACACCATTCACTCGGCCCCTCTCGTTACATTATTCAATAGCCAGTGGATTTGGTTGCGTTTCGCAACATCGAAGGCTTATCAGTTTTCACTGGCGTCTAGTACACACTCTGACTAGAAGTAATTTGAACGCTTTCACTTGACAAGCAGCGTGAGAAGACGTTCAACCCAATCGACATTGGTATTACTGCTGTAAAGCATCACCAGTTAGCTCTTTTCACGGCGTGGCAATAGATAATAACAAGTGACATGTTTCTGCCGCCGATAATGTGTGCTTCTTGAAGGTACATTGTTTGCCATAGAAACTGGCATTGCTGTTGCACACACTCTAGGTCTTGTATATATTTCTGTTTAGGTACGAGTTGTCTCATTCTAACTGACGGCACGGGAATGAGTGTACAAGCATACCTTCCGAATTTCCAAAGTTTCCCACCTGCCATACATTCAAAACTCTTTTTTCAGCTGCGCATACCTCCCGAACTTTTAAAAGTTTTCCCTACTGTCATATCTTCCTTGCTTACCTTCCGATTTTTACAAAGTTGTCCTTCATTGTTTCAAAGATTTCCTTCCTTGCAGCAGCATATCTTCCGAACTTTCAAAAGTTTTAACTTCCTTGCATACCTTCCGGACTTCCCGAAGTTTTCCAATTGTGCATACTATCTGAACTTTCCATTGTTTCCCTATATTTCATAGCTTCCGAACTTTCCAAAGTTTTCCTACCTTGCATACTTTCAGAACTTTCCAAAGGTTTCCAACTGCTCAAAACTTCCGAATTTTCCAGAGTGTTCTTTCCTTGCGTAAAATCCAAACTTTCCAAAGTTTTCTACCTTGTATACCTTTCAAACTTTGCAAAGTTTAATGGCTTAGAATAGAGGCTTTGCCTTGTACATGTATATAAAAAGCACAGGCAGTAATGCAAACCGTGTAACGACTGATTATCGGCAGAAGCAATATGGTCTTAGTGCCGGGCGTGTCGTTTCTATGCACTTTGGGGCATCATAATACCTGTTCAGCCTACTGATTTCTTTTTCATGCGCTTCTATGTGACCATTTTTTACATTTATTGACACACTTGCTTCGAACATTGCGGAACCTGGAACAGTTTCGAAAGTAACGAGGTAATGGACGAGTTCTGGGCGCAGGGTATCACCAAAATCAGCAACTCGTCCGTCTCGGTCGGAACTTCCCTTGAATTTCAACACTTTGTCACTGGTCCCTAAAGAAACTGCTTTGATGATTTTACTTAAGGACAGTTTGTGGCACTGAGAAAAAAACTCTTGCAACAGTTCATTTATTAAATTTATGATCTTCTTTACAGATGACATGACATTTGGATCTGAAACAGAAACAATTTCGGTGTTAAGACATGCGCACCAGTGCGCGTCAATTCCAGCGTCCGCGCATGTCCTTGTTTCCGGTATAGGAGTAAATAACGAATAAACCGATCGTTTTATATCCGTCTTACTTAAATCGCTTTTCTCATCTATAATGTCTAGCAGAGTTTCGTGAATATCTGAGGGAACAATAAGTCGTCTTGTATTTCCAATAAACGCTTGATATTTTGAAGGGTACATCTCCCTAAATTTCTGTGGTACGAATAGTCCAAAATATGGCATTCTTTCTTCTAGCTTTCCTTGTTCAGTCATTCTTAAAGGCCCATAACGGAGACCGTGATCACTCATAACTATAAGAAAAGTATTGTCGAGTATTTTGTTAGTCTTAAGATATTTCAAGAATTCTACATTATGGTCGTCTGTTAGCAATACATCTTTATTATTGTTGTGACTGTAGTCTGAAATAAACCCCGCCGAAAAGAAGTTTCTTCCTTTGTTTGTTTCTAATCCTTCCTTCAGCCAATCCAGATAAACTTTATAGCTTATTTTGGAACCTAAACAGTATTTAGACGTTTTGACGAAAAACGAGAATATGGATTCTTTTCTTGCGGTTGCCAGGTAAAATGGTCTCATATAGTGAACCACTGGTTGTGTTTTGAATCCAAGTAGTCGTAGATTGAACGAACTACTTTCTGGTGTGTCCTCTGCCCATTGTGTTACATACCCTTTACTTTCGTACCGTTTCCAAACAAATTCTAACAGTTCATCTACACGCCTTGCTCCTGGCTCCCCTCTTCTAGTTTCCGGTATTTCTGTTTCCCGCTTTCCCGTAAGAAGCGGCATTAAAGCTTGTGTAGTGCCATCACCCACTATATTGTAGCCTTCGAGAAGGGAACCACCTAGTACTTCAGTGAAGTATTTATGAGTATTTGGCAGTAGGCGCTTATACATGTGCCGCGATACGGAATCTAATCCTAGCATCAAAACATTGAAGTTTTCCGAACTAGGTGAAATTTCCACTGGAATTCTGGGAGATTTTGGCGCAATACACGCATGCGTATTAGAATATGTTTGTCCGTCTGCTGCTGAACACGACACCTTGAATGCGTCAGATACGAGAGTACTACCGTTTAACATGGGGTAAATAGGTTTTAAGACAGTATATTGCTCGTTTTCATTAACAATGGGTTCATACTTGCACTTTATCTGGCCGTGCGTTTTCTCAGCTGACAAAGAAATATAAAATCTTCCATTTCCGGTGTAAACCCAGTCATTTTCCTCAGCACATTTGACAGGTTCTGCTATTTCAATATATTTTTCGATTTCTTTGTTCCACAGAGGCACATTTGGATGAACGCATGTTTGATTTCGGGTACCAATCAAGTTTTCATCATCTGTTTTTAGCAGCCAATCATTTTTCACGAGATGTGCTCTAATTAATATTTCATTATCAAATTTTTCAGAATCTTTGTTAAAGTATATAAAAAGAAGTCCAAGCACTAAAGTTGAAATCAATAGTTTGCGTTTATTTCGTCTCAAACAAATATATCGCATCTTGCCACCAATTCAGATTTTGTTTACAGTACACTCATACCTGTCCGTTGTCCTGAAACATAAAATGAAATACAAGTTTATTATCTTGGGGTTCAACTTCCGTTTCAACCGTATTTTACCCTGGTTATTAATATACGGGCAGTTTAACCTATAGCGTTACTACACTCATATCCTCCAACAATTCTGTTTTACCAAAAAGTTATATATGGGAGCGACAAGAGTAAAACCATCGTCGGAACCCACGGTTAATTCCTGCCGCTTCTCTCCGTCATATATTCAATTGGGTAATGAAAAGCCTGGGTTACCGAGGATGGAGTAAAATCAGCTAAATGCCCAGGTTTTCAAAAATTATTTTGAAATGTTTTTAGAAAGGGATAGCTCTAGTAGATTTTCTACTTCCTGAATATTTGAGTTCATTACCTTGAAGACAAATGCAAAGTCAATTTAATGCAGAGTAAATAAACATAACTCATGAACGTAATATGAAGACAATAATAATAAAGTACAGTAGACTCTTTTTAATAGCCGGTGAATATCTTAATCCATCGTTTAATATAGTTATAAAATCACTGTACATGTATAATTATATAAACAAGCTTCAAATATTTGTCGACAGTTTTATGCATGAACACTTTTAAACATAATTTAAAGTAGATCTACACAAATCTAGATGTATTTTTTTTTCATTTTTGCTGCTGTCAACCCTATTCTATTCAAATCATAGTATTGACGGCATATCGTTTCCAGCGTTGTTTATGGCATAATAAAACATGATTTTCTACTCTTTGTATAAAGATACATAGATCTAATCGTGAGTCCTGTTAGAATGCACATTTCTGTAAAAATATCACGAGTGAAACGCATTCAGAACGCGATGAATGTATAATTTATAGCAGTCAACTAGATCTAGATCTAGAGTAGATCTAGTGCAAAATTAACCATCAAGTAATTTCATTCTCTTTGCCTCTAGATCTATCCTGGAAATAGAATACAACCCCAAGAGCACAGCAACAGTTCTGATATGCAATTATCTTCAGAAATATGATAAGAATCTATACGGGTGGGTGTTTTTTTTTAAACTATTCAAGAACTCTACAATACGTGACCTATTTCGTTGAAATTCAATGCAGAAAGAAAGACATCACGTGCTTTCCTGATGACGTATGTATATACACATATGACGTCAAACTAGCGTGGCTGGCCAAACCAACATGCACTGAGGAGTTGTCTCTTCTTGTATACCGGTGATTTTACCCATGCTTGAAAAATCGGTCTGGCACCCCTCCTGCGCCAGACGACTCCCTTGAATTATCCCGTTTCTCGTATTCTCAGGGGGTTAAGGACTGTGTTGCATAATGGGGTTTCATGTTAAATGAAGGTGCTAGGTAAGTACAGGTTATAGGTCTGTCTTACAGGAACAAGTAAATTTATCGCAAGGGAGCGTTAGTGAACTGCAGTAGATCTAGTAAGTTTATTATACCCCACAAAAAAAGTTTGGGGGAGGGGGTATATAGGAGTCAGCTGATCGGTCGGTCGGTTGGTCAGCTAGCTAGCTAGACTAGTCAGTTTGTATGTTGGTCAGTCAGTCTATGGTTGGCCATCGCCACCAAAAATAATTAATTGAGCCGCAGTAAAAATATTTTAGCTCCGACATATACGATTTTAGCCGCGGCATAAATATTTAAGCTCCGGCATAAATATGATTTCGGAGCTTAAATATTAATGACGCGGCTAAAATCATATTTATGCCAGAGCTAAAACATTTTTACCGCGGCTTAATTAGCTCTAATTATTTTTGGTGGCGATGGCCAACCATAGTCAGTCGGGCTGTTAATTTTGTGTCCGCTCCATAATATCCTGAACCCCTTGAAGGATATTCTTGATATTTGGGTCAAATGTTCATTTTATCAAGACGACGTAAAGAAGCCATATTCCAAGCCTGTCGGTTCAAGGTCACACTTTTAATAGGGGTCATAGGTTTTTCATGTGCGCTCAGTATCTCTTGAACCCCTTGAAGGATTTTATGAAACTTGGGTCAAATGTTCATCTTATCAAGATGACATGCAAAAATATATGTTTCAACCCCATTAACTCAAGGTCAAGGTAACACTTAGAGGTCATTGGTTTTTAGTGCCTCCTCAATTTGAAGGATTTCCATGAATGCTCATCTTATCAAGGCGGCGTGTAGAACCCATGTCCCCTACCCGCTATGACAATGTCAAGGTCACACTTAGGTTTTGAGTCCACTCAATCATGTATATCCTTTGAAGGATATTCAAGGATTTTTGGTCAAATGTTTAACTCATCAAGATGACATGCAGAACACATGTTTCAACCCTATCAGCTCACGGTCACACTTAGGGATGATTCATATTCAGTGTCTGCTCAATATCTTTTTAACCCCTTAAAGTATTTTAATGAAACTTGATATGAAGGTTCATCTCACCAAGACCTGTATCTCAAGGTCAAGGTCATACTTAAGGGTCAAAGGTCATGAGACTATTTTTCTTAAACCTCTTGAATGGTTTTCTTGAAAGTTGGGTCGAAATGTTGCCTCGAAAAAGGTCAAGGTCACATTCTGGGGGTCAAAGCTTATTAGACTTATTAGCCTCCTTGACCCTTTGTACAATTTACATTAAACTTAGGACAAATATTCAAAGTATTAATGTGAAATGTAACACATATGTTCCAACTGTGCCAGCTTAAGATCAAGGTCTTAAGGGTCAAAGGTCATGAGACTATATTCAGTGATAGCAGCTTGTTGTAGCAATTTAATGCCCGTTCCAACATATTTTGGTCATTTTAACAGTTTACCGAACCATAGTTCCTGGGAAGAACCAGTACTAGACTCCTATCCTCCGTAAGAAACTGCCAACTTTCTCATATAAAGAGACATGGTTTGTAGCAAAGCTCAAACCCATGACCATCAATCTATGAGAGGTTACAGTGATTTCAAGTCATCAACTCTAACCATTAGACCACAGAGGCGGACTTCAGTGATAGCTTTATTTTGTTCCTGTTATATGAACCCATAACTGCTTACAGTATGTCCTACCTACAAACAGTATTTGCATTGAAATGAATAGAGAATTAGGGTCTGGCTTAATTCTCATAGAAGAAAAATCTAGAGATATTGTGCTACACTTTTACAAAATGACAAGCTACTGTGCTTAAGAAAACTAGAGCACAGTTTTACTTGTATTAACTACCTCTACTGTTTTTTAATGTCATCGCTCTACCAGTTATTTCAATGCTTTGATTTTAAATCTCGCTCTCATTGTATCTTTTGTATTCGGTCAACGTTTTTGATATTTGTATCTTCGTTCTACGTTGGAATTCGACCCACTTTGAAAACGCTATAAATTACTCGGGTTGATGTGTTGATCACGTTACTAATATTGCAAGTTTGAGGAAAAAATAGTCTTTCTTGTTATTGAATAGTGGTTTTACATTGTTAAGCCGGAAAACAGTGTTTGACTCTCGGGTCGCTGAGTAGCGCCATTCATTGGATTTGTTTGCGATGCGTTGATCAGATTCAGGAAGTTTTAAACTATTTTAGAGGCTTTGTTCATCAAAACAATGGAACAAGCGATCAACTTTTCACTAATTTTTAAAACTAGCATAAAAAGAAATCAAGGTTCAGACATAGATACTCTGGTTTTTACGACTATGAACCGTGATCTGAACATTTGCTTCACTCCAGCGATTTGTTATAAAACAAGGTATGCCTCTCTCCATGCTTTAAATAATAGAGAACGGAAACACAAGTGTATCTGATGTCTGTTTTGACATCGCTAATAAAATACAATACAATCATCACATGTACTGATTATGTTTATGCAAATGTTAAAAACGTAATACATGTACTCAATAGGTCGTTTGACATGTACCCCATTGCTCAACAAACTGTAAATCCCAGAAAAAGTAGTTATAAACTCTTTGTTAATCCAAAATAATGATATATAACAATATAAAATATTAGAGAAAACAGTTTAGCTTTAGTTTATACATACACGCGTAACTAAATAATAAGATACATTGTATATTAATTTTTCTCTTGTAAGAGTTCACCTGTTGTTCTTTCCATCCGTCCGTCAGAAGCCGTTTATTTCTAGAACAAACCTAAAGATGATAAATGGTTTTTGCTCAGTTCTGTTCTCTCATATGAATTTGGGAATACGATTTTTAATTCTTATGAACAAATGCATGTAAATAAAACCGTTTTACTGTGACAAAAACTACAGTAATTATGGTCTTTATTTTTTTCGTCAAAATATGTCCCAGAATGCAGCTGTGACGATATAGAATCATTTATTCTTTTCGAGGGAGTATGGCCCCGAACCACCTAGAAATTATTCGCCTAAAAATTGTATTTGCACAGCTACGCCCCTGTGTACAGTTCGCGCCACTTTGATGAAATCATGTCGTGTTAATTTAATAAATATACATTTGCTTTCATGAATCCCCACCTTTTATTATTTTCCTTTGAGACAATTTTAGACCTAGCGTCGAATATGCAACTGATACTCCATTTACGTATGAAATGGGTCCGTTTTCATTTTGTTTTATGACGGTATGAAGGCCAAAATGCGACATCGTGGAAATTTAAAGATAAAAGGCCATATTTCACAAATACTACTACAGTTTTATAAAAACTTCACTTCTGGATTTTAGAATTTACAGGGCCACAATTAGCCATTCGTAAACTTTGCCCTTTGTTACCTATAAAACAGTAGATCTACACATTTTAGATAAACATGTTAGATCTATTCGATAGAAAAAATACTCATCTTTCAAGTGGTGTCATCACAAATTGCATGATTTTTCTCCTTACACATATAACTTTTGCTACAGTATCTGAGGTCACCCTCATACTCAGAAATGAGAAGAAAGTTTCTTATATTCTCAGGGATTTATGTTTGAGACTCGGACATTGCCACATTGTAGAATCCAAAAACTTAAAAATGTAGAATCCAAAAACTTAAAAATGTAGAATCCAAAAACTTAAAAATGCCAAGATGCATAGACTAGATTGGCATAATATGTTACAAATAACATAAAAATGATAATAATACAGTGTTTTTTTTTCAGTCTGAGGGGAAAGGTGGCGGGGCCCGTCAGGAGGGGAATTTTTAGTCATTTTGCCAGAAAAGGGGAATTTTTTAGGAAATGTATAAAATATACTGTTTAAAAATGTAATTAAGAACAAAAACTATCAAGCATGTTAATGACATTATTCTTTTGCCAAATATAAAGAGAAGACATAGGAATTTAACATAACAAAATTTTATATAAAAATACTGGTGTCAGGAACATAACTTAGCAGCATTGGTGTTTAAACACATGTGAATAATATGTAATACTGCTATTTTCAATTGAAAACATTGTATTGGTATCTTTTTTAATCTTTGGAACACCGTTTTCATTGAAAAAATAACAAAAATCGGGGTCGCGAAAATAGGTGACAAACGAAAAATCGGCGATTTTCGGCCGACTATTTCACATGTAAGGTATCAAATTATTGCAAGAAATGATTCTGAACCGTTTAAATTTATGAAAACATGTTTTTATAACAAGTTTGGCCATCTCTTGATTAAATAAATCAAAGATTTTTTTCAACATTTTTAGGGGAATTTTTTGTCAAAAAAGGGGAAAAATATATATTAATTTTGGAGGGGAATGGGGCCGAATTTCGGCCCCAAAAAGGCCCCAAAAAAAACACTGTAATAGACAGCAGAGTAAAACAATATGGGCACTTTCACTAACCCCACCACAAAAAATAAGGAAATTTCAGCATTTTCAGTAAAATGCCAATATTTTTAATTAAAGGGAACCGAAAGTCAAAAAAAAATTTATTCCCATGTTGTAGTCCGTACAATTTAATACAGAATCGCTTATTTGCAATCAAAATTAATGCGATATTAATTTTGATATACTTGATTTAAAACGTCAATTTTTAGCCGGTCGGTCGCTCACTGTAATCCGCCATATTTGCTTTATAGAGTCACGTGACCCACTATGTGTGACGTCACACTGCGCTGATCAGTTTCGGAGACCAGCGACCGCTACCTTTTTCTTTTGATTGCTGATAGTATATAATTGAAATTTTCAGTTGATCCATAACAAAAAAAACCTTTTATTATCTATTACGAGCTTCTTTACCATTGATGGCCTTTCACAGTTTTCACGACAAATTCCTTTCGATCCTACATAATTAGATTTTTTAAGGACCGATAATTGCTGCGCAATTTTCACCCGTTACTTATAAACAAATGAGACAAAGTGCGAAGATTAATTTCAATTTACGTCAAAAGTATTTGTGCAGCATTTGCAAGTAAAACACATATTTTATAACTGATGATCACGGACTTGTACCGTATAATTTTGAACCCGAGTACATGGAGTAAGAACTGCACTCTGTAGAGGAATTTATGCATTCTAAATACACACCAGATCCCTCTTTGTTACATGGGGACAAAATATAGATGATCGTGTTAAAATCATTTATATATTATCGCTTCATATTGATATTGATTGTTCTCTTTTTTTTCAAGTTGTACCGAGTCAATTTTGATACATGTGATGCAATAAATTTACATGTGGTTATATCTTGTTTGTGTTTTCTGCACGTGCTAAAAGTGCCCCTAGAATGCACCAGATGCAATGTTAGATTTCATTTTTTCCGGGGGAACCCCCTAGCACAACTGTGCGTATACTTCATTTTTATCCGGGTACGCCATTTCATAGAAAAACGTTTCATCAGAGTACAGAATTTTTGTCATCAACAGCAAAAATGGTATATTTTCTGAACATTTGTAGGGATGCTGGAAACTTTCATTTGCTGAAATGTTTTTTTTACTAAGGCATATTTATGTTAGATGACTAAATAATATTTTTGTGCAAACTTGATCATACATTATAAATGTTACTCGAAGGTTAGTGACAAATAATGTATATGTATAAACTTTATATCGGCATATCATTCATTAAATATATGGTTAGTTTTAATCACAGTGATAAATTCATATGTAAATTACCTCGATCGTGCACATCCAAAAATGTTGCATAATTTAAATTGGGCACTCTGCATTTTGTTGTGTAATTATCAAATGCAATTGACCAGTGTGCAATATGCAATAATGTGTGACCAGTTAGATTGTTGACAGGGGGTCGCCAATTAACAACAAATCATATCGCATCTTTTGTTGTGAAATATGCCCTTGGGCTATATCCAATCAAATTCCTTCAATGGTTAGAACCACGCTAATTATTTTCCATGGCAACGTTGTCAAAATGAGATATTGTTTGTGTTTTGATTTTATTGAAAGCGAAAATTTAATTTTAAGGAATTTAAAGAAGATCAGCTTTCAGTGTTCCGCAACATGTAAGTATCTTCTATATTATCTTTTGCACATTTACTGTAACAACATGATTTTTGGAAACTATTTTGAATATAAATGCCAGCCCTTTATATAGACTAGAATCTAGATCTAAAAAAACAAATCTGTGTCTTAAATAGCATATGGTCCTGTAATAAAATACGTTTCGTTACAGTAGTTTCAACCTAACATTCTCGTAAAATGATGTGTTTCGGCATGATTTAGTTATACGAGAAATGTTGTGCACTTGGGAAAATCTATATGAAGATGGCATAAGTGTGAAACATTTAAATTCTTAATCGTAATATTAGAAACTTAAAGAAAATGATTAAAATATATAGATCATTTCACAAAAGCCGAATGTAAAATGCATTTCTGTCTTGTCATGCATGATATTTCACCGAACGTCATTAAACAATCATTTTCAAGATATTTTTTTAAGAAAAACCTGACATAAACATCGCTAAGACATTGTAATAAGTAAAAATGTACAATGTATTATATGAAATGGTTTGCCTCAAAACGGCCGGCATCCAGTTAGCAGGTGCGTGAAAGACCTCGATGTACTTCCGTAATTTAGACAGCGCAGTGTTACGTCACATCTGGTTACTTGGCGCAGGCGCAATAAGGCTTTAAAGCTATCAATGGCGGCGTCCTTAAACCAGATGGAAATCACGCAATTTCAATGAAAAATTGAATAAATCATTAAAACGCAGTTGACCACATTCAAACGCATTTTTGGAAGTGAAATAAAATGACAGGCTCGTTTGAATTTCGCTGTCGAGTTTTCTGACTTTCGGTACCCTTTAATTTTCATTCAAATAACTTGAAACTTCTTTGTGCCAGTTTTGTATCATATCCTTTGTAAATGATAACAAAGAGTTTCCAATTTGACACCTTTAATGTAAAAAACGAAAATATGAGAAACCCGGAGAATACGAGAAACTATGGAACGCCAAATCTACATATACTCAAATATTTGAAGAGGTCTTTAAATATTTGCAGAGCTCTCTAATTCAATTAATGATATCAAAATTTGATTTAAAGCGTGCAATAAATGAATTGAAGACCTCTACAATTTAATAAGGGATAGCAAACATTAAGGTGTATTTCAGCTGTTTTTAAGAGCTCTGTAATTGTTTTAAAGCTCGCTACAAATTAAATAAGAGAGACAGCAGCAATATATTGCGGCAACTTGCCATTGTATAAAATGAAATGTAAGGTGTGGTGTGAATTGCTAGTTGATACGTATACTAGGACAATGAAAATGCTTTAAAAAATAAAGCAATTATTTTGTTTCTCATTTTAAAAAGTTAAGTGACCAAATTTCTAAATAATTTAATTCTTTGTATTCTTTGTCAAACCTCAATATTTACATAATTCAAAACTTAAGCAACTCCTTTAAATGTCACTAGAATCTGATATATAAACTGTACTAATAGGTTCAATACTATATGCAAAGTCGGTATTTAAATCCAGGCAGGGGAAGCATACCTAGTTATCAAAGTTTGAACTTTTTCGTTGGAAAGCGGGAGTTCATTTGTGATGCGTGTATAAGGTCGCACGGTCCCGCTTTGACACTTATTTCTCAAAAATGTTCCTAGAAACGTTAAATATTCAATTTAGCCCAATATTTTTTATCTTTTTCCATACGTGCTACACAGTAAACATTGTGCAGTAGGTAAAACTCACATTGTGCATTACTCATGGCGACAATAGTGCAGTGAGCACTACTTAAAATGAGCATTATTCACTCACAGTGAGTATTGTTCAGTGAGCACTACTCATAGTGAGCACTTTCCACAGTGAGTATTGTTCAGAGAGTAGAACTCACAGTGAGTATTGTTCAGTGAGCACTACTCCTAGTGAGCATTGTTCAGTGAGAAGAACTCACAGAAAGCATTGTTCATGTAGTGAGTAGTACTCAAAGTTAGCATTGTTCAGTGAGCACTTCTCATAGTGAGTATTGTTCAGTAACCACTTCTCAAAGTGAGCATTGTTCAATGAGCAGTACTCAAAGTGAGTATTGTTCAGTGAAACGTACTCAAAGTGAGCATTGTTCAGTGAGTAGAATTCACAGTGAGTATTGTTCTGTGAGTAGTACACAAAGCGAGCACTGTTCAGAAAGCATTACTCACATTGTGTGTTGTTCAGTGAGCAGTACTCACATTGAACATTGTTCAGTGAGCATTACTCACAGCGAGTATTGTTCAGTGAGCAGTACTTAAATTGAGCATTGTTCAGTGAGTAAAATTCATAGTGAGTATTGTTCAGTGAGTAGTACACAAATTGAGCATTGTTCAGTGAGCATAATTCACAGTGAGTATTGTTCAATGAGTAGCTCACAAAGTAAGCATTGTTCGGTGAGCATTGTTCACAGAGAGCATTGTTAAATGAGCACTACTAATAGTGAACATTGGTCAGGGAAAGCATTGTTCAGTGAGCATTACTTAAAGTGAGCATGGCACATAGAAAATATTGCTCAGTGAGAATTTCTCACATTAAGCATAAATCACACTGAGGATTGTTGAGTGCGCATTCCTCACAGCGATGATTGTTCAATGAACACTGGATTACTCAATGAACATTGTTAAGTGCGCACTTCTCACACTGTGCATTGTTCGATGAGCATTACGCACGGTGTGAGCATATTTCAGTGAGCATTACTCACAGTGAACACTGGTGAAAGGAACATACTTTTGACTTGTTTTCTTAAGCTAATGTCTTTTTCTAGATCTAGATCTATGCATTTTAAAATTGAGATCAGAATAAATAAAACAAAACAAAAATGAAAATTCATTTTTTGTTCATGGCTCTTTACTATGACAAGGTTCCCAACACACGCTATATGAAAACAACGATATCGCTTCGAAAAACTCTTCCTTTTCTATCAAATTTCACTTACGTCAAACAAATTTGGACGAATTTAAGAGGGAAATGATAGAGCTTTAAGAAAAAGTTTACTTCAAAGGAAAGTTCCAAACAGTTTTCGTTCGACTCGAGGATATGTAGAAGATACAATGTAGTCATATTTTTTATAAATCATAAGAAAGAAGAAACTTTAATATTTAATATTTTTCTAAATGTAACAGGAATTTCATTTATAGAAATGGTTTGAATTTTCAGGGTTCGCAATAACGGTTCAAATTACGAAAATTGTCGGTAACTAGATCTATCATTCATGGTAATTTTGAAGTGAGAGTTTATTGCGAAAAGAAATGGTCCTTTTTGTGGTGTCAAAAGAAAGAGCATCACATTTGAGGAATGTATAGCAATAGGATCTAAGAACAAACCTGCATTCAAATGTTTTTCCAAACAAAAAATGGCGGACATTTACTGAATTTCTTCCAAGATAAATGACGTCACATTTTCTCTTGATAAGTGACGTCACTATGTGATAAAGTCAGTGTGGATAGTCAATCGTCACATAAATCAAAAGTACGTGCTTCAGGAGAATTTCTGTTTAGGATTTAATTAGTACATGCATTTTTGTTTCACCAAGCTAAGTACAGTTTTGGATGCGATCAAGCACTATATATTTAGTGTTTGGACCCATTTGCGCACCAATCAAATCGCTCAGATTTTCAAATAAACGTCTTTTTTTTTAAACTAACTAAAGCACTGCGCATGCGCCAGGAAACGCTGCAAGCTCCGCCTTATTGATAACAAATTCGTGAAAGTAAGAAAAAAGGGCAAACCATGAATGTATTTAAGCAAAACTTTAATCCAGTGCATGTATATTACTTATAGATACTGAAATTACAATCATGTTCACACGTAGATTCTACCTCGATAAGAAAAGGTGAACGAACACTTTCAAGAACACTTTACTGATTAAACGTGTTACCACTGAATATTCGGTTGTATAGCAGTGCACATTGTCACGCGGGTAGATGGTTTGTTATTTTCCGTCCGTTCGTATTAATTCCCGATTGTTCAAAGAAAATCTAGAATGCTGGCTGCTAAAATGTACATGAATAAGAGTGAGACGAGCGCGACTGAATCAGCAAATACCTGTGTGACGTAAAGATCAGTTAGACTGAAACTTTAACTCCGCCCACAATACGAGTACGCGCCGAAAAACTGTTTCCATGAAGCCGAAACCCGACGCGGTTTTCAGATAAAAACGCATGCACATTTGACTTTTTATTGACTTCCAAGAAAATGGCCAATTCCAAATTAAAACAAACATTTCATGTGCAAGTTTTCCTTGCCTATTTGGAAGAGCTTGAGATCGAGGATATGATGCTTGCGCTTGTGCTTAAACAAAAGTTGAGCTGCTTCACAAACGCAGGCATCGATTTCGGATCCACAACATAATAGCTTCTCATAAACCTTTACATTAAACTTCATCGTTCACTTGTGTCCACAGTCGATATTCACTGTTGTTGTTGTTCGACCAGAAAAACGAGGAAATGAAGTCATTATTCTATCTACGACACCTCACTACCAAGCGGAATAAAATCGCTACCCCTGTACCCGAAGCGAACTTTTTTTGCGCCGACAATATTCAGCGCCGAAAAACGCATTAATAGAAACGTCATTATGCATAAAGACTGGAGCGAATTATATTTAATCGGCGTTTACTCGGCGTAGGTTTTTCCGCTTCATGGAAACAGGGCTTTAAGCGGTTTTCTCGTAGAAACTGCAATGAAATCGGGGGATAGGAGGAACCGAGCGAATGTCGTTAAGATGCGTCGTAATTAATCACGCAGGCATAGGGCCTTCGTGATTAGATTACTACGCATCTTAACTCCACACAGTGATATACTAACCGGTATATCACTCAAAACAAAAAGTAAAATATATTTGCTAACTATATGCAGCAATTTTCAGTGCATTTTCTTTTGAATTTCACAGACATAAGTACATCAAGCGACTAGCAAGTTTAATCGATATTATTACAATCAAGAACGTATATCTACAATGTATAAAAATTCTGAAATTAAAATTTAATACCAAATAAAAATAGGAGTTAACCTTTGTCAGTTTTGTCCGTCATGCTTTTTAGATAGACAACAGTTCAAACGCTTGCGTTTTAAGTAATGTGGTTGAACACTATACAGCTTTTAATTTACTTAAGGCACTTCGGTGTCATTTATATAGAACAGAGATTTGAATTATTATCTCTAATCAGCACGTGATCATTTTCCCTTGGCGGTTAGGTTAATGAAAGTTTATTGATCTAAAAGTGGTGTTCGAAAGATTCAAGTCACTATAGCAACATCATGTTGTCGTGAACGGGGCTAATTCGCGGCGTCGTCAGTAACTTTAAAAGTATTGGACAATAAACATCCATAGTGCCCCGTCAGAATTGTATATAATTATATTAAAGGACGCTATTTTAATAATATTCAAGTAAATTTAACAGGAATTTCATTTTTAGAAATAGTTCGAATTTTCAGGGGACGTAATAACGTGCAGAATAATTGCGAAATCCTCCTGACGTCACAGGCAGGAAAAAATATGATTCGGTTTTATTTATATGCCATCACGGTCAAACAATCCCCCCCCCAATTAGTTGGGTCAATAAAGGGGTAAAACACATCTAGCACTTTTACGATTTTCTGCATTATTTAAAGTGAAGAAAAGGCAAAAAGAAATTTCAAAGTACCAATGAGATTGAGTTACGTTAACTTCAAACATATTTCAAAAGTTTTTTCAGCGTTCAAAAAACCTCTACAAATGATGCGGAAGACTATAAGAATCTTTCACTATAGCCGAGTTACCGCCAAAACAGTTACCCAAGAGCCGGAAATTCTCATCTGCACGTGCAGCCAGTGATATATTATTTTTCTTGCATACCATATTCGACTAATAACAGCAGAAATAAAATAAGTAATGACTTAAATTTACGCGCTATTTTCTTGTAGTACTGTATAAATTTACACATTCATTCATAGAAGTAGTTCTTTAAGACGTCATTAAGGGGGTGTAAGATGGGATTTTCCAGCACTAGTAAAAACTGCAGATATCCCGATCTGGTATGCAAGAATATAAGAATCTTTCAGTGGTTGCACGTGCAGATGGAAATATCTGGCTCGAGGGTAACTGTTTTGGCGGTAACGAGGCTATGCCGAGCCGGATACTCTCATCTGCACGTGCAACCAGTGATAGATTCTTTTTCTTGCATACCATAGCAGAAATAAAGCTAAACTTCATAAAAGTAGTTCGTTCTGACGTCAATAAGTCATCTTATGCCAGGGGGTGTAAGATGAGACTTTCCAGCACTAAAAACTGCACATATCCCCATCTAGTATGCAAGAAATATTGATCTTTGGAGCTAGCGGTATCAATAATACAAATTCGTTTATGCCTTCTGTTAGACGTCAATTTCATACAATATTATATCCAAATGATAGTCTTTGTCTGACACTGCTTTGAATACAGATGCCAAAATACTCTCAAGCATGTTTATTAATAATTATTATTTAAATTACATCATTTTTAAAATCAATTTACACTTCTATTATGTTACAGAAAATCATATTACTTTCATTATTTCAAGCCTACCATATTGTAATATATACATCGCTTCATTTATTCAAATGTATTTGTAGCATTTAATCAAGAGAAGTACAGCTTTATGTCTTGATTTAACCCGATTATCTAAGTTATCTTAACCTTAATTACACAATCTCGCAAAACAAATTTTGTAGTCAGTATTATTACTACTTTACAGACACGTTTACAAATCATTTTCGCATTTGTAAGCAACATTCACACATCGCAGCTTCGACATCACGAAATAAAACAAAGCATAATATCAATATTGCCTCACGATCAATACCAACATGCTCATTTTACTTCCTATTATGAGTAATTGGAACTTGCTTTAAATATTTCACGCGTGGCTATACACTATATCATAAAGCGACGGCGTATCACATTTATTCACGAGACATATTAAAAGTTGCAATATTCGACTTTGTAGGCGTTCAGCATTCTTATGTTGACATGCAACTTCGGGAATAATTTCTATAACATCCATTCAGATATAGTTCTTATCGTTTCGGTATAATTCTAATCGTTTCGGTATAATTTAATCGTTTCGGTATAATTCTAATCGTTTCGGTATAATGTAATCGTTTCGGTGTAATTCGTACCGTTTCCGTATCCCAGAGGCTGCGGGTTCGAGTCCCACTGAGAACACGACCGTAACTCCATATATGACACCAGTACTGTTTTTTCAAGGAAATGGAATCGAGAGTGTCTCCATAAGCTTCAAACTTTCTTCACAATAGAGCTAAAATAAATTAGTACTAAGTGTGCATCAAAAAGTGATATTTTCACGAGTGGCGCAGACTCGAGTGAAAATAAGTTCTTGAATGTGATGTTCACGCATACATTTATTACACAATATTACATCGATACAAACAACTTTTCTGTTAATTTTTTGTCTAAAACTCTACTTTTATTGAGTTTAGCATAGCACTCATGATGTCATTTTAACGACGTCATCGTCGTATGGTTTCCGGTATTCATTTAGATCGGTACACTTTTTAACATTAATCCGAGAATAAGATTTTGATAAATTTCACTGAGCAGTGAGTTTATCAGGAAATACTCCACCATAATTGTTCGATAATTCACCGAAAAACATGAAATTAAAGTAAACAAAAACTTACTGTATGCATCCATTATAATTATGAAGTCCCAAAAATGTTAATTATAAGGTACCGGTATCTAAAAATATGAATATAGGCTGCCTTCGTATTCAGCATGCACAATAATGAGCAATATACATGTATCACGTACTGAACCCGAACGTTTCAATTGATACATTAATATTCTGTTAACCAGGAAACATGACTAAAGCACTTAAAGACAGTATCAAAACATCCTTCGTAAGTGACACCCCGCCCAATAAACAACAGGATGTCTAATCCCTTGTTTTATGACCCCTTATCAGATAAGACACAGTCGGGTTAAGTGTCGTTAGACTGGACATTAGTCAAATAAACAGATTTTACTGTCTTTATTCACGGAAGTATATACTTCAGCAGTGTATTTATTTATTTATTTATTAAAGTCTCATCAATGTATGTTATATCTTAGTACATAGTAGTAGTGTATATGTCCGTGGTTTATTGCTTATTTCCTGTTGATTGTTTTTTAAAGTATAGTTTATCACCCGACAGTGAAAATGCTGGCGAAAAAAAGCATTTACTTCAATGTTTTACGTGTGGTTTCTTTGGCATATTTAGCAATGTTTGATACCCTGAACACTTATTTTGGAAAAAAACTAAATCTCACTTCAGAGAATCATGTGAAAGTTGAAAAGTTTTATCCAAATTAAATTATTGTTTAAGAAAGATCATAAAAGAAAATACAATTTTCTCAGACTGTAGCTAAAGTAACTTACTTGAGTGATTTATATAGCAAATATTACATAACTGAACACTTTACTCAATTTGAAAGAGAAAATGTATACCTTTATGGTATTACATTGACAATGTACTAACCACAATACATGTTAAGTATGCGTAAATGCTATTGGAAAGCATAAGTAAACTTAATAATTTTCTTTTTTTTTCAAAGAGGAAGTTTATAACTCTTTTAACCATGTGCACCACCATTTATCAACTTTTACCTACTGTAATGCTATGCAATAGCTGATAATGAAATACAGAAGCTAATCTATCATTGGCTAAATACACAGGTCTGTCTAGACCCCTGTGGCCACATTTCTCACATACATGTTCAATTGTCTTTAATGCATAAACTCCGATGACCAAACAAAGAGAAAATAATTGTATAAGCAACTCATGCATACATGTACTAATTATTAAAAAGTGCAATTACAATTTACCAAATTATGTGAGCTACGGGCCCTCGCTTTCGTCATCTTCCGTGAACAGTGATCAATGATTTTTTTTTTCATATACTAGTAGATTGTAATAAAGAGGTAAGATCAAATTAATCGTTAATAGCATACAGCACGCACATGCACACGCACACGCACACGCACACGCAAACACATATATCCACAACGGTTGTAATATAACATTATTTAATACATTTACATTTTCTAAAGAACTTCACAGTAACAAAATTGAACTGGAACGAATCAGATACAACAAATATACAGCAACAAACGAGAGAAATAATTATGAGAAAATATTGAATGTGAATATGCAAATTTCAGAATGCAATCAAATTATGCAAAACAGAACAAGTGACACAATATGAAATATTGATTACAACGTGTGTCATTCTATATATGTATTTATGATTGCTTCAAAGCTTTCAACTTACATTAACATGTTTTCTAACTAATACATCTGTTTGCTATGTACTGCAAAGTGTGCTTAAAAGTAATGTTTGTATATATATCGACGAGAGCCAATCCGGCTTACGGATCACATTACTATACTAATAACCCTTTTATTATATACCATTTGACACTTGTCTGCGCGATAAACTAAATTAAAATGACATACTAAGCATAAAATTGAAGAAAAACCCTTTTTAGCGCGAAATATACGTAGTGTGCGACGTCAATTTATTGACGTCATCGTATAAACAAATAGTAACGACCCAGTCAAAAGCGACGTTATTAACGTCATGTGCATTTGTGGGCCAATTGAATTCACTCTTACAAATTATGCCGCGCAATTTGTATTGCACGTACATACAATACGGAATTTTTTTTCTGTCAGGCCGTATTTGATGGTTGAATATAGGCTGTTTTTTTTGACTGAATATTTATTGGTATATAATAAAATAGGGTTATTAGTATAGTATGGTGATCCAGCATGCCGGATTTGCTCGAGTCGTGCGTCGGATCATACGAGTGCGTAGCACGAGTTTGATCCGACCTCGACGAGAGCCAATCCGGCTTATGGATCACATTACTATACTAATAACCCTTTTATTATATACCTTTGACACTTGTCTGCGCGAATAAACTAAATTAAAATGATATTCTAAGCATAAAATTGAAGAAAAAACCTTTTTAGCGAGAAATATACGAAGTATGAGACGCCATTTTATTGACGTCATCGTATAAACAAATAGTAACGACCCAGTCAAAAGCGACGTTATTAACGTCATGTGCATTTGTGGGCCAATTGAATGCACTCTTACAAATTATGCCGCGCAATTTGTATTGCACGTACATACAATACGGATTTTTTTTCTGTCAGGCCGTATTTAATGGTTGAATATAGGCTGTTTTTTTGACTGAATATTTATAGGTATATAATAAATTAAAATATCATGTTTATTTCAGATCGAAATATCCGTCACCGAGAGTGACTGTTTTGGTTGGAATGAGGCTGTGCCGAGATCCCGCTAAACAGTTAGTCAAGGTGACGTATATTTCCATCTGAGTCAAATGTCTCATGACAGAAACATTTTTTTGCAAATCGGATCGGCATTTCTGGTGATTTTACCCATGTTCGATAAAACACCCCTCATACTCTCGTGAATTACTTGTGACGTAACGTTATAAACATTGTGACATCACTTTCCAAAACACAACGTCTGAATATCGGTTGTATTTAGAAATCTACTATAAAATGCAAGACGGTATGCAAGAAAAATGTTCTATCATGAAACAATTGGTTCAGATGGAAATATCCGTCACCTCGAGTAATTGTTTTGCGGAGAGCCTCGTTCCCGCCAAAACAGTTACCCTCGGTGGCGGATATTTCAATCTGAACCACGTACTCATGACAAAACTGTAATTCCGTCATGGATAAAATCACATGAAATGCCGATCCGATACGCAAGAAAACCACTTCTTTCATACCAGATCGGGCTATCTGCAGTTTTCAGCAGTGCTTGAAAATCTCATCTTACACCCCCCCCCCCGCCCCCTCATATAAGACGACTCTCGTGAATTACTTGTGACGTAACTTTATAAACAATGAGACGTCACTTTCCCTAACACAGAATCTGAATAACGTTCGTTTTCATATCAAAATGCATCATTTCGATGTTTGTATTCAAGTATCTTTTTTAAAGTGCAAGACGGTATGCAAGAAAATTTTTCTACCATTAGTACTATATCTCGATGGAAATACCCGTCACCCGTTGGGTAACTGTATCGCATGAACTCGGCAGGGCCTCGTTACAGCCAAAACAGCTACCCCTGGTGACGGATATTTCCATCTGAACCGCGTGCTCATGGATAAAAAATTATAATAATATACCCCGCGTGTAAGATGACTGTCGTGAATTACTTGTGACGTAACGCTCTACACATTGTGGCGTCACGTCCCTAAACAAAGCATCTGAATATCGTTTGTTGTTAAATAATCATAACGCATTTTTTTTTAAAGTTTGCTTTTAGAAATCTATTTCAAAGTGAAAGACGGTATGCAGGAAAATGTTTCTATCATGAGACATTTGATTCAGATGGAAATATGCGTCACTTCGGGTAACTGTCTTGCGGAACTCGGCACAGCCCCGTTACTGCGAAAACAGTTACCCAAGGTGACGGTCGGATATTAGAGCCGAGTGACGCAAAACAGTAACCCGAGTTGACGGATATTTCCATCTGAACCGCGTTCTTATGGAAGAAACTAATACGTCAATATCTTACAAAATGTTATCTGAGAATGTTTATGTTGTTATTTGATGAGTATATGTCTCCTTGTTTTATGTCAATAGGCAAGATTGAGTTGATAACGTCTATGTTTCAAAGAGGAGAAATCTCACATATAGGAAGCTTTGTGCGTAGATCTACATGGCATTGTTTTATCGTCGACTGTGTGCATGGCGTATCTTACATACACATGTAAGGACTTCAGCCCCGTATATAGTGCAGTCCACAAGGTAAATAAGTATGCATGCAACCGTAATGTAATTTAGATCTAATTGAAATATCATATTACATAAAAACATGATCAGCTTCTGAAGTTTCAGGAGATCAATTTAGCAAATAATATCTTTTCTAATATTTCATGCAAGACACGTTTGAAATTACAGATCTTCTGTGATTTAAAAAAGGACAACACTTTGAGTAGGAAAGTACGGAAGCCAAATAGTGCCACTTTGTTTTTTTTATAAATTTATTTTTTCAACATTTTTTGAAATTTCAAGATACTAAGTTGAAAATCAGTAAGTTGAATTTTCAACTTAGTTTCTTGAATTTTCAACTTAGTATCTTGAATATTCAACTAAGTATCTTGAATTTTCAACTTAGTATCTTGAATTTTCAACTTAGTATCTTGAATATTCAACTAAATAAGTTAAATATTAAAGATACTAAGTTGAAAATTCAAGATACTAAGTTGAATATTCAAGATACTAAATTGAATATTCAAGTTACTTAATTGAAAATTCAAGATACTAAGTTGAATATTGAAGTTGATTTTCAGCATAGTATCTTGAAATTTCAACTTAGTAAGTTGAATTTTCAACTTAGTTTCTGGAATTTTCAACTAAGTATCTTCAATATTCAACTTAGTATCTTAAATTTTCAACTTGCTATCTTGAATTTCAACTTATTTATGTTGAAAAATTTAATGAAAAAAATCAAAGTGGCACTATTTGGCTTCCGTAGTAAAGACCTTTTACAATGAATGATTTTTCTTTGAAATAAAGTTCTGATTAAAGAGGCACTCTCTGCATCTGGCAGATTATACTCTCCTAAAAGAAATGATATGTTCAATGAAGGTAAAATGACCAATAAAGACAATTTAAAAGAACAACATACAATGTATGTCGAAAATGTCTCATTTTAGCACAAAAATTCAACATAATGGTATTCTGTAATAAATCGCTATCCACTCATAAAAGGGGCACTCCCTACATCTAGCAGGTTATATTCTCGAAACATAGATTATGTGTTCAATGAACGTAAAATGATAAATAAATACAATTTCAAAGAAGAACCTATGGCGAAATATGTCTCATTTTACCACAATTAATCAATATAGAGGCTGCATCCACCCATTAATTGTACAACAACAACTCTACATAGATTATTGAATGGTTTACGGTACTGCAGTATATTTTAAACCGCTGATTTTATCGATTATTACTCGGAATGCATACCTGAAACTTTTAGGTAAGTAATAATACTTGTAAATATTCTATTCTTTATGTTTTGGAGGTTATTTAGTTTGACATCAGTTATAGGGTGTGTTCCTTAAATTGTTCAACGCAACTTTACATAGATTATTTTACGGTACTGCAAGATATTTTAAAAAGCTGATTTTACCAATAATGACTAGACTTTATAGCTGAAACTTTTAGGTTAAGCAATTCTACCTGCAAATACTTTTGCAGTT
>JAFMSR010000013.1:15134702-15461515 GCA_022818135.1 Saxidomus purpurata | reverse complement strand
TGCGCCGTATATTTCTTGAATTAATATAACCACATATTCAAAATGTGTTTAAAAACTAATCTGATTAGCTTATATATGATCGTTATCAATACAATATTTATTAGAGTTCTCATATTTCAGAAGGATGTTATCTAATATTTATTTATTTATTTATTATTTAAAGGTGGCAAGCCGTTGGGTGTTCGTAGGAACTGGTATAGTTTACATTTTATTTGGTATATTTGGCAAGTTTTCTGCACTTTTCATCACGCTTCCATATCCTGTACTAGGAGGCGCTATTGTCGTAATGTTTGGTATATTTTTTGGCGTCGTTCTCTCAAATCTTGAGGTAAGACGTATACCACATGAATATTATATATTATATTGTATGGTATTGTATTATAATTATATTATATTTAATCATATCATATCATATCATATCATATCATATCATATCATATCATATCATATCATATCATATCATCAATCATATCATATCAAAAAATCATATCATATCATATCATATCATATCATATCATATCATATCAAATTATGATCGACTCAGTTTGAGCACAGAATATTTCACACGAACGTATAAACAAAAGAGTTGACAATATAGTTCAAAAGATCGTTTTAAATGCTCATAGAAAGCTTCTATAAAGAAATAAGTAAATGTTTTGATATTTTATTTATCCATTAGAGCAAGAAACTCACTCGAGCTCTAATTTAGAGACTTTAATTAGAGGGACTGAGAACTTTATCGAATTGATTTTGTAAATTCTACGAATCTCATAGCAGTTTATGATACTTGATTTGGTGTAAGCAAAATTGTTGGATGACTGTTCATATTTTAAAAATTAGATGTGTCACGTGATATGACTTAACTGTAATCCGTTGTAAAGCAAATGATCAGGATTTTTGGTAGTCAGAATACTAGTAAATCAAAATAATACTGACGCCATAAAAGTCATATACGAGTACTAGTATTTATGTGTTGGTTTCTAAGGTCTATGGCGGCCCTTCAGAGACTAAACTAAGCCATTCTTATTACTTATCTGATGCAGGGAAATAATTATCTTGGTGTCGTGGTACCTGTATGTTACCGTTTGCAATAATACTTGTTTGTCTTTATTTCAAATACTGGAAAAAATACGACGTTGGGTTATAATAAACAATGGAGCTCCATGTATTTTGCAATAAAATGTGTAGCTTCGGTTTTCATTGTGAAACTATTTTGTTATATCTCAAAACGATTGAATACGGAAATGTGTATACGAAACAGAATACTATAATATTGTGTTGGCATGCAAGATTGTATCTTCTCTCGTTGGCTTCCTAGCACTTGGCCGCACGAGAGGCGGAGCAGGAAGGCAACTCTAAAAGATAAAAACTGAATATTAAGACACTGTTAAAACATTTGGATTTTATTTATTGACAGGTAACAAACATGTCTTCCCCTAGAAACATGGCGATCATTGGTTTGTCGATATTTATTGGACTTTCTGTACCAACTTGGGCACAGAAAGTAGAGAATCCCATATCAACAGGTAAAATCGGGTTCCTTATATCGTATATTCAGACCCTGGTACAACTGTTTCTATGCTTTACACCTGGAAAGGAAAACAATAAATTTTATATTCGCGGACTGTGGCGGGCTGAAATGACTTTTGTACAATTTTGTATAGATAGAACAAACTGTGACAGAAAATGAACAGAAATGAACCTTTATAAAAAGAGTCGTTTGCAGTAAAGATTTGTTTGTGACTTGTTTTTGTGTTTATTACACAATATAATCATTCGAATGCTGCGGAACTGGAAACTGTAGGACACAAAATAGATAATGAAGAACATTTTATAGTAGAATCAAATGAAATGTCGGCAAACATCAACACCTTTGCTGAGGATTTAATTATTTTCTTATTTTCTTAGGTCATCAACAGTTCGACAATATTATGTCGATGTTGCTACGCAACCCAAACTTGGTTGGCACGATACTGGCTTGTTTCCTTGACAACACAGTACCAGGTAAGAGCAGACGATTTCATATATATCAAACAGCAATGATATTAACTCTTAAAGTTATTCGCTATTCAGTATAAATCCAATATTGATTGTGTTGGTCAAGCTTCATCAAAATTCTGAAAACACGACATGTGACTTTTTGTGTACGAATCCTGGTTGCATGTTTTATTCATTTTTTGAATTTATATCACAAAGGTTCTGCAAAGGATCGTGGTATAGCAACATGGCAGGTCACAGAAGAGGACGAGGCGGCTGAAGTCGATAAAACACGATATAACGAGGGTTATGAAGTGTATAACCCACTACTCCCCGAAGCTGTACTGAACGCAAAACTAATGAGGTTCATTCCATTCTTCCCTTATAAGAGAACAAGAACAACTGTTAGTTCTAAATGTGTTTAGGTATAAATCAGCTTGGAGGACCATGAGGAGATATTTTTAAGCAGCAATCTTTCAAGTTAAAGTACAGCATATTGCAGGCGACAAATGCCCCGGGAGTAGGGTTTTGGCATAAGAATGTAACCTTGATTTTTGAGCTAAGGATCTGTGTGTCATGTGCGACACAACTTTTTATGTAGGATCTACAGTACGTGAAGTTTATTGAAATCCACAAACGGCTGATACACAAACAAATAAAAAAGGATCGACCATTTTAGTGTGACGTTGACCTTTGGGCTTAGAATATGAAATCCAGTTAACAGCTTTGATGCTATCTGAATATACGGATGAACGGACAATGTCGTCCGCAAAAGCATAAAAAACAGATACTAATTGTGTATTGTCTGAAGATGTTTATGTAATAATAATGGTTTTAGTCAGTTTCAAAAGTGTTTCTTAAACGTGTGACCCTAACAAACCTTTTGCTTTTTAATAGGTATCAATGTGCATGAATTGTTTTGCTATTTGCGTAATGTGTAAATATTTATTACTATGTTGATATAAAATCAGTAAACTTTTATTACACTTATTAATAAGCACATTTTTGTCATTATTTGGTCCATTGACACCGACCTCATTTACGATTCAATACCATGTCACTTCAGTAATGCAGTGCACATTACCGATAGTTTTAAGCAGTTTGTCAATCAAGACCTCTGTAAATATTAATATGAAAATTTTTGCCAGTGCATTTACGTATAGTGAATTAGAGTATGCCCCATCAAAGAGCCATAACTCTGGTCAAATTTCCACAGTCAATATTTCTTTGCTAACGTTCATCTTTACATAAAACTTTTTATGTGTGGAAGTTTGAAACGAATCTTTTTAATGACGTATACAGCTGACACAAGAATTTTTCGTCGCACGTCCGGTATCACAAAAATCAAGGGAAGTAAGTCAATTTTCTGGTGTCATCACGGTATCTCCAGAGTAACCCTTCTTTAAGTGCTTTCTGATAGCAATGTGTTTGATTTATAGGGCCATACAACCAGTCATGTGTTACTGCACTGTTAAAACGGGAGAAATCAATATATCGACTTATAATAAGAGGCTCAACAGGGCTAGTATCACTCTACTGGTCTGACTAGACCGTTCTGAGCAAGTTTTGGGAATATCTTTTGCAATGTTATCAAGTAAAAGTTAAAGTTCACTGTGACCTTGACCCACTGACCCCAAAAAACTCTAGGGACCATCTACTCAGTAAGACCAATCATCCTATAACGGAGGTCACTGTGACCTTAACCTTTGACCTACTGACTCAAAAATCGATAGAGATCATCTTCATGTTACAGGGAACATTCTGAGCAAGTTTGATGAAAGTTGAATGAAAACTGTGACCAGTAGAGTGTTATCAAGGAAATTCTAACAGAGGTTACTCCAAAACGGATAGGGATCATCTACATGTTTCAGGTTTTTGCCCTACGTGACCCAGTTTCGAACTTGACCTGAATTTCATAAAGCCAGTACTTGGACTAACTTTCTGTCTGGTTTCAGTGAAATGTGGTCTCTAGAGTGAAGAAAATGTAAATATTGACGAGCGACAGTCAGCAGACGAGCTTGTATTTTGCACTTCGCACCCAGGCAGGCTAAACATAATATTGGGTCATAGTGTGTTAAGGTAGTGGGGGTCTAATGGACACCATTCCAAAACACATTAAACTTAATATTTTTATAATCAACTGACTAGTGTGAAGAATTTAAAGACATTTCACCGTTTAATTAAATTTTTTTTTCGTTTTTTGTTGCCTTACCGTCACTTAAGAAATACTGGCCATATTTAAAATCAAAGGACTGAAAGTGCTGGAGGGTCGATTGTCTCTGAACAACACAGACTGTACACATACATGTGTAAATATCAGGGCAACCCATGCATGAGTAAAGTTATCAACAAACTGGAGACACAAATGTCCCCGGAGTTTGACCTTTAACCATATGTGTAAACTTACTTTTGATAGGAACCCATGTGCTTACCTTTTGCATTCAGTGACTACATGTATGTTCAACTACCCTATAAAGTATCATAGCTGTGAATGGTAACTGAGAAGTGGAATTTAACAAACCTGAACTGAAAATTCAAAGTTTGCACAACTTTTAATGTCATTCAAAAGTTATGGGTTTGCCCATAGGGTGAGTGTATTGTGTCAATAATACAAAATAAATTCCTATCCTAAATTGTAGGCAAAAACTGAACAATGAGCAAGATCAAAGAAGACACAGAGTAAATTAATAACTGAGCAAGAAAAACAGTTATACAAAGTTTCACAGCGAGCCCACAAACAAAACTGACATGTAAATATTCTAGAAATTGGTGATGATTGATGTTGAGGCATGGCCCGAAAAGAACCCAAGGAAACCAATTCTGGTTGTACAAACAAAACCTGACACGACTACTGACTGAACTTTACTGTTATCGAATAATATGTATACAGTATGTCTTATTAACATTATCCTTATAAGTTTGACATGATTGAAGTTTTCTATGATTATTTGCTGTAAAACATTGAAAATGGTTTAAAGTCTTAAAATTATAAGTAAAACAGAAAAAAAAATGTAAAAAAAATACTGTGTTAGATGGGTTTCGAACTCGCGTCCGCCGCACTATGTCAGCGCATTTCATTTTCCAGCATCTCTACCAACTGCTCCATGTCCGCCAACTATAGGGTCAGACGAAAAAAACGAGTTGTTATAAATTTGTATGTCCAAGTCGTTCGTTCGCGCATTAATAGTATTTACGATTAATTACACATTTAAAGAATAACAACGAAATAATATTATTCTATTCTGAAATATTTTTAAATTATTCAGATTTATTACTATATAATTTTGAAAACAGAAATCGCTATAATGCCTAACAACTGTTTATATGGAACTACTTGTTTGTATGTTGTGCGTTCGGCCGTAAGGGGCCGATATACTCTGTTAACTTTGGTTCGATTTTAACAATCGACCCAAAAAGTACCCTAAAAGTCAAAATATGTATGTTTGCAAGTATTTATTTTGTTCTAGGTCCAAAAAGTATAACAAGCAAGAATTTCAATATTTCAGTTGAATGTATAAAATTACTATTGAATGCCACGACTGCCTTATTTGAGAATGGCAAGGCTGGCTCGTTACAGTTTTTTCTTATCATAAACATGTGTTTCTTCACATAATCGCCAAAGTTTTCAGCGGTGTCCTTCACTGGCTTTATGTACTTGATATTCCAGGCATGTGCCTGATGCCTTTTCTCAAAGTTTGTGTAAATCTGATGGTTTGTGAGTGCTGTATTTGACCGTGTTAAGAGATTATTTTGTGTACTGTATCTTTCAGTTTCTAAAACAAACACAAACAAAAACATCACATTTCATAACAATTTATTTTTATCCTTTTCTTCAAATATATAACAAGACAGCAGAATAATACTTATAAACATAACTTACATGACAGTCAATTCTTATATGCATAAATAATAATACACTTTTATCAAACAATTAAAGCATATATAATACCTACTAATCTGTCCTACAGTTTGACAGTTTCTGACAGAAGAAACTTGATGAAAATGCAAGATCTGTTCTAGATGTACTTTCCCCAACCCCACTGCCCATGATATTCCATTTTTACAAAATCTGTACATGCAGAAACAAACACTGCTCAAAGAATACAACATTAATACTGTTTTTGTAATCCCAATAATTTGGTTTATCATTTCATTTGGAAAAGAGCTTATCTTTTGGTTCACCTTGCCAGAGACTATGCCCCTGACCTTTAATGTTTATTTTACATTGCATGTATTTTATAGCAAAATACAAGATATAAGTCAAAACTTAAATTGTTCATGTTTCAGCCTGATTTATATGAAACAAATCTTCTAAACTTATGTTAGGCATCAACAATGTTAAATCACTCTTGAGGAATTAACAAGGATCAAAATCAAATGCTTTTGAAGAGAAAGAGCAAGAATTTTTTCTATACTGGTACCCAAGAGTAAATTACAGCTGGGTGGACCGAGGTATAAGTGGTATTACAGTCCAAGAGTACAGAAGTCTCCCAAGTAAGACTGTACAGTAGAGTTCATGAGTACAGATGTCTGTCAAGCAAGACTGTAGGGTTCAAGAGTACAGAAGTCTGTCAAGCAAGGATGTAGAGTCCACGAGTACAGAAGTTTGTCAATCAAGACTATAGATTTCAAAATTACAGACGTCTGTCAAGCAAGACTATAGGGTTCAAAGTGCAGAGGTCTGTGAAGCAAGGCTAAACAGTAGAGTCCAGGAGTACAGAAGTCTGTCAAGCAAGGCTATACTGTAGAGTCCAAGAGTACAGAAGTCCGTAAAGCAAGGCTGAACAGTAGAGTTCAAGAGAACAGGAGTCTGTCAAGCAAGGCTGTCCAATAGAGTCCAAGAGTACAGTAGCCAGTCAAGCAAGGCTATACAGTAGAGTCCAAGAGTACAGTAGTATGTCAAGCAAGGCTATACAGTAGAGTCCAAGAGTTCAAAAGTATGTCAAGCAAGACTATACAGTAAGACTTTTAACCAGTAACTAGTCGTCAGCAAATGAAGCTATTTTAAGATTTAAACAACTAAGGATGAGTATTTTTTTCTTGACATGATTGTTCACTCATTAACAAATGTATAAAGAGTTACGTGACTGCATTTGAAATAGTTTACATAAGAAAACCAAGCATAAAATGCAGCTAACTTCAGGAAAGTATAACATAAAATATGCAAAGACTTTCTATTCCCTACTGGTCCTCAATAGGAAGTAAGCTTATGCAATGCACTTACATAATTTAAAAGGCATTTGGCTACAGAGTTAGGAAACACTTTGTACTAATCAAATAATATCATGTAGTGCAGATTAGTTTTAGAGAAATTGCTGCAAACAGCTGCAAAGAAAATGAACAACTTTGAGATGAAAAGTCTACAGAGAACATTCGGTGATCTTAATGAATGATGCACATGCATGCACATTTAAACATTTTGAAATGATAAATCTATTCCAATGCAAAGAAATGTGAAAATAGACGATTTGTAAGATTATATACCACAAAGCAATCAGAATGGTATTTCACTCAGTTACTCTACAAACCCTTGCTCTACTTATTGTCTAAACCAGACTTTGTCCATCTTTCAATTTGGACAGTTCCACTACATGATAAAAGGGGGGTTCTGTGAAAATTGATCGACCGGATAGCAAACTGTGTAGATCATGATCAGAGTGAATGGATGTGCATGTACATCATGATCTCCGCTGGTCACAAAAGCAGAACACAACTTGTAACCAACAGGGTAAGAGTTTGAAGAACGTTACAACTGTTACTGCATACTCCAAATTGCTACTGCATACGACAATTGGGTGTTTTTATCCAGGAAACCATTTGGAAAGGCTCAGCTGTATATTCAGTCATCCCTGACTAGTGTTATAGCACATTTTATTGTTCTTGTAAGTGCACAAAGGTAAGCAATCAAATTCTCTCAGCCGGTACTGTACTCCAAAAAGTATATCAAATTTTGTGCTCCTGGGACTTTAAATCTTTTGCAGTTATTACAATGGTATAAAAAATCTATTTTTGTTATGTTCTTTTCACTCAAATCTCACTACGCTATACATGTACGTTTCAAATGACAAGAAAATTTCTCTCAGTTTGAGAAGACAATGAAATAATATGACTAGATAAGTCCTGAGATACAAAGTGAAAAAAATAACAATCAAAATGTCTCCAAAAATGTTCCATTCATACAAACATACACAGGACACAATAGTCATCTAATAGTCTTGATGTACTGTGAAATCATTAATATTCGTGGCACACTAACTTTTGTGGATTTCGTGGGTGAAGTAATCCACCAATTATAAATCCTCATGAAAAGCATTTTTTTATTCTGACTTACAGCTATGATTTCCACTAATTTATGTTGCAACAAAATTTAATTTTTCTGAAAACAATGAAATTTAGTGCCCACAAATATAAATACATTCACAGTAATCAGGAAAAGATTTAAGGCATATTTTTTCACACATAAAAATACTTGACGTTTCTTTGGATAGATGGTTTTGTGTTCAATATTTACGTTGGTACCACGATTTTTCAATGGTTGTAAATTTATAACTGGTAATGGCAGTGTGAATCGATTCCAACAACTACATTACAGCAGTTCCCCTTTTCGCCGTGCAAGGGGATAGTGCAAGATACAGAACGTGTCCCATTCCAGACACCCCCTGGTTCTTTAACATTAACATACCCAGTGTACAGCACCGATACATCTGACCCCCTTTACCCTACATGTGTGAAAAACGATGCCTCGAATATCAAGCCATCTATCATGTTCAATATGAACAAAGTAACTTTAACAGCTTTGGCACAATTAAAATACATGTATGATTAATTAATAATGCTTTAAACATTCATAAACTTGTACACATAAATAACACATGTACATGTCTGTATCATAGATAAGAACTGACAGTTCACAATTTACATACAATACACAATTACCTGTACATTAAAAATGCTATAATATATTCGAATACATGTTGCCATGATTATACAATTGCATGTATAGTTAATTCATGACAATTCGACAGTGACCCAGCAGTGCAGTGTATTATCATTGGGAAATAACTATGAATATTTTAAGAATTAGAACTTTTCTTAAAGGCATAATCTACCCTTTTTTTGCACAATGGTTAGAATCTTTTTCCATACACTCAAATCTGTTAAGTCACTGTCACACTATCCTAACTTCACTGTACATGAAAAAATGCTATAGTCTTTCAGATATATGTGTCTTTGTATAGACAGTCTATTACATTACATCACTGATACATGTATACAACAGGTTGACTGAACGAAAGATCTGTGTTTTAAATGGCTATATATGCACAAATAACAGTGACACATTGCAGAGCAAAGCCATACCACGCTGACCTATTATGCCTTTTAACGTGTACATGAATAAATTTCAAATATTTTTCTTAAACATAGACAAAGTTATGTGGTTTTTTTTATATCTCTGAACTTTGCAACTTTAACTCTTTTTATAAAATGAACTTCATGCATTTTGGATGCTGGCTGTATTTGTAGGCTGTCTGAATTTGTATCAAATTGTATGAATCTTCAATTTAAAGCGATAATAATTGCATAGCTACATAGTTTGACCGAATTACCACAGAGTCACATTTATATGGCTAGCACTTGTTTAAAATCTTTCATCATTTTTGGCTGTCACTCACTTTTCATCTAAATTTTTAGTACAGCCTAGGCACAGTATATAATCATATGGGTAAGAATTATCAAATTAAAACCAGCAGTTGATGATTGAAGCGAAACTATTATAAGTGTATAAAGAAACAGATAGGATGGTTTTGCATACAGACTGCGCGATGTCGACGCACTAACGTGGCAGCCGTAAGGTCAAACAATATTAACATAAACGCACATACACAAAATACATAAATAATGCTGTCGCTGCACAATATATATTATATCTATGCATGGTATTCTCATAAAAGTAGCACAAACTAACTCTGTCATGTCAAAAACTTACAACTGACTTCAGAGGAAAAAAATTTATCAGATTAATGAAAATGAAATCAAGATGCAATTGTGACAAAATTTTCAATGTGGCAGATGCGTTACTTTCATGGTGGTCATTAGGCAAAGTATGGCACCCTCAAGTCTTGGAAAAAATTAGGTCTGGGCTTATTAGCATTGTAAAACTAGGATACAATAGTTACTCCTCCCCAAAACATGTAACTTACTTTTAACTTTTAGTATTTTCACTGCATAAGCAAGTAAAAGCTAGTTTAAATAAATTTCTAGAAATATTTCTTCGACTTGCATTTGAAAAAGAACTGAAGATAAGCAATCACATAACAAGTGACCTAAATTTCATGTAGTAATTTAATGATAAACCCTTGCTCTTTTTCAAAACTGAACTTGTCTATCAATAAATTTGGACATTACCATAATTTGTTCAAAAGGGTCGCGAGTGAAAATTTACGAACCGTGTTTTTTTCGCAAACCACGATCAGACTGCTCGGACAAGCAGGTATAAGTTTAAACATGTGACATTCTTACATAAATTACCTCCCCTGTCTTATAAATACTGGCCTGAGGAACTTAAAGACTTGCAAACCAGGTAGTTTCTGTCACACATTTAAACAAGGATTTCCATATTTTACCAAATATGCATGTATAACTATAAAATAAGCACCTATGCACAAAACTTGTACTTTCGATCACAATTTTCTAGTTTTTTAGAAAAGCATACATCTCCCTTTTTATTTGTTGAATTTAGTAGCGATAAGAAAACATTGACATTACGCATCAAAATGTGCTAACTAGTATAAAGTACAATGTAACAGTTTCCACGAATAACCTAATAATCAATTATGAAGAGAGAATATAAAAAGGAGAAAATACGTCAATAATAACAAATGAAATTTTGATACTGATGTTTGAGTGAATGCCCTCTTGAAATAGATTAAAAACATTGTTGTAAAAAATTCTAGCACGAAAAAATGGTCAATTCTTAAAATGGTAACCATGGTGCTTATTAATGAAGAAAATGTCACATTTCTAATCCAACCTGTAATTTTTTTAGACAAAATGTTGTAGCGAAACCCTTGATGACCGGGAAACAGACTAATTTTCAGCTTTAAAAAAAAACAACATTCCCGCTTCTCACTGCAAAAATCTCATCCCAAGAATTTAAAACTCGGGATTTTCTTTGTGCTAAGAATTATTTTTTAAGAAGTTAGTTTCTCGTTTTGACTAAAGTTAGAGCATGAATTTTTACGGGATCTGACCAAGTTTTATGGATAATGAGATGAAAATGCAAAATGCAGACTTTGAAAAAATCTTAAATGAAAAGAAAAACGTCATTTACCCCAAACAATACCTTTCATATTAAAATATCAATTTGCTAAGAAGGCACCGTTAAATGTAGTTACCTTTTTATCACATAAAAGATCTCGTTTACGTTACAATTTCAGGACTCAATGCAAAATGACTGTAAATCTGTCTTCAATACATACAACTTACAAGTCTTCTGCACTGAATCTTTCAAATGTTTTGCAACCCACCCCCACCCCTTTCTGGTAATGCTATTTTTCAATCTCAATACATTTTCTAAGCTATATTGAACAAGTGCATCTGAAGACATAATTTATACACTGAATCTTCAGTGGGATTCCCCCTCCCCACTTAAAAAAACAACTGAAAATAATCAAAATATTGTAATTGTCTATTATAATAAAAGCACATAAAAATTATTTGGTATCTAAAATTCCATTCATCACAGTTCTACAATATGCCCTCACTTTGGCTGCATAACTACTTTCTATGGCAACAGTTACCTTGACAACTTCAATTTAGTTGCCATGGCAACAATATATCACAGTCACATGAATACTATGAAATAACTTTTTGAGAAGATTCCAATGAATCTAGTATGAAATGATTCTCTGTGTCATCCTGACCTCCATAATGTGTCCATTTCGGCGTGACAAGAATGCAGATTTAACTACTAAAATAACCAGTAGTTTACATTGCCTTGCACCACCTGAACCATACTGTTCCATCACCAGGATTTATTATATTAACGTATATTGTATATACAATCCCTGTCCATCACAGACCTATATTTCATATGGATTTGCAACTCTCTTGTTTATCTATACAATACATCAAGTTCTTACAAATGGCGAGATTCTTGCAAGATTTCGCCTATCGTCCATACTGAATTGAATCAAAGACCATTGTTAATACATAATAAAAGTACACATAAAAAGAAAAGAATTAGGCAGCAAAGCTTCGAATTATATGATTCAAAATATTCAAAATATTGCATTGTTTTGTCTTTTGATATTACAGTCCATGGACATCAGGACTGTCGGAACCTGCTGAAAATTGCAAATCTGAAATCAAGTGAATTTTTTCTGAAAATCTCTGAGTGCAAGGCATTATGGGTAACTTCTTTATCGTAATATCAATTTTTGTAAGTTGCCAATCCATGCGTATATAGGTATGTGGTATCACTAACTGAACTATTCATGCCGGACATTCCAGCCTGCGAGATTCTTTTTCATTTTTAAAGATGTTTGTGACCATCTGCTGCACTGACTTACATTGAAGATTTTACTTCCTGTTTAAGTAAATCTTACACACTGTAGTTATTACTCAATTGGTTTAAGAACACTAAATTTTGTTCACAATCTTAGGTGTTTCCTCCTTTTTTTTAACAGACAGTGAAGTAAATTGTATACTTTGTAAAAGTGACAGCGCTGTAAAATCCAAAAACAAAGAAACTCCACAAAAACAGTAAAGTATGAAAAAATTCAATAAATAAAAAGCCATCTTATTCAAGATCTAGTTTAACTTTTATAAAAGTCTAGAAAAATAATTCCTAGAATCTGTGTAAAATTTCTTAGCTTAGCACATTTCATACAAATTTTTCAGATCTAAGAAAATATTCAGATCTTAATTTTAGCACTTTGAGAAAAAATTAATAAATTATAGATAACGTATAATGTATTTCTCCTGCAATGTTGAACTTTCATATTATGCCTGTTTTTTTCTTCCATCTCCAGGGCTTTTGACGCCTGCCCGTCCTTGAAATCAACATGTACATGAGATTCAATGTTCTCCACAAATCCGAGAATCTATTTCAAACTATACCAAACATTTTGTGAGAAAAATGTATCAAGAGTAGTGTTACTATCACTAACAAGGGTTGAGTATAAAATGCTGATGCAGTAGACGTCATTGTCATCACATGAGTTCGTAATTTGGCATATAATAAAGGTGTTAATATCAAGTTTGAAGTCACTGATGGGCTTCTAGATTTTATAAGATATTCAAATCTTTCTGCTTCTTTTGAACATGCAGTAGCCTGAAAAATAAAGAATACAAAATTACAAAAAAAATTATATTACAATTTCATATATTGCAATTACATTACTTAATTAAAAATGTACAAAATTACACAATATATTACAATCATATCAATTTATTACAATTACATAACTTTTTTAATATTACAGTTACATGTATTGCAATTACATTACTTAATTAAAACTAGAGCTATCACTAAATGTGATTAATACCCCCAAAAGGATTGCTTTATAAACTGAAGAAGTTGTAGCAACATAATACCTTGCAAACAAACTAAAAAGAGATATTGTTCTTAGCAGTTCCTCTCATTGTGCTGACCATTGTTGAAGTTGTATTGAATCCCAACTTGTAGTTTTCGAAAAATGCTCCAGACAGGGAAAAGTAACAAAGGGCAATAACACTGTAATTAGTCAAGATGGAGTTATGGTTCCTGTGCACTGCACTCCCTCTCACTGTGCTTGACCATTGTTGAAGTTGTATTGAATTCCAACCAGAAGTTTTCAAGTTATGCTCTGGACAAGGAAAAGTAACAAAGGGTAATAACTCTGTAATGAGTCAAGATGGAGTTATAGTTCCTGTGCACTGCACTTCCTCCAAATGTGCTGATCATTGTATGAAGTTGTATTGAATTCCAACTTGTAGTTTTCAAGTTATGCTCTGGACAAGGAAAAGTAACAAAGGGCAATAACTCTGTAATTAGTCAAGATGGAGTTATAGTTCTTGTGCACTGCACTTCCTCTCAATGTGCTGACCATTGTATGAAGTTGTATTGATTTCCAACTTGTAGTTTTCAAGTTATGCTCCGGACAAGTAAAAAGTAACAAAGGGCAATAACTCAGTAAATACTCAAGATGGAGTTATAGTTCTTGTACACGCACTTCCTCTGAGTGTGCTTGATCATTGTATGAAGTTGTATTGAATTCCAACTAGTAGTTTTCAAGTTATGCTCCGGACAAGGAAAAGTAACAAAGGGCAATAACTCTGTAATTAGTCAAGATGGAGTTATGGTTCTTGCGCACTGCACTTCCTCTCAATGTGCTTGACCATTGTATGAAGTTGTATTGAATTCCAACTTGTAGTTTTCAAGTTATGCTCCGGACAAGGAAAAGTAACAAAGGGCAATAACTCTGTAATTAGTGAAGATGGAGTTATAGTTCTTGTGCACTGCACTTCCTCTCAATGTGCTTGACCATTGTATGAAGTTGTATTGAATTCCAACTAGTAGTTTTCAAGTTATGCTCCGGACAAAGGAAAAGCAACAGACCGCCCGACCGACCGACCGACCGACCGACCGACCGACCGACCAACCGACCGACCGACCGACCAACCACCGGGTGACTCCTATATACCCCCTAAACTTCGTTTTGGGGGTATAATTACTAAAGTTTTCATTATAGTTCTCTACAATATGTAATTGTAATAAATTCTAAATGTAAAATGCATTACAATCATATTACTTTATTACAATTACATAAATTTTCGTTATTTAATATCTGATTTACTTATGAAGTGAATATCATAGTTCATACCTGCAGGACAGTGGGCTGCTTCGTTACCGGGGCAACCAGTATTATAATGTCATTATCAAATCCGAGGTACCCAAACACATCACACTCCGACACAGAAATCATCATCGAGAGAGCATTTAGTATTTTAGTTAATGTTATTGGCCCCTGTTTAACATTTATTGATATGTGCGCCAGTGACTCACTCATCAGTATTCGTAGCTCGGCAGCTGGAAAATATTTACGGATAAAATGTATCAAAAAACTGAATTATGCAACAACCTTATGATGTCATCACCACAGTATTATTATCAGACCAGTATATAGTAAGTCCCCCCACACCTTCAAATGTTGAAATCACTTCTATTATACCACTGTAGAACCCTTTTTTATTGCTTTACAGAATGCACCATTGTTTATTACATGAATTCATAAACCATCTGCTCCTCTTTTTTTTCAAGAAAACTAATTCTGCCACTTCTACTTTCAATTTGTATGTTCCATGGAAAACTGTATGGAATTCTAGGTTTACCTGGCTTAAAAACTTTCCGTCGCTAATCCACAATTACTAGTACAAATGAATAACACATAATATATCAAACTTAAAAAAAAAAAAAAGCCAGAATTTATCTACATACCACAGATTGGGCAACATGACCAGGGTGGGATTATCCCCCGGCAACCAGCCGGTAACACAGCCGGGCAGTCTACATCACTACAAAGGGTGTCAGCCGGATCCATAGTACCTGAAGATAGTTAGAACATACAACATGTGAAGCTTGATCAATACTTGTGCTTATTTGTGCCTTCTATGCCTTTAATACTAAGTTAAGCGGCAAATTCCATTTTCGCAATGAACCTGTTACAGATCTACTAAATACGTTTTGTAGTAAATGAGATATGCACATGATAATAGCTTGCATGCAAAACTTATAAAACAAAATGATCAAGTTCAACAAGGCCTGTAATTTCAATTAAATTCAGTCAAGATTGATCTAATTTGATTGTCTACCACTGCTGAACACTAAAATAAAGTTTAAGATCGCTCCCACAAGATGTCCATCGAGGCTTGCATGCAAAACTTTATCCTAGATGACAACATTGACACACGGGTGACCGACCCCAGTTGTCCTCCTTATCCTTCAAATAGTCAAGACAAAATTCAACGATTTTAGGGTTCCCATAAATCTGTCTTAAGTCCTTCAATCTTTGATAAGTTACGATAGTTTTGAGTGAGTCCTCTATAGCTCAGTGATTAGTGCACTGGACGCAAGAGCGGAAGGTTGTGGGTTCGAACCCTGCCGGAAGCTGGACTCTCCACTTCATTTCATTCTCTTCATTCTTTGGCAAAAACTGCCCTGTCAAATTTCAAATGTTCTCCATAAGTAACGAGTATGTCTCTGCTAACCTATGACAAAGTCCAAAAGTAGGATCGCTGGTAAACAGAAATTCTAAGGGCATAAACTGGAGTGTCCGGAGTATACAGTGACATAGTAGCTAAGTAATAGTGCAGTATGTAATAGCTTAGTAAATTGTGAAAGAGTAACATATAGTACCTTGGTAAAAATCAATCCCATTACAATAAACGCACAAAGGGAAAAACAAGAAAGTAATAATTCAAATGCAGGTGAAAGGTAAAACTCACAGTAGAAAAAAACAGCAAGGTGTGGCGAATAGTACGCGAGAATGGATAGCCGATGACTAGGGCGGGCGGAGGTTGAAGAGAGGGGAAGGGAAAGTGAGAGGGCAGAGAAAGATTAGGCAGACAAAAAAAAAACAAACAAGTTACGACAGTTTTGCGGTCAACTCTTATCATTATTGAAGATCTACAAGAGACAAAGGTCCTTACCAACTGCAGCCAAAGAATATCCAAATGTTTTGCAAGGTCCTAGGTAGTCAACAGTGACCCTGGCTGCAAGAGCTGCACACTCGGACATGTAGGTTTCACCATCGTGACCACAAACACTGCCGCTATTGGAACACTGTCTCACCTGTTAGAATAGTTATGTAAATGTTTAGTCTGGCATACCATTTGAAATATTAAGCTATATCATAAATCAATGAACGGTCTCGAATAATTGCCCCATGGGTCAAAAAAGTAACAGCCCTGGTGGCGTTTAAAAGGAGGTATACGGTACATGAAAATCCAATTTGTGAGCATTATACTAGGCATAACCTGACGCCAGTTTCAATTTCATTAAATTGTACAAGACAATGATGGAAAAAAAAAATCTCTACACAGAACCTACTCTGAAAATGTTCACCAAGCTGGTCCACTATTACAAACTAAGTCAACTTTATCTTTGGTTTGTATACAAAAGTTCTACTTCAAAAATAAATCTTTTCAGTGTTCAGAACAATCCAAAGGTTACTACCATGGGGACATGTATAATTCTAGAATATTTTTATGTTGCATATGAAAGGCTTTATTTCACATTAATTTTACAGCTTAACACTTCTTTCTTACATTTTCATAGATCTACTTTTGTTTAGAGATTATTTTGATAACGTGATTCCCCGCCGTGAATACAGTAAAGAACAGCTATTAAGACCACCCTTGACATCAAGACCAAACCTTTCAGAACAATATGGTCAATTTCTACTGTAAAAAGGTCTCGATAATATCACAAACTCAATAAGTAATCCCACTTCTCAGTGGGTCCGAAAGGCCGTCTTAATACAGGAACTTTACTGTAATAGAAATGCATACCTGGCAATGTCCTCTGTACTTCATCATTTTACCCTTTGACATCAGGACACAATCATTTGTATATTCGACATCATGCGTGTCACATACTGGCTCATGTTCATGTTTATTGCACTGCGTAACAGCCACTGAAATCCAGAAAAAATAGAAATCTCAACATGGACAATACTTTGGCAACAACTGTACTACAATGGGTTTTTCTGTGTACCAGTATAGGCACATGTAGTCTATCAGTCTATCTATCTGTGTTATACTTGCTTTCCAGTGCAATTTAAGGACAAAATTTCACTGATGAAGCAATGAGGTGAATTTGACATCGCACCCACAACTGTTTTTATACACATCAACGGCCATATACCATATAGAGGGTTGAATCAAGGCAAGTAACATTTCGCAGTTTTAACAATGAATCCAGTGAATTAAATTTATGCTGTACCAGGCAGCACACCAACTATTAACCAATACAAATCCAGCTTGGTTTCACTAAATTTGGCATGTATTGAACTCCAAGCATATGAAACCTTGCAGATATAGTGCAAATGAAAACCCCTCAATAGTTAATCAACTTTCCAGCACTTTCAGCAAATTTTTTTTTACTCAAAAGAATAAAGTCATATACACAGAATTTTTGTTTTATTCAATTAGTTTTGGCGGGAAAATTCCAGCATCAGGGACTGAGTTTTTTTTCAATACAAGAACATGAAACTCAAGGCAATAAAATAAGAAGCTTACCACACTTGTACTGTAGACATGGGCTGTTTCCATGCCCAAAACACACTTGTCTGTTCACTATGCAACTGAAAAAGACAACACAGAAAACTGACCTTAAAACTTTAACACTACACATTAACCTTCGCTGATACGATATAAATGTCTTTGTGACAAAAAGGAACAAAAAAGTGAAATAATTTAGTCAATTTACTTTTGATTCAAATTATAAGTGCTAGTAAACACTTAAGGTCTAAAAAATTTAGCTAAAAGCAGAGTTGTTTCATTGTGAATAACATTTGTGTTGAATACTTGCGACATTTTTTTGGCATATGAATACTGTACTATGCTAATCTGGATGTCCCACTATCGATGTCACTAGCATTAGTTTGTTTCTTTTCTTCTTTATGTTTAACTCTGTTTCAACAGTATTTTTGCTATTTAAAGGCAGGCAGTTTGTCTAACCATCGTTCCTGGTTAGAACCAGAACTTGACTTCATTCCTCTGTAAGAAACTCGCCAACTTTCTCACATAAAGAGACATGGTTACTGTTTGGGCTCAAATAAATGACCCTCAATCTGTTACACTGATTTCCAAATCAGCCACTTGTGAACAAGTGAATCACGAAGGTATTACTCCGCATCACCTTCAAAACAATTCATTACATAATGTGACGTTCAAATGAATAGAAAGCTTTTGTTTCTGACAGGCTAAAATGACTCCTACATGCGCAAAACATGCTGCCAGGGAAATATTTTAATGCGCACAATGTAAGGCGAGAAAATTGTGCATTTTGTTCATGCACTCCTTCTGGCATTTCATCCAAGAATTTCCATTACAGAAGATTATTAATCCAACTGAGTGCCTGTAAAATTAACAAACGTCTACTGGGAAAAAGAGTAATTATGATAATGGAAATCTCCTGTAGAGATGATTCTAACAAGATCTGGTCTAGCTGTGTAAAATGACCCGCCAGTCATTCTATAAATAAGCCACTGTATCCCCCTATAATAAAATCACAGGCAATATCATTTTATTGATCTACCCAGATTCATTAAAACATTCTATCAATGTACAGACAAACCTGTGGACAAAGACCACCCACAGAAAACATAAAAGTTGGTCCAAGATGATAAGGTGGCCTTCAGTAACAGGTGCTTTTACTAAAGACAAAGAGCTCCTCTCTGCCAATCTTTATCCTTCTGCTGGTCTATATTTAGACATGGTAGACAAGGAAGACGAAAGTCAGAATATAATTAAGAGTGAAATGGAAGAGCTTGTTAACACAAACACACCTTTAGCAGTATTACCTGCGTGAGTATCTAATTATAGCACCATGACATCACAAATTCAAAATGGCTGCCTCCATGATCCTCCATTTTGAAAATGTTTAATCTTCAATATCTTCACATTGAATACTCCGACTTCAGAAATCCTTTCAACAATGTGTTCCTCTTAACAAGTTCTTCAATTTAAAGTCAAATTATTTTCTGACTTGCTTTTCCCTTTAAGAAAGGTTTGACTGTACTTGACAAGTTTTTTTTTTTTCCAAATATTTCCATCTCCATAGCAACTTTATTTGTGCTGTGTGTTAAAGCTTTTACAAACCATCTTTCCGTCAGCTTTAAACCAATACACATATACCACAACATGGTGAAAAAGTATAACCCCAACAGGGCCGAAAAGAATCATCAAAATATCCTACTTACTAGATTGGTGACAAAGTTTCTTTGAATCATGTAAATGGGTTTCCTTGCAAAAGTCAGCTATATAAGTTAAAACAAACAATATATAGTTTGACTCTGATCTGTGTTTGAGCTTTCAGCTTATTGCCATACAATGGTAAATGCTGAGGAGGACCTAGTGGACATGGCACACTGCTCGAAATGGAACTGTAGTTACCTGTATCCTGATTCACAAGGGTTGCTGGCACATGGATCATACACACTGCATGGACCTTGACTGAAGAGGGTCTGTCCGGCACATCTTGCTATGCACTGGTTAGGGTATGTCTTACCATTGCTGGCACACACAGGATTGTACTTGCGACTGCACTGACAGTTTAGTACATCTGAAACAAAGCAGCATATTAACTCCATTTATTTAATCAGTATGACAAAATAAATATTGGTCACATTAATACTAAACTATCGATTATGCAGTTCCAATTCAAATTGAAATTTTTTTTTAAGTGATATTAAAATAAAAGAAGACAAAATCTCTGACAAAAGTAAATGAGCTCAGTTAAATTTTGGGCTGTGAGCCGTGTGATGGCTTTACCTTTACATTATATTACAGCCAAAAACAAAAAAGGAAGTTTCCACAACTTTGAACACTTGTAATAATCACATGTAAAATTAATCAAATATTGAAAATTTGACAGTGATGTCTGACAATAAATCGGCAATGAAACAGAGTCACTTCAGTGCCAATAAATCGGCAATCAGACTGCGTCACTGAAAAGTGTTCTCACACAAGGCATACCTGCAAACTCTTGCTGATTTACTACAGTACTGGACGGGCACTGTCGCAGGGAACAAATCTTCTCCCCGCCGTGACACACGCAGTCACTACAACCAGACGTATAGTGCTCCCCCGCTGAAAACATAAACATCCAACTAATGGCCATAATTTGAAACAAGAGAATAATCGGAAATGATGGATGCTCTCTGAAGCACCCAACCATAAGAATGAAAGCAAAATCAATACATGAAATTATTAATAGAAGAGAAAATATTATTAACCGTAATAACTAAGAGTAAGGAAAGGAATAGGTTTAGTTGTTCAATGCTGAACTTGCTTCAGTTTTTTTATACATTTTTTTTTTAAATTTAAAAAAAATTAAAGGGAGGTAATTCATAATCATGCTGGATTATGCTGATATTAGGCAAGTCTTCTTTTAGTGGTAAAGGTTCAAATGAAATTTTGTCAAAAATCCAATCACCGAGTACTGAGAAACATTGTGAAGTAAAAACAAAAATAAAAAAATCAAGGGAGATCATTCATAATAATGCTGTAATATGCTGATAATACGCAAATCTTCTTTTAGTGGTAAAGGTTCCTATGAAGTTTTGTAATAAAATACTTACAATCAATGACCCCATTGTCAAGAACACAGTGATCATTGCTTATACAGGGTATATTCTCACAGTGGCCCAGGTGACCCGTGTGTGAACAGTGACACACTTTGTACTTGATACAGGAATTGGACGTAACCTCGGCATTCTTATACACGGGGATGATCACGTTGGTGTTGTAGGATACCATCACCCGTGACACTTGTCCCATTTTACAACCTGAAAAATATTGAGCTTAATTTATGGAGTGTACCTAAAACTGTCCAATCTGCCTCCGTTTGTATTAACACTTTGAAAGGTTCCATGGTCAGTCCTTGACCATGTCAAAAAAGAAACCTCTCATTTACAGTTAGACAAAGTAATAGAAACTCTACGAGCACAGTTGTTGAAAATACAGAACATGTTAATTTCATATAATGGGGTTAAGGGTTTTGTTTTTTTGATATTTGCGATTGTATATACGGTTCATAATCGTCAGAAATATTATTAACTGCAATAGTGTTAGCCGGAGCTGTTAAAACTGTTTGCAACCATTAAAAAACGTATATACAATCGTAAATGTCAGAACCACTCAATTGTTAACCCTATTCTAACGCACAATGTTGTTTAAATGCGATAATTTAAATCACCGTTCGATTTTTTGACTGTGTATAATTATGTTATTTAACTATCGAAAATTTAAATAACGCAACCAATCAGAACTAGCATCACAACGTTAATACGTTAGAATATTTAATATAATTGACAACTGAACCAACTGGAAGAAATTAATTATCTGAAACACTGTCACACTGTAAACCATCTTAATATTACAGTCATAATTTCTTGAACAAATCAATTATGAAACATTTTAATCATAACTCCCTAAAGAATACTAACAGAAACAAAGAGAAATCAGTTGACATTGCTGTTCAAACTTAGAACCAACATACCTTTCCGGCAAACATAATGAGGACATTTTTCTGAATGTCGACACTTTCTACGATACAAGACACACACTTCATCATCCTTGCACGTGTTTGATTTACACGGGTGCGTCACCTCTGACTGTTGACCATTAGCGGGACTTTCAACTGAAATTTAAAACAATCCATTTATAACAAAGTTCACACACACACACACTCTCTCTCTCTTCAAATTTGAGCTGTGTATAGCATACTAACCACTGGGGTCAAACTTCCCATGACATATTATTGACCACATACCATTTTCACTGACCTAATTGATGCAATTTTTTAAAATGACTGACAACCAGTCTTTCAGCATTGCCATGAAAAATTTAAAAGCAACTACATGATTGTATCATGACAATAAAATTGACACATATTAATATTTATACAACAGCATTTTCATTTACTATATTGCAAGTACATACCTAGGATTTCGCAACACTTAAATCTTAAAATTCTGAAAGAAATTGACAATTGCCCTGCAAGTTGCTGACAACTGCCCCTCGAATCCCTGACAACTGCCATACAAGTAATTGACAACTGCCACATAAGTCGCTTAACAACTGTCAGCATGTGAGTAACATTTTCCCCCCAATGATTCCATGATGGCACATACCTGTATATGGTTTTACAGAAATACATTCACCACTGGACATCACAGGAAGCCTTTTGCACACGTCAGTTACAACCTGACCTTGAAGCTGGCTGGTATCCACACACTTGTTCATAATGTAAGCACAGTCTTCTCTGAAATATGGAAAATGAAGCATTGAAAGACACAAAATAACCTCTGAAAAATGGAAAATAACTTCAGTAACCCAGGAAAGTTAAAATTACAAAGAAACCGTGCAGGTGCCATTTCTTGAAAAAAAAAACTTGACAGTTAAGGGCACACAAGACTTTAACTAGAACTAAGTACAAATAAGAAATTTTCACAGATTATCTTCTTTTGCTTACAGATAGGTCTTACGATGAAATAAGACCCCAACTTCAAAGAATATCTCAAATGGTAGTACAAGGGACAAGAATGAAAATTAACTAGTTTCTAAGTCAAAAGGGCCATAATCAAATAAAACCTTGACAGAATTACCTTCTCCTGCCCTGTTTGGGAATCAGATGGTAAACAAGATTCCAACTTTCAAATTAATATCTCAAACAGTTTAGTCAAAAAGTGGACTGGTACGAAAAACTTAACCAAGATTCTAAGTCGAAAAAGGCCTTAATTTTTAAAACAAACCCTGACAGAGTTACCTTCTCTTGCCAGATGGGGGTAAGAGTGAAATAGCATTAAAAGTTTCAAAGCAAATCTCAAAGGGTTAAAGGGGAAAAAGGGGATTTTACCCATATTCAATGTATTTTCTAAGTCAAAAAGGGGCATAATTTGTCAAAAACCTTGACAGAGTTTGTCCTCTTGTCTGTTGTGAAGGTCGTGATGGTAAACAAGATGGTAAGTTTCAAAGCCATACCTCTAATACTTTTGAAATAAAGTGGGGTGGTACGAAAAACTTAACCAAGGTGTGACGCCAACGCCGACACCGAGGCAAGTAGGATAGCTCCCCTTTTCATAGAAAAGTCGAGCTAAAAATGGAAAAAAAACATTGTTCTCTGCATAACCTTGGTTAACAATGACCCAACTTTGTACAGTAAACTTCGCTTGTAACAATATTCAGGGAGCAATAGAAAATATATTGTCGTATCTGTATCCAAATATCGTTCCATCCAAAGTTGACATTTGCAAGACAAAACCAAAAGTAGAAAGTGAGTATAATGAAGGCCCGTTACAAACAATATAAAATAGATTCTACGAATGATTTATTTAACATACCACCTGACCCAAATTTCCATTTTTACAAACTTTACGATGAAGTAACATTATCTTTGGAGCACTTACCGACAAATCTGGGTGGGTGTTGGTTTTCTCGAGCATGGTTTGATCTGGTAGGTACAAGCTATCGCTTTCCACATTTCTGGTTCACAGTTCCGAATGTCTGAAACAATGCAATCAGAGGATTGATATTTTTCAAAACAAGAAGTTTACTTATATTTGAACGCGTGTTCAAGGGAACTATGAACAGTATGAAAACATAGCAACAATAAAAGCAACAGACAACCTGAAAATGACAAAGACTTGCAGTTTGTTACTGAAAGCGATGATTATGGTAAACTGTTCTTAGCTTTTTCAGGTAAACTGCTCTTGGCTTTCACAGGTAAACTGCACTGTCATTGTCATGTATACTGCTCTTAGCTTTCACTGGTACACTGCTCTTAGCTTTCATTGGTACACTGCTCTTGGCTTTCACAGGCAAACTGCACTGTCATTGATACATGTATACTGCTCTTAGCTTTCATTGGTACACTGCTCTTAGCTTTCATTGTTAAACTGCCTTCAGCTTTTGTAGTAAATTGCTCTTAGGTCAACTGCTCTTTGCTTTCATAAATAGAGACACTGTATTGACAAGACATAGTTTTCACTGTTTATTATAATCTGTTAGACTGGCTCAAGTTTTACAGGAAAAATGAGTTAAGACGGACTGGTTCGCATTTGCAAGAAAGCATTGTGTAAGGTGAATTTAGTGAAAAATGGGACAAAAGGAACCAATGTGCAAGCAAATTTTTATAAAGTCAATTCTTACCTTTTACAGGAATGGAAAGGTTGGGAAGATGAATTTTCCCTTTCTGCCATATCAGCATATCTTCTCTGGCAGCATGGTCCGCTTCTCGCGTACAGCTACGGAAATGTTCTGTCGGACGATTGTTCATATTTGTACAAAACTGTAACCCTTGGCAACCAAGTTGACATGGCTCTTCCACTAAAATGTAAAGACAATTTGTCAATTTCATATACATAATCATAATATAATATGTGCGTGAATTTTAGCTAAAACACCAGTGACCTCTTTACATTATGCTGGAAGTGATATAGAGTACTGATTTTCTATTGGCTGATTAGAAAACTACTGTAGATCTACATTTTATTTGTAGGTACACACTCTTGATCCGACATGGATATTGTTTGACTGTTTAAAGTTGATCTGGCTGTCAACAGACTAAGACAATATGAACTGACCTAGCTAGGACAGTATGAACTGACCTAGCTAGGACAATATGAACTGACCTAGCTAAGACAATATGAACTGACCTAGCTAGAACAATATAAACTGACTAGCAATATAAATAAGCTAGGACAATATGATCTGACCTAACTATGTCAATATGAACTAACCTAGTTGCACCAACATTCAAGGACAATATGAACTGACCTAGCTATGTCAATATGAACTAACCTTGCTGCATCTGTGTTCTAGAACAATATGAACTGACCTAGCTATGTCAATATGAACTAACCTTGCTGCATCAACTTTCTAGAACAATATGAACTGACCTAGCTATGTCAATATGAACTGACCTAGCTGCATCAACATTCTAGAACAATATGAACTGACCTAGCTATGTCAATATGAACCAACCTTGCTGCATCAACATTCTAGAACAATATGAATGACCTTGCTATGTCAATATGAACTAACCTAGCTGCATCAACGTTCTAGGACAATATGAACTGACCTAGTTATGTCAATATGAACTAACCTAGCTGCATCAACATTCTAGGTCAACATGCTTAGACAATATAATCTAAAATGACGTAATTGAAGTGACCTAAGTAGTGTAAACTGGCTAGGACAATGTAGACTAACACATACACACCAGGTATATATCCAATCTAAAACAAGGGAAATATTTACCATCTTTTAAGCAGCTGTGCATATCTAACTCCTGAGTAGATATGGGGGATGACAGGTACCCACAACTCTCCTCGAATTTGGCAATGCTCGCCCATTTCCAACTGTGTGTCTGCAACAACAACAACAAGATAATCAGTCTTAGATAAACAAACCAATGAAACCTTAAGTGTTGTTTTCCCAACACTATTAAGCTGTTGGTATTTTTTGGCACCAATTTTCTGCAATTGCCACTTTGACTTTGACCTTGATCTTTTACTTGCAGGTCAAAAACTTAAAATGGATCATTTTAAGACAGTGATCATATAGCGTACCAAGTTTCAGGAAAACTAGGTCAAGCAATTTTAGGCTTAAAAGTAGAAAATATTTTTGATATTTAGTTCATTGCACTCTTGAACTTTGGCCAAGTAACTGTCAAAAATGCACAGAAAGCTACGCAATGTCAGTCTGACATTTTTTTTCAAGGCGTTGTTCTTTATAAAACTGAATAAAACAAGTAAAATTAATGTCAGATTAAAGAAGCGAAGAAATATGTTACATTTGAAACTCAAATACAAGGAACTTTGAAAATAATGAATTACAGAGCAAAAGGAAGAAACGTCGTATAAAAAAAACCTGACAGTAATTTGAATAGGAAAGTTAGCATGCAAGATCTTACGTTTTCAAAGAATGGATCTTTTCTTGGGCTAATGTTTTAAGTATTTCGTATGACAGATTTAAGCCTCCCTTCTGTTTATGTCAAGTTAAAATGCAAATTCCACTTTGATGTTTTGCATTTTTCGTTTTTATTAAATATTCTTTATGGCTGCAAAAACTACTTTTATGAAGTATTTATGTTCATAAAGATGACGCAGAAAATCTCTGTGTGTATGCGTAAAAGTGAAGTTTGTTATTATCAGACGGTTAAAGTCTTAAAAACTACTCAGTGAATGTTATCTCAAACTGTCAAACATGCAAATTGTATGCAGAGGAGTTCATTTCTTTTTTTTTATAATTTATCCGTACACATCTACTTAATTTAGAAAGTGTGAGCTATTAAACACTCTTACAAATTTATAATATGCACAGAAATTCTATCAGCCCCGTGTTTTTTTTTTTACTTTTTCGACTTTTATATCGACATAAACGTCAATCTTAATCAAAATATTTTACCGTCTATTTTTTTATGTAAACATATTAGCGTATTTATATCATAATTTAATAGCACCAGGTGGCAAACTGAAGTTTTGCACATTTATTTTTTCCCCCTTCAAAACCCATAGTTTGGGAAGGGCATGGGTATGTTTTTAACAATGCTGTCTTCGTAACAAGCTGTATATTTCAAGTCATAATTTACATCATGCTCTTCAGAATATATTAAAATATTATGTAAAGAAGTCTAAGCTGCTGCCGATGGCCTTTCAAAGTCTATGAAATTTCATTATTCCCGAAAGACGTTCATGACAATACAAGCTTTATGCTGAATCATGGCGAAGAGCAGTGTTATAAATGTAAACACTTTACATTTGTCTCAATACTTTCAGAAAAATATTCTCAAAACTTAATTTTGCCAAAATTGTAATACTGACTGGTTTTGAAAGACCTTTTCATAGCATTTGGCTGGTAGCGTTATTACACACAAAAGAACCAGTCCATACACTGTTGACATTATAATGGTGGCTGACATCCAATTTGGGAAAGAATATTTCCTTAAGAAGGGATGTTTTGCAAAATTGTGACCCAAAAGTCTAACAACTTCAAACCTGATCAGTGTACCTTTATTTGTTGTCTGCTTGGGAGGCGTAGCCTTATTTTAAGGACATTTCATACAGTTTCCTATAATGTATATAGGGCCCCAATTTTTTCCCTTTTCATAGAATTACTTCAAACTTGGCAAGTTGACTGACCGAGAATAAAGGTTGAAACAGTTATCTGAAATAAAAATCATATGTCACCAGCCTTGATTTTCAATTATCTGCCCTTGAAAATCAAAATAATAAAATGCTGTGGTCGACGGCCGAAAATTCAAAAGCAAGGCCAGTGACATTATGATTTTTATTCCCGATTTCTGTTTCAAACTTGATTCCCAGTAAGATAGCATACCAACTTCTATAAAAGGGAAAATTTTGGCCCTATATTCATACAGGAAACTTTACAAAACATGCCTGTATCTTGAATACAGTAAACTCTGTATACAATGAACACCTTAGGACCATTCAAATTTGCTCCTAATATCTGCTGTATGTTATAATCCGTATAGCATTTTTTATAAAATTTGTTCCTTATATCCAGAATTTTGCTATATGTCTTTGGCCATATAATATTCATCGAAAGATCAAGTATAAAGCCATTGCAAACTGACTCACCTTCACACAGAGAGCGCCGCATCTTTCCGAGACTGACTTTTCACAACAATGGAGTTTGGCTGAGTCCATTCCAGCAATGGGTTCTGGTCGGTTACGGTCAGTGGGTATCAGAAAACATTTGTACAACGGCTTCTGCAATGAATAAGGTTGAAAAAACTAATTTTAATTTCTCATCTGTCGACTAAGATTCAAAATAAAAATAATATTGTAAATTGGGTTATTTTCATGTGATGAAAATTTCATGATTTGTGAGTAGAAATACTTATTCATGAATTTTAAATTTACGACAGGAGAATAAGTAACTAGTAAATATAATTATATGAAATGAATCTTTTGCAAGATTTTCAAATTAGCGAAATGGGAAGTTTGTGAAAATTAAACCACCGCAAATATTGCCCTATTTACAGAAGTGGAACCTGTATAAGCAGCCTGCCATGGACTGAACAAGGACTGGTCACTTAAAACAAGTAGCTGTTAAATAGAGGTGAATTTTATCCAGAGATATTATGATACTGGCTGCCACGGATGAGTGGTATTTTTATCCACAAGATTGCTATCCAAAGGCTCAACTGTGTATGTTAAACTATTAAACTAGAAGCACCATGTGACTGTCATAATTGTCTGAAATTGTACTTAGCTGTTTAGACCTATTGATTACTTCCATCAATAAGAAGTGGTGGGATTTTGAAAGGAATAGTTCACTGAATATCTATTTTAGTTCGAAAGCACTATTACCAACAGGTGAATAACAGAATTTGATATAGAGAAATAGTGGCTGGACATAAAACGCTTTTAAAATCTGGTTTTATTGGTAACCCCCCTTTTTTTTTTTTTAGAAAACGGTGTATGGTACTGTTTTACACTGGGATGTTATTTCATTGATGGTAACATACATAAAATCAATGAAGATTAGAATTTAGTGCTTAACGAACATTAATGGTTTTATTGTAAATCATGGTCCAGCTTCAAGCAGAGTGAATCTCTTAGCTGGCACCAGGTCCTTTCCAGGCCAGAATAGCTAACAGGGTCTAACAATCACGAGACAAACAAGAGCTGTCCATAAGACAGCACGCTCGACTATTGTGGGTGTTTGATAATAAAACAAAACTTTTATCAGTATAATAGCAAAACAAAATTCTGCTAACTATTAAGTATAAACTAGGAAAGTTGAATCATAAAAAAAGTCAAAATCTATAACTATAGATTTAATTTTTGGTAAATTAATTGTTTGATACAAAATTTACCCTGAACACTATTGCAAGGTTTGATATAACTACCATAAGTGGTTACTGTGATATGTGCATGATAGTACCTTGCATGCAAAACTTTACCAAATTTTCAAAAGTCAAACAAGGGCCATAATTTCCAATAAATTTAAACAAGAGTTATCGTCTTGACTGTGTGACACCTCTTAAGACATTAAAAAAGTTTCAAGTCAATATCATAAGTGGTTACTGAGGTATGTGCATGATAGTACCTAGCAGGCAAAACTTTAACCAAATTTTCAAAAGTCAAACAAGGGCCATAATTAGTACTAAATTTATACAAGAGTTATCTGACTTGACTGTGTGACACCCCTAGAGACATTAACGAAGTTTCAAGTCAATATCATAAGTGGTTACTGAGATATATGCATGATAGTACCTAGCAGGCAAAACTTTAACCAAATATTCAAAAGCAAAAACATAATTTGTACTAAATTTATACAAGAGTTATCTGACTTGACTGTGTGACACCCCTAGAGACATTAACGAAGTTTCAAGTCAATATCATAAGTGGTTACTGAGATATATGCATGATAGTACCTAGCAGGCAAAACTTTAACCAAATATTCAAAAAGTCAAACAAGGGCCATAATTTGTACTAAATTTATACAAAGAGTTATCTGCCTTGATTGTATGACACCCCTAAAGACATTAAAAAAAGTTTCAAGTAAATATCATAAGTGGTTACTGAGGTATGTACATGATAGTACCAAGCAGGCAAAACTTTAACCAAATTTTCAAAAGTCAAACAAGGGCCATAATTAGTACTAAATTTATACAAGAGTTACCTGACTTGACTGTGTGACACCCCTAGAGACATTAACAAAGTTTCAAGTCAATATCATAAGTGGTTACTGAGATATGTGCATGATAGTACCTAGCAGGCAAAACTTTAACCAAATATTCAAAAAGTCAAACAAGGGCCATAATTTGTACTAAATTTATACAAGAGTTATCTGCCTTGATTGTATGACACCCCTAAAGACATGAACAAAGTTTCAAGTCAATATTACAAGTGGTTACTGAGATATGTGCATGATAGTACCTAGCAGGCAAAACTTTAACCAAATTTTCAAAGTCAAACAAGGGCCATAATTTGTACTAAATTTTTTCAAGAGTTATCTGCCTTGATTGTATGACACCCCTAAAGACATGAACAAAGTTTCAAGTCAATATCATAAGTGGTTACTGAGATATGTGCATGATAATACTTAGCAGGCAAAACTTTAACCAAAGAAGCAACGCCGATGCCGACGCCGACGCACAAGTGACTGTAATAGCTCTCCATATTCTCCGAATAGTCGAGCTAAAAACTGTAAGTCATCAAATATTCATTAAACTTCATTTTTCTGTTTTTCTGCAAGAGCAGTACTCCTTCCCGAATTGAAAGTTCTCTGGCAACAAATGATTCTGGAAACAATGGTGATTGCTTGTTCGTGAATTCATGGATTCGTGAATTGATCCAGAGATCAAAAAAAAAAACTTGCAAACTTTTTGGACCTCAAATTCACAGTGGTTTACAATAATCAGTTTCAAAATGCATAAGAACTATAAGCTTTCACAACCGGATCTATAACACTGTGATTCAACTTAGAAGGTAGCAATACCGGTACCTTGAAAACATTTTGAAAACACGAGAGCCGAACAAACTGGGTATGCTTCGAGAGCCGAACAAACAGGGTATGCTTCGGTAAACACACTTTTGTGTGCTACATATTGTATTTCATCTCAAGTTACTGAAAAACTGACAGTTAGGGTCATAAAGTAATGAAAATAATTTTGAAATGTTTGACTATGATTTTGAAATGTTTTTATGACGGTGAAGGGTAGTTTTGAAGAGCCTGTCATAATGACTCGGCTGTACTACTCCTGTGTGAAGGTCAATGTACAATAATAGCCACATGTCTTAAATGAAAGAAATTATCAAATTTTTAACCCCTATTCAACTTAATTTCTAAAATGGATGCATCCATATTTAAAGATGGACAGTTCCATTCAATGTTCATAGGGGTGTTCACTGCAAAAAGTTTTCAGCGTAGATCATGATCAGTCAGCACAAATGTTAAATTCCTGGAGTTAATACAGCTCCTGCTCTAAGAATTAAATAGCTGAAATAGTTGCCTTAATGTCACACACAAGTTCATTCACAAAAAACGCTTGAGTGAAGACAATTTATTGGCTTTACAGTAAGTACTCTGACCTTTAAAAAGAAATCTATGAAGAACCTGGCACATAATTCATGACTGAAAGTATTTCATGAAAATTCTTCGCTTTTTTTTCTAATTCGAAATTCCTACATGTTATCGCATCCCTAGTTAAATAAAGCATAAGCAGACACTTGAGTATCTGCTTCAGAACGAATAAACAACAAGCTTCTAGCTGAGCCTGATTATAAACAAGAAGCATCTAACCGAGCCTGATTAGAGAATCCGCACAGCCCAGATAAACAGTTTTATTACATAACCTTGTTGTTTATCATACAGCTACCATCTCCACGGATGCTGCTATCTTGCATATTAATCTTTTAATTAATCAACGAAGTCTGTGATAACTTCCCTATCTACTTCAGTTTTTTATGTTTACCGAGATCTTCTCCGAGATATATTCAGTTTAAATTTTCCAAGTTTTAATCAATTTTAAGATGAGTTTAATACAAGGAAATCATCTTCGGAAATAACGAGTATTTACGATTAAGACTTATTTTGGCAGACTTTCCCCGAGACTGGTAGTATTTCATGAATCGTTGTTACAGAATGATATTCTCCCTAAGAGTGGCAGCATATGAGAATATGAAATCTAATGATGTTTCTACTGGCAAGTGCAATCTACCTTGCAACGAGTGTAGATTATGATTATGATGATCATGATCTGCACTGTTAGCTTTTGATCAGTAAATTTTTAGTGAACTCGGACCTATCACAATAATTAACATTTTTTACCAACATTGTCACTTGATTAAACAATTCATCTTAAGGGGGGGAGGTTGCATCTTTACTTTGCATTGCTAGGTTATGTTGCTGTACACTTCAGTGTGACCATGGCACTTCTGTAACATGTACTTGTTATAAAATAACTGTCAGTGAATTGAAAAATCTCTTCTGCTGAAGAACAAAAACCACTAATAAATCACTTCATCCTACAAACTGACAAAACAAATCAAAAACAAAATCTCACCAACACAGCCCTAAAAACTCAATTTTCCATTTCAAACATCCATAAAAAAAAATATGAACAGGAAATCTCACGCATTCCTGACTTAGTCAGATTCTGCTGCATGTCAGCATCATTTCCAGACTCTGGTTTTTAATTTTCTTTTTTTTTTCTTTACAGGATTCCTGCTAACAAGCTGTCAGGATCTGCAGCCAACGGAACATTGTTCCAAAATGTTCCCCATGCCAAGGACTATCTTTACTAGCAATCAAGCACTCCCTGCTGAGGTTAAAAATCAAGCACAGCAGCAATAAGCTGCCTGTCAGTCAACATGGAAGACTTTTAGACAGCTAGTTATAATCATTATCAGGCAAATTAATCAGTTTACTTCCACCTGCCTGGATCTGGATTAATTAGTAAAGGTGTGCATATAGCTTTACCATATCACAATACAATAACAATAGGGTTATATATCATGTTCCTTCCTGTAAAATTTCTAAGCATTTTCCCAGAAAATGTTATTACTAAACTGTTATTACAATCATATATTCATTTTCTTTGTTTCCAGCAATCTATTGTTTATGCTGTGTAATAAGACGAGGATTTAGATTCATATATTGATCTATTCTCTAATGCTAGCTATTTCCTAAAGGTACCATATCATTTGTTTAAATGTCTCCTAAAATTACTGGAACTGTAATTCAGGTAACTATTCTAAATACAACCTAAGCTCACAGCTAGACCAAATTAAGTTTTAGGGCCAGTCTAATTGTCTTTCTTCTCAACTTCTCAAAATTCCCTCCCCTATAAGCTCCCTTTCTACATTCCCTCCCCTCAAAGCTCCCTCTCTACATTCCCTCCCCTCTATGCTCTCTCTACATTCCCTCTCTCTATGCTCCTACATTCCCCGCCCTGTATGCTCCCTCTCTACATTCCCTCCCCTGCTTGCTCCCTCCCTGTCCCACCTTCCCTCTATGCTCTCTCTCTCTCTACATTCCCTCTATTCTATGCTCCCTCTACATTCCCCGCCATGTATGCTCCCTCCCTCTCTACATTCCCTCCCTCTATGCTCCCTGTACATTCCCCACCCTGTATGCTCCCTCTTTACATTCCCTCTATTCTATGCTCCTTACATTCCCCCGCCCTGTAAGCTCCCTCTCTACATTCCCTCCCATCTTTGCTCCCTGTCTACATTCCCTCCCATCTATGTTCCCTCATTACATTCCTATTTGATTGGTTATTTAATTTGGCCCTGATGTGGTGCTCACAAAGATTGTGACAAGCTTTGGTGATGACCTAATAAAAACAATTTATGCAAGAGATTTGACAACTTCTCTATCCACTTGCCTAGGTATCCCCCTCCCTTGCATGATCCCATAATAATGGTTTTTGCCTTTTAGTTCTCGTTTTTGTCTGATAGCATATAATTTGAAAACAAATATTTTTTTATCAGTATTCAACAGAACACTAAACTGTTCTTGGAAAGAAACAAATGAATTATCTCCCTTTAAGACATAAATTTACAATTTTTTTGATGTTTGATCTTGTACATTCTATGACAGTGAGGATTTATTTGACATGCAGAATATTAATTAAGATTTTGCAGGTTAGAAATGAATCACAACAGAGGCAGCAGGGGTTGATATTTCATTGCACAAGGAAAGATCATCTAGCATTAATATCTGACACATACCAGGTGTGTTGATGATTCCCTGATCTACACACTGAACTTTGATACAATTAACATGCTGAAATAATCTTATATTGGATTTGATATCAACTGTTTTGACGAAGAGCATGGTAAACAGCATTGCTTGATATATTTATACATCTTGTATACAGTGAAAAAGTTCACTAAGGCATGGAAATTGTACTATAAGCCACCACTGAAGCCACCACTGAAGCCACAACTGAAGAATGACTTTTCTCATCAGGAGGATATCAATCATACAATGGTAATCAAAGCACTGTGTGTGCTGCAGTCATTTCCCTGAGGCCAAAATCAGAACTAGGGGTGCTGATGGTCATTTCCCTGAGGCCAAAATCAGAAGGTCATTTTTCTGAGGCCAAAATCAGAACTAGGGCTGCTGATGGTCATTTCCCTAAGGCTAAAATCAGGAGGTCATTTCCCTGAGGCCAAAATCAGAACTAAGGCCGCTGATGGTCATTTCCCTGAGGCCAAAATCAGATCTAGGGCTGCTGATGTCATTTCCCTAAGGCCAAAATCAGAAGGTCATTTCCCTGAGGCCAAAATCAGAACTAGGACTGCAGATGGTTATTTCCTTTAAGACAAAATCAGAACTAGGACTGCAGATGGTCATTCCCCCCCACCCCCCCACCCCGCCCCCGAGGTTAAAATCAGAATGGTAAACTTCCTATCCTTTGGTGCTCATTTAAAAGATACCTGCATCATATTATGATTTAAAATTTAAAAAGTTGTTCAGTATTGCAGTGGTGGAAGCTATGTTACATTAATTTCCTCTTTTGACTGATGTTTTCTTCACAACAGAAGGAGCATTATCTTAGTAGAAAGTTTATCCTGAAACCTTATCTGGCTAATATTTTCTGTTTAATTGCTTCACCTTTTTCTAGCTACTCATTAATTTCATTCTTGTCTGTCTATTTTTACTTTTCTTTCATTCTAGACACGTTTTTCACAGAAGATAAACCCACTGGCAAAGTACCTCCATTCTCACAGTCAAAATTAGCCCAAAGTAAAAAAACAACCTCTTCAGACTGATTAGCCAAATGTCATAAAACTCCTGGCAAGTGCACTTGCTTATTATCAGTATTGTTTCAGAAAATCATTTTAGAGCAGACATTAGTTTTAAACAGTAAGTGGATTCTGGCTCGTAAATCACAGTTTGTGAGGCATACTGAAGTATCATTTATGGAGGCAATATGGGCTTGGTACTGTCTTGTGTTAATCATTCCGCGTGCCTTCAGCTCGCAAGATGATTACAAAACAATTTTGGCAGGAAAAAATCCCTATGTTTCAAGTGCAGTTATAATTACGTCCTGAAAACCCAGGTGTAGTCAAAACTGATTATGGTCTTTACATGTTGTATCATCCCTGTTGGGAGTACATACAGCCCTGTTGGGAGCAGATATTGTCCTATTGGGAGCAAGTATTGCTCTATTGGGACTAAATATTGGCCTGTTTGGATCAGATACATATTGTCCAGTAGGTAGAAAATACTGCCTGTTGGGAGCAGATTATTGTCCTGTTGGGAGAGATATTGTCCAGTTGGTACCATATATTGCCCCATCGGGGGCAGATATTACCCTGTTGGGAGTAGATATTCCTACTGGAACCAAAATAATTATTATCCTGCAGGGTGGTTGGAGTGGATGCTGCAGTTAGGAGCAGATAATGCCCTGCTTGGAGAAGATATTTCCCTCTTTGCAAAGAATGTTTGCACACAAAACAGTTAAAAAGTAAAGTAGGTGAAGTAGACAAGAAATAAGTGGCCACATAATTCACCATTTAGAAGAGACCAAAATTTAATCAACATACTCAGTATTTTCCAAAGAAATTTTGAAAGTGATGGCCCACTGAAAGTGATGAAACTGGAAAAATCAGGTGACTTTCAAAGTGATGAAACTGGAAAAATTAGGTGACTTTGAAAGTGACTAAACTGGACTAAATTAGGCGCCTTTGAAAGTGATGAGTGAACAAAGGTAGGGGACTTTCCAAGTGATGAAAGCGGACAAAATTAGGTGACTCTGAAAGTGTTTAAACTGGCTAAAGTTAGGTGACTTTAAAAGTGATTAAACTATATCAATATGGCACACTGAATGGAAAGAAATCACTGTACTAGTCATGCCTTGCAAGATGTAACATCAAAAGCAGATGCTGGTGTGAAATAACTTCATGTACTACTTAACTGACAAAATATAATAAAATGACTCATTTTTGGAAGAAAATGTCTAATCTAATACTTGTTTTAGAGAAAAATGCAAAATAATGACTCTAGTTGCAGGTGACTGGCCCATAGATACAAACTTATGATTATACTTGTTGGTCACTGGTTTTTAAGTTTCAAAATCATTTAACTTGCATTTGAGCTATATCTTACTTGCAGATGACCTATATTTAAATTGCAGATGACCTGCATTTTACTTGCAGATTACTTATATTTTAATTGCAGATGACCTATATTTTAACTGCAGATGACCTATATTTTATGTGCAGATTACCTCTATTTCACTTGCAGATTACCTCCATTTCACTTGCAGATTACCTCTATTTCACTTGAAGATTACCTCTATTTCACTTGAAGATTAAACATACCTATATTTTACTTGCAGATTACTTATCTTTTCTGAAGTGAGAAATATTGATGATAACTGCAGGAGACTAGATTCGGAGAAAATGTTAAACACTGACGTTACTGGTAAGTAATTAGCTTCAAGAAAAGATGCAAAAAATTATACAAGCAGATGAGGTTTTTTTTGCGGGGTAAAAAAGGCAAAAATATGTCTTTTTTTGTCAGGTGGGGTTTTGCATGTTAATGCAGAATTGTGACATTACATGCAGTGTTTGTGACAGCTTTCCTGGCAGCAGTCATGTTTTCGTGGAATACTTTATTTGCATACCGCTCATTTAAATGCATACAAAGTGAAGGTTGACATGACATGTGGCTTTAAAAGACAAACGTAAGTGTTTAATGTCTGTTATGCAAAGTGACATAAATTCAAATAGATGGGGACAAATTTAAATTTTAACTATTCAAAAACTTGATTGAAAAAGTCAAAAACCAAAACCCTCACCACCCCCCTCCCACCCAAACTAATTTAACTTTTCTCTCGCTTGTTTAAATGCATTGAAAAAATATCCATAACTTTCTGACAGGTGACTTTTCTCGATGAAATAAAGGGAAAATTATAATGCTATGAAGTATTATTATGAATTGCTGATGCGTAAAGTTAAGTACATATTAATAAATAAGCACTAAATGCTAGCTTACAGCATAATTCTGCGAATATCTTCCTAATATTTGTAGTGCATTTAGCAGTAAATCAACAACTGGCAAATAATTAAGTGATATAGCTCTGTAGTGTGTACTTATGAGAAGTCATGCAAGCAGGCTCGACGTATTTAGCCGTGTAATTGTACAAGTTTAACGCACGTTTCAACCGTAATTCGGTCATTTTAACAGGCAGGCAATTAACCTAACCATCATTCCTGGGAAGAACCAGTACTAAGTCTCTATCCTTTGTAAGAAACTGCCAACTTTCTCACATAAAAAGACATGGTCAGTAGCAGGGCTCGAACCCATGACCCATAATCTATGAGAAGTTACAGTGATGGTGGTCACTTTTACATACTTCCATGGATTTATAAAAGCTTCTGATAATCATGTTTCGCAATTTATAAACTGTTTTGTAATGATGACCATGATGATGACAATGGCGAGATTATTATGATGCTTATTATGATGATGAAGATGATGATAAAGATGATAGTGACAGGTTTAACTCCAGTAGGTGGCATGACTGTTACCATCGCTCAACTACCACTTCTTGACGCCATTAGAGCATGTCAGAGACCATGGAGGCAAGCACCAAGTACTGTTGTTAGAACTTAAGTTTCCCATTGAGTTGACAAGGCATGAACTTTTAACATAATGTTACTTTCCTCACTGTATTCAGAAAATGTGGCAGTAGCCGTGTTGGTCAAAGATGGTCTCACTTTGCAAGGCTAGGCGATGTGCCTTGTAGGGCAACTTTGAATCCTGACTTTTATCTTGAACAAATTTTAATTGGCACAGTTATTTTTGTACTTACAATAATGTCAACTCTTCCGCAGGCCACAATCAACTTTTCTATGATATGATCGGGATTACTTTCGCTGCGTAACGTCTCTGTGCAAACTTTCCGACATGTGTCATTGTTTGTATTCTCACAGCAGTGTAAACCTGTAAAATAAACGTTCATACAATAAAACACAATGTCAAGTGGAATGCAAGAATGCGATCGAATTACGTCAATGCATTTGTATAAAAACTGCGTAAGAAAAGACAGGCTGCCAGAAAAAATGAAGGGTTATTTTTCATTGAGAAACAAGAAATGCGGCAATGCCGCCAAACCAGATTTTCAACAGCGCCTGTAGAAATGTCTAAATTAATAATACATTATTAAAAAAAAACAAGTTACAAAGTAGACAGAAATAATATAAACTAAAAGCTCCAACGAATGATATGACCGACTGCCAAATCAAGTAAAACATGAAACAGGATTTTCAAGTAAGTCACTGTGACCTTGACCTGGAGCCAGCCATGCGGAACAGGACACTATCATTTCTGAAGTTCAAAGTTGTTCAGGGGGGGGGAGGGTTACGGGGGGGACAGGATTTTAATGTAACACTTATTACCCACAGACATGAGGGCGGCTTGATGTTAAACATTTGTCTGAAGTTTCATCAAAATTCTTCAAAGGGTGGTGAAGAGTTTATGATGGGATTCTGTATGACGCCCCCCCCCCCCCTCCCCCCCCCCCCCCCCCCCCCCCCCCCCCCCCCCTCTAATAACCAGGATTTTCAATGAACCTGGTTAAAAAGAGAATGAAGACTGCAGTAATGTCTCAATAGAAAAAAGAAAAGGAAAAAAGAGCTTTACCAACCACAACTATACATTCAAAGTTGTCATATTACTATTCCCAAGTGAGTGTACTATTCATCAAAAGAAGAGTTTATGATGGGTTCTGTATGACTTGCCCGAGTTCCATGACTGTCTCTGACCACCCTAAAGCCCCTGGAATGTGTTAGTGTCATGAACAAAATTTCAGTGTCAAGAACAAAATTTCAGTGTCAAGAACAAATTTCAGTGTCAAGGACAAATTTCAGTGTCAAGAACAAATTTCAGTGTCAAGAACAAATTTCAGAAAATAAGTTTTAGCATCAACTGAGGCAACTCTCTGAGTTAGAACTGAGTTAGAACGTGAACAAGTTCATTTAAAAAATTTAGTAATGTAAGGGTTTAATCAATTAAATGTTTTGTGTAAATCACATACTTTCTATGTTACTACTTTGTCGTGTTGTACGCGTTTGTTTCTGTAAGCACTGAACAACTTCTTTATTTCGACCCGTGCAGTGATGTCGCAGCGTTCTCTTGCTCTCTTGACTCGTGATTGTGTTTGTCAGGTACATATTCCAACACGTCGCCTTGCACGGGAGACTGTCGGATGAAATCGCTTTGCCGCAACATTTCTCTCCATCTGTGAATAAATCTTATACAAATCAAATTAATTCCCAATCCCTGCTTTCTACTTATAGTTTTGATAGAATTTAGATATGAACATTTTCATGTTTTCATATTTGTCATAACTAATTAAATCTGATAAACCACAGGGTTCAAACAACTTAAATAAAAAAAGGCTGTCACATGGGTACATAATTTACAGAGTTTCTACAATACTGATGCTGCAAGTATTTTCTAAAGTACAAAAATGCCAAAAGATTTTTTCCTTGATTCACCATTGAAATTTGCACTAGCTGTTGAAAAAACCTGCATGCATGGACAAAAGCAATTTCCGCAGTGGTGCAGTCAGGCTGCATGTTTGCTTCAGGTGCTGAGGATCCAAGGTTCGATCCCCACCAGTGCCACGGTGGTTGTATGATTCCTTAGGCAAGACACAGATATTTCTACATTGCCTCCCTTGAAGACTGATATTATCTGGAATGAGTCTCAAGAGCCATTAATCTATAAAGTTGTTAGAACTTGTTTTGCAATCGAGAATAAATAAATCAGCAAGAATTAAAAATTGAATTAAAATAATATCCTCTTACTTCCTTTTACTGAGAAAAGGACTTAAAAACTGTTCATTAAAACAAATGTCCTGCCTTACCTCTCTGTCTCTCGATACATTCGTAAAGTTTGGCATCTTCGGTGCTGTGACTGCATTGGGCTTCAACATCTTTCTCCGACTGGGCCTGAAATTAACAAATTCAAACATTTACTACAATAATAATACATATTTATGATATTAATCTTTAATGGAAATATTTTAATATCTTTCTGTTCATCAACATTCTGTGCCAATAGGAACATTGGTCCTTAGAGACCGGAGTATAGATTCTGATCAGCCTGTGAATCCAGACAGTCCGATCTAAATGCATTCTGTTTCCCTTATCCACCACGGACAACCTGTCACATTACGGCAGTGGTAACTACAGTAACTGTAAACTGGGTAATTTTCATGTGATGAAGATTTCACGATTTGCGAGCAGACAGATCTATTCACGAATTTTAAATTCACTAAAGGAGAATTCACTCATAGTAAATCTATGTGAAAGAAATCTTTCGCAAGATTTTTAAATAAGCGAATTACGCAGGAAATTCACGGAAAAAGCGAAAAATCAAATCATTGCGAATATTATCCAATTTACAGTTTACCAGTGATACCACTTCTTTCTCATCTTTAACAATGACTTTAGAATATATATTTTGGATTTCGCACAGTTTGGCTCAATCATGTACATCCTTGCCACCTACATTGCTCACAACTATTGTGATATTCATCCTCCAGTGAAATGTTTTGTAATTTCATTCATTGCAGCTGGAAAAAAATAATTTCCTGTAGAAACAATTGAATCTGCAGAACTTTTACTTGTTGCAAAGAAAACAACTGCAGGATGCCTTCAGCTCAGTAATTAAAAGAGCGGGAAGAAAGGGAGGTAACTTCTACTTAGCTGCAACTACATAATTCTTAATTGCCTGATCAGGATTAGGGTGACTATGTAACCCGTTTACACCCCTAGATAATTACAATGGGATCTTCTGACTTTAAATTTGGGCAAGTCTATTTCTTCAGATAGGGGTGATTTGCCTACGGTAAACACTTAAATCCTGAAGCAGACGACATCATTCTGCTTCAGAGGGGTAAAGATTTTAGTAGACACCAAGGCATGAATGGGATAAATAGATAATGTGGACCGTAACTCTTAATTTTTTTGCTTTGTTTTTAATGTACATCTGAATGGGAAGTTGACTGTTGGGTCAAAAGAGAAGAACAAATTGACAGTCAGACTACTAAGTGAGAATTGAGTTGACAGCCAGAGCATTATGTGAAAAGTACTCCGATGGAAGATTATGTAAAGCAATACTCCGGCAGAAGATTATGTGGAAAATACTCCAACAGAGCATTATATGAAAACAGGACTGGTCTGCTATTGGCAATTAAGTTATTTTAAGGCCTGAAACAAACATGTAAGTATAACTTAGGATCTCAAAGCCTGAAATCAGGACCAAGCCCCTGGAATTTGAAGTAAGGTGACATTCTGGGCTTGCATTATGCAAATGCTATCTCAATAATATGTCAATCATAGCTACTGAATGGGCATATGCAAATCGTAGGCGGACAGACTATTAAGTACGTTAAAGGAAAGTATTAAAGCAGCAATCAGCAAAAGTGCATAAATGCTTCAATTCATTCTGACCATACTCCAGGTAAGTAGACTAAACTGCGTACAAATTAAACCACAAAATGCAGTTTAGTTCACATGGATATGTCCCGAAAACAGCAATTTAAAATACATTTTCTCATGCATACTTTGTCAAAAAAAAGACAATGACCTCAAGCAAGGTGCGGGGATGAAATCCGACTACCGTCGTGCAAACGCATAATTTCTTGACATTATATCACAAATAATCCCTGTCATAGCATACTTTTAACACCGTTTATCCTATACTGGATTATACCGCATAGTTTTTTGGACAAGTTTTCCGTGTCATATCTTTGTGAGTGTCTTTTGATTAATGAGGGTATTATTTTCGACACTTTCTTCCCCAACTGCGACATTAAGTCTCGGTGTAAAACAAGACTTATCTCTCATTAGGTATACAGTTTAAAAGTCAAAGTTCGAATTGAAATTAATGTGAATACACTTATTACACCTCTTTATCGGCGAACGGAATCAACTGGATCAAATGTAACGTATGCCATGTACCAAAGTACATTCAATTACTAGGGTTTCAAGCTCAGTATCTATGGCAGAATAAAGAATATATTCTCTTATTACTGCTGAAATGAGAAAGTAATTGACACTGTACTTCTTAGTGCATTCACTTACGCATAACAAACATTTATGGATCATGCAAAATGCATCAAACTTTTCATACATTGTAATCCATTTTTTTCAAATATCAAGATTCTTACATCGAAGTTTGTATTTTACAATTAAATCAACTAATTTTTTAGTTACTAAATATTATTTTTTCAGAATTACCTCCCTTCTTAGAATAAAAGCCACTTTTATCTGTTGTTTTTTTTTCAACTAAAATAATATTTTCACAAATAGGTTTTACTTTTAGAAAAAACTTAAGCATCTGAATGGGTAAAATGTCATCATTTGCGATAATGTAGGTTGGTACAAATCAAATATTTGCAAATATTGCATCAATTCCAGTTTGTGGACAATGACCACCTAGTTTTCTGTTGTTGTATGAGCCTATTGCCCATTCCAACCATATTTTGTTCATTTACCGGCGGGAAGTTTACCTATCCAGAGTTCTTGGTAAGAACCTGAGTACTAAGACTCCTTATCCTCAGATAGACTCGGTACCAGGGCTTGAACCCATGACCCACAATCTTACAGTGTTTTCATTGTTCAAGGACTCTAACCACCCACCTAGTTTTCAGAGTGGCAGGGTAAATTCTAATTGTAGCGGGAAGTAACCTCTGAAAATAAGCTTGGAAAAGATCAAATATTAAACACGGAAAAAAATTACTGCGTTCATCTGACGGCTGGTGCCATGAATCAGTGCTTGACTGGAATGATACAGAAGCTGTCTAAATGTACAAAAAGCTGTAACATTTTTGTATGAAAACATCTGCTTCTGTGATAAAAATTGGTATTTTTGCATTGTATGTACCATTAATGTATATTCATGTCACATAATAATTCTTATATATATATTTTTAATTTTTTTAACGATTTTATTATTCATAGTAAGTGCAGCTAATAGATGAAAAACTGTAGTCATTCTGTTTAAAAAAATATCTTAGCTTTCAATTTGCTTGACATGTCGGATAATATTGACACTACAATAAACGTGTCATAACGATCGACATTTAAACAATATCCATTATTAAGGCATTACAGATCAATATAAACATTGTATCGCGGTACTGTGCCGGAATATTGGCAATTCTGATGAATAAGAAAATGTAACCCATTATAAAGATATGCATCATCCAACGGAGTAAATTGATTAAAGAAATAAAAAGAAAAATATTGCCTCTATACAGATAATATCTGACATATTTTTTCCCCGTTGAATAAAAAAATTTTTTCTTCAAAAATCCATAAAATCGGAATTGTAAAGTATAAAACAGAACATTATTTGCGTCTGGCCATGAATCCATGATGTATGGACGAAAATGAATTTGAGACAACACATTCATTTCGGAAATGCTTAATCTGTTTAACACAGTGCACAACTGTTTTCATGGAACAATGAGCCCCTGTGTCCGCAAGAGTGAATAGTAGTAATGTCCCATCATGTCATCAATAATGGTTACTGTCAACTGGGGGTTACATTAGTTAAAACATCCCTGCGGTAACCAACATTTCTATGTACAAATTATCGTCACAGTGTTGATGAGAAGTCTTTCAGCTTCTGGGAGTTCTTTATATAAAAATTCATTAAGCTGCGACAAATTTACAGACATACGGACAGACTCAAAGATGACTCAGAAGTGATACCAGCTGCTTTCGTTGCTAGGATATTACTTTCATAGTACTCGATTAAAATTGTTATTGGGAAACAAGCACCTGCTCACGTTGACCTGGTCCAGTGTGCTCCACAGTATGCATTTATCATGACCTAAGTTTTCAGTGACCTAGTTTTCTATCAACAAATAAGCATAACTCAATCACATCCCGGCCTATCTGACCAAGTTTGAACAAGACCTGGACAAATATGAATCCCATAGCATATAAAACTAATGCAATATCTTTATGAGCAGGTGAGCTAGTGATTCTCTTTGTTTAAAGTTTAATTCTTTTTATCTTTTCAACCATGCTGTTATAATAACAACAGAAAATGAACACACTCAGGTTTAAAACATTTTTACAGCCACTTTAATGCTTTTTTTATATCGCTATCACTGCTGAAGATTTTAGAGAAGGTGGAAATTGTTATGGAAATGCCCCGTTAAACCCCATCCTGAACTAAATCCTTCCTGTTTTAACTATAAAATAGCATGTTTCCAAAGAAAGCCGTAAAATCCTGATTATACTCTGTACGTATATCAGTATCAAAACTGTTTTCATTTCTCTTGTAAATGAAGTAGGTGGGAACTTTTTTGTGAAGAAACAGCAGATGTATCTTGTGATACTTGCTTTTAAAAAAATTCCTTTGGGTTCATTACTGGTATAGTAAAAATATTCTCCATCCTGGGCGTTTTTTGATTCTTAAAATAATTTAAATCCCGCAGTTTACTGGTATCTATACAGTCCTAGAGAAAGGCTATTCCGACCTGACCTCTACCCCCGCCCCCCCCAACCCTAGCCTCCTCCTTCAGTTTCCCAAAAATCAGCAACAAAAATTATGCCATGTTGAAAAAAAATAAATCTGTGTGCATGCATTATTTTCATTGTGAAGCATGCACTCATGTGATTTATGGACTTGACAAAACCACGAAAATCTACCATACAATGCACATACAATGCAAGCCATGAAAGTTAATGGCCATTTACACAGCAGGGGAAAGCCGTTTCAGAATTCCCATATGCTTCTGCCACTCAACGAGATAGCAAAAAAACACAGAAACACGTTCGGTGTGCATCCTGTTTTAACTGCAAGGTAAAAGGGTTTATCTGTGCGACTGGTATTCTGATTATACTGCTCTGTTAAGTTTCAGACTGGTATTTTTTTTACTAAGTAATTTTTCCACACAATAAATATTTAAAATATTCTTTTTTTTTCTCTCGATGCAATGAATGGGTTTGTACTTGAAAGGATAGGCACAAATATATATTCAAACAGCAGTTCACTGACATTATTTGACACAATATACTTGTAATGCTCAACGGTTACAAAACGTTTTCCAACAGGGGTGACAGCGGAGGGATGAAAATAGTACAACTCGCATTTTTCATAAATCACAGAAAAGAAAGAACCACCTTAAGACCGCCAAAAAAATTTTATGGATATTTTATAAAAGTAATGACTGAATAGCATTTAACTCTCCACAATAATTATGCTACTCCTATTGTTTTTTACCTTGTTTTGTTTTTAAATTGAAGACAATCTGTGTCACTAACTTCATGTGACAGAGAAATGACAAAAAGTGTCAAAACTTGTGACGGGGGCGTGTATTACAACATATATGGTATATGTCACACACACATCTAAAAACATAAGCACAGTAAATCCAGGGTGTTTAAGGGCCTAATGAAAAAAAGGGCCTACGGTAATTAGTTCTTGTATAAATGGCACTTGCAACACTGTATAAACAATGAAAACGTAGTATCTGCCAACGTTACCTATGATTTATAATATTCACAATTCCAGTGATACAATAGCTGCAAATCACCAAACACGTAACTGGAACATCTGTTTTTCCCATTATTCCGAGACCCTGCATGATTATTGAGTTCCTGCGATTTTTTTGGCTGCCTATATACTTGACTAGTCACTTATTTCATCATTCTTCTAGATAAATATTGATAAATATACCATTTGCCTCTCATAAACATTAGAATGGCTGTTCCCCACGTTTGACTACACTTATATATCGTGTTATTAGCATATGTCATATGGTGCCAGTCTCAGCTTCATCAAAATACAACATCCGAATAAACCAGGCTCCGAAACTTTCTGCTATTAAAACAGACCAAGAATCTTTTTCATATGGAATGACTTATTTATGTCGCCACCGGACATTGTGTAATGGATTAAATTCTAGTTGTTTGAGCGGCTGAGCACATTATATAGTTTCAAGCGACAAATAATGAATCATGCAAACTGACAGAAATGTCTAAAATGCAAAAGGAAACTCGGAAATGCTAATAACAGATTTAAACTCTTTGACTTGCTACTTTGGTGTACATATAGAAAACATTACCTTTATACAAGCTTCCCTGCATGCCTTTGTCTTCGTCAAGTTACAACAAGGACGACCAGAAAACGTACCCAGCTCTTCCAATACTGAAAATAAAAAAGTCACAAGTTATTGTCAGTATGTTCCGTTGAAGGCTGAGTAAGATGTACAGTCCTTCTATTCCACTGCCCACCAGTGTATGCTTTAAACCAACTAAAGGATCTAAACTCAAATCCTATTCTAAGCAACTGGTTATTTCATATACGCAATTGGTATCTAAAAATAGCCGTTACAGCCGGTTCCACAAACATTCATACTCCCGGAATGCGAGTACAATTCTATTAAGTAGGGATGTTTGACAATAGGAACTTTAACTCCTATGTCCAAACCCTTAAATTAAAATTGTGACAACATGGTATTTTGTCTGCATACCAAATCCATGGTCTCAAGTTCAAATACCGCTGCATGCAAAAGGTGCCGAGTTTGAATACTCCTACTGCAAAAGGTCCCCCCGAGTCAGAATTAATACAGCTACACCCTGAATGTTTTATCAATTAATATCAACATGTATATGGACCGGCAAAAATAGCGTAAAAAATAACAATGTTTTTCAAACAAGAGGTGTCTTCCTGTTTATGACCTTGACCTTTGCAGTTAGTGACCCAAACTTAACTAGAATTGACCAACGGTCACTAAATGAACTTGACCTTTGAACTACTGACCGCGAAACACAAGTAAGATCATCATCTGCCAATACAGACCAATCATCCATGAATTTTGAGGTCTGAAAGACTCAAAAGGAACTTCTAGCTATACATTGCCTAGCGAAAGAACACAAGTATTAACAATGCAAAAACATTGACCTATGCCTCTTAATGACCCTTCAACAAAAAATAGGGATAATCAGCACTATAAGACCAATCTAACTGTAAGAAGGTTATGGGAGGCTGTAGGTCAAAAGGAATTTTTAATGTTCATCCGTTACGAGAAATTTACCTAATATTACTTATTTACATGACCTTTGAACTACTGTATTCCAAAAATAATAGGGATCATCTTTTCAAATTAAGACATTCAATGATTTTTAGACTGTAGGTCAAAAGGAACTCTAGTTATCCCAAATGCTTTAAGAATGGTCAATTGACTTGTTTTGACTTTCCCAGAATAAGGTTGTAGGTCAAAAGGATCAATTGATCATCCGGAAATGAGAAATTGAGCAATTCATATCTACTTGTAAACAAATGGCCACAACACAAAAACAATAGGGATCTAAAATTCTGCTCTTCTTTAGACAATCAATCCTTAAAAAGTTTAAGGCCCTATAGGTGTAATATTAATTTTGTTATCATCCGGAATATGAAAAAATTATGCATGTTCAATACTACTTCACATTATACCTGACACTTTTACCGACCCCAAAAAAAATTTGCTCATAGCTGTGTGGACCAAACATCCTATAAAATTTAGGGCTGTTCAATAAGGAACACTAGTTTCACCGACTATGAGAAATGGACCAACTTGGTCAACTGTTGACCGTGACCTAAAAATAGAACTATTGACCCCAAAAAAAATAGGGCTATCACAATCTGCTTAATACCCCCAAAAGACTGCATTCATAAACTAAGAAAGTTTGTAGTAGCAGATAGGTTGCAAACAAACTAAAAGGATATTGTTCTTGGCAAGAACCGTAATTTGTCAAGACAGACGGACTACGGATCTTGTACGACTGCACTTGCTATACAATGTGTCTTCCCATTGTGGGGGAGACATAATGAACATCAAACAAGAAGGTGTATTCATGTTAAATTCATTTGACAAGTAATAAACTTAACGTTGGCACATAACTCTGAAATCAATCAAGATAGGGTTATGGATCTTGAACACAAGTAACATCACATCATTTCCAATGACAGATTAATTACGAATTTAAATAAAACACAAGCAAAAGTTTCTAAGATACATTGCTCTAGCAGGAAAAGAACACAAGTGATTAACAATGCAATATCAAGATTGATTATTCCCTCTGTAAGGCAGTTCCTCTCAACATCTTGATAGGTGTATGAAGTTGCACTTTGAATTCCAACCAGAAGTTTTCAACTGTAAACCCGGACAAGGTTAACTAGGGAATAGGTCTGTAATTGTAAGATTGATTTTTATTATTGTTCACCCCTTCTAGGTGTGAATTTATTTTAATATTATTTATTTACATCACTTTTTACAACTATTTTGTATTAGAAAATATTAAAGGGCAATAATTTTTTTCAAATTAAGCATTTAATGGATTTTTAGTTACTTAGTCGGACGCAGCCTATCAAATGTGCTTGACCATTGTAAGAAGTTGTTTAATTCCAACCAGTTGTTTTGCACTTCTCCAGACAAGGAAAAGTAACAGTCAGTATCAATGGAATTAGTCAAATGCCATGAACTTGTGGAATTCACCATATCTAATTCTACAAACAAAACTGGCAAGCAACAACTCTGTAATTTATAAGGGAGCTAAAATTCATGTGCACTGCACTTCTTTCAAAAACTAAATCATTGTAAAAAGTTGTAATGCATCCAAAGAATATTAATTTTGTTTTCGGACAAGGAATTACTAACAAAGGCAATAATGCATGTAATTAGTCAAGACTAGTTATAATTATACTGACTGCACTTTTACTGAATGTGCATGAAATTTGTCTAAGTTGTGTGGATGCCAACAAACTTTAGTTTACAATTAATTCCTCAAGGAAAGCAACAGAATTTTCAGACTATGATGAAATGGCAAACTGTTGGTCAACTGTTAGACAGTAAGATCGCTAAAAATAGAACAATTACGACAATAAAAAATATTGTTAGTTCATCTGACAGAACACCCTTGGCGCACATAACCTCATGCTCTGTTCTATTATTTCAATGATAACACTACTAACATTCCACTGCTAAAAATACCGGGAAATGTTACGGCCCTAATTAATATTAAAATTTAACAACAAACAATACGGGCATATATGCTATATTTATTCTAAACTTGACATTTTAAATTAACTATTCTGTCGTTATTTTCCTGTTCGGAAAATAAAACGGCTGTATCTGCCACTATAACAAAAGCCGCGACAGCTACATTAGAATTTTATTTCACCAAGCACGCAACTGATAATAAGACCAGTCATTGTTTACGACGGAGCAATGTTATTGTGCAATACTGCGATGAAAACTTTTATTTTCGTTACTGAGGACATCAACGAATCTAATCTAAGTAGCTGATCTTAAATACGTGTAAAAGCATTGTGTCACAATAAATATATTCATGGCGACATTTCCCATTAACAAATAATGTAACAGGTTGCTCAGTGGCGAGGGTTTTTCCTCTCGTTTCTCTCCGAGGACTTCAATCGGCAATAGGACTCTGCTTTACATAATAGTTAAAACCCGAGATCATTTAAATGAAGCGTCTCCAGGGGGAGGCTGTCACAACGGCTTGTCAATTCTATCTGGTAATCATCTTTAGTTGTTTTTTTTTCTAATCTTGAAAACAATTGAATAGTTAAAACTTGAATTTGAAATCAAGTCACGTCCCATGGTAACATGTGAGTATGTCAGCAGTGTATTACTTGGACATTTAATTAATCTTACTGTAAAGAAAGTGCAACGAACTTCATCTTGAACAAATTACATAATTAACAAACGAAAGCTGTCAGTAGGACAGCGTGCTCAACTTTTTTAGTGCTTGCCAATAAAACAAAACTTTGGCAGTAAAAGGCAAAAGAAGGGTCTGTATTAACAAAGGTCACAAGTAGCATGATATTAAGTCATGTTTGATATCCCTAAATACTACAGCAAAGTTTTAAATTAGTACTTTAAGGTAGTGGGACCCTAATTGGCACCAATTCAAATCATGATAGGCTTAAATTTAATATTTTCTTAATCTGTATCATTTCTAGGATTTAAAAACAAATTTTAAAAGAAATTTACCATGAACTAACTAAGTTATAGGAATTTTAATAACCCTACCCCCATTTTGGAAATATATTTATAACAAGAGCTGTCCATAAGACAGCAAGCTCGACTATTGTGGGTGCTTGCTAATAAAACAAAACTTTTATCAGTGTAATAGCAAAACAAAATTCTGCTAACTATTAAGTATTAACTAGGAAAGTTGAATCATAAAAAAAATCAAAATCTATCGCTATATATTTAATTTTTGGTAAATTAATAGTTTGATACAAAATGTACCCCTGAACACTATTGCTAAGTTTGATAAAACTACCATAAGTGGTTACTGAGATATGTGCATGACAGTACCTTGCATGCAAAACTTAAACCAAATTTTCAAAGTCAAACAAGGGCCATAATTTGTACTTATACAAGAGTTATCTGACTTGATTTTATGACACCCCTTAAGACATTTAAAAAGTTTCAAGTCAATAGCATAAGTGGTTACTGAGATATGTGCATGATAGTACTTAGCAGGCAAAAATTTAACCAAAGCTGCAACGCCAACGCCGACGCAAAGTTTCCACAACGAAAACATGCCTGGGCCATTGAGGAAAGGTATAATTTCCTAACCAGGATAAGGTCGTTCAAACTACCATGTGTTACTTTCAATAAAAGTCAGGTCTAACAATAAAAGTAACAAGAAATGTATATCTTGTATGTAAGTTCCTGCCAGAGAAAATATAATCGCAGAAATCAGCTCGGCTGTGCGTGAGCACTGTTTCAAACTTTGGGACTCAAATTTCTCACACCAAGGTGGCCTTGCCATGTCAAATAATTATGTAAAGCTTTCTTTGTACACAGTTCAAGATTTGTTCAAAACGCACAATTAAACCATTTCATCTGAAAGCAGTTAGGGTCGTACCACTAAGACAAAAGTAATTGGTTTTTACATAAAAGAATGCATTGTGACTGGGTTATCGTCAACATCTTAAAGATAAACACAAATTTGACTGCTTAAAAAATCATGGCCATTAAATCATTCGAAAAATACATTACGCACAATTTTGATTTATCGTGATAGGTACATAAAAGCATGCTCAAGTTATCTGATACAATTTTGCTCATACGAAAAATTCTTGTTTTATTTACAATTCAAAAAAATAAGACATCTCTATTGTTGTTGGGACACTAATGAGGTTTTATTTTTTGGTTTAAACGCTATGAATATTTTGTGAATAAGATCTAGAGTTTGATCCCAATACTTTTCAAAATGACACTTCAGTTTACGCTGCGAAAGGATGCAACGTGACAAAATGAAACTGTCAGCAAAATAGACAGTGAACCTCCTAAGAGCAATAATTATTAAGGAAATTAAGAGTATTCGTTAAAGTACATATCAGCTGCAATGTACTATAGTCTGATATAAAAGTACTTTTTAAATGAATACTTTGGTCCTACTTCCATCTTAACATTTACTGTCACTAGGTCACCGTGGCAGAAAAAATGCTATGGGAAAAAGTCTCGCTTTAATTTCCAGTCTGCCTATTCAAAATGTTATATTTGCAACATGTTTTTATTTAAATTTATCATTATTTTTTTGTTACTGCCTATACTATAAAAATAACTGTAAGCCCCCCCACCCCCCCTTTACTACACTCTCCTTTTTTTCTCCTAAACTTTGGCTGCAGCATATTGCGTGTAAGCGTAACGAAGAATGAAAGCTTCTGCTTGATTGTCTGCCAGTCGAGTTGTTTCCGCGGTGATCGTTTCCGGGGTGATGAAAAAAGCAAAACCTGTTTCCAACAATACAGATTGGCAGTTTTGTTGTGCCACGCTAATGAGTTCATGCTGAGACCTGCTGACAACATAATGTTAAAGACATGCGTGCCGCTCAGATTTTAACTCCGTTTCAGTTTTCGAGAAAAATGAATACATTACCACATTTATTCAATTACACCTCAACACTAAAGTAACTCTATATGTTAAATTGTATGCATTAGCCTACTTGTGTATTCGAACGCATTGACCGATGGTCATGAATTTTTGTTCGTTAATTTCTGAATACTGACTATGCAAGTTGGGAAAAACAAAAAATTGAATGTCATATATATGGTAACCAGGTCTTCATTCTTGAATATTTAACATAAAGAATAAAGTAAAATTGTAAATTTACAACAGACAGCTGTCACTGGTCATCTGAACTGTTATAAATTATCATGAACAGCTGTGTGTGTAGTCAAGGGTTTATGTTCAGTTTTATTTTACATCTTACTGCATGAACCTGAGACAAGTGGAAAAAAAAAACTGTTCTCAAAGGTAAGATGGTGCAAAACTACGACCCTTCGATGGCTTGAATTCACAACTGTGACCCTTGAAGTGCCATAGCTTGAAATTACAAGTGTGACCCTTCAATGGCTTGAAGCCAAAACTGTGATAAGCCATTCCCCGCATGGCCTGGTACATATTACTACAAAGTATGACTGTTTTATAAATTGAATCATAACTTTGACCCTTCCTTGACAGTGCAGACATATTTCTGTGACCCTTAATGTACTGAAAACACAACATGACCCTTCCATGAAGTCATAACAATGGCATTACAATTATTGTTAAAGTACCAGGATCACTTTGATATTTTAACTGATATTGAAAAATAAATATATTGACAGTATAATGATGGGACCCTGTTCTATTCACTATAAAATTATGCTGACATAATTTATGCCTTTTCTTTCATATTCAAGTTGTTTCATCACCAAAAAGTTTGTACAGCAAACCTTTCTCATATATATTGATTGCAATATCATTGAAAAAAATACTGTGCTTTGTTTCTAACAAATACTAATTGACTTAAAAAGCACAGTATGGAAAGTTTTTGGTACAATGCCAGTAAGACATCTTTCCTGGTAGAATAAGAGCTACTTGTAATTGTGCTCCTGGGACTTTAAAAGAAAAAATATACACAAACTCATTCCTTGGTCTAATTTGATGTTTTATTGGAATAAATTTCATTTTATCGGTACTACACATGAACTATAACCTATTATGTGTAAAGTGGTTGTCAAAATAACATCCTCTATGATAATTTTATGGTCTCACCTTCCCATAAACATAATGTTTGACAATCTTAATAACAATATACCATCTCTAGTATTTATTCTATTTTGTTAGCAGGATCCATACCTTCACAGTTTTCTTTCTTCTTTCGCCCATTAAAATACAATTACCGAACCAACCACCCTCTTCAAGGTACCGCGGGTCATTAAACAAGTATACATAAAATGAACAGATGACAAAAATTATATCAAGAGCGCCAAATTGAGTGGAAAATTTGCTACAGTGGAGTTATATCCCCTCGATTTATTGCATTTTAAGTCATAATATTTCCCTTAAAGAGGATTTCACACTGCAATTTGCCCGAGATTTAATATAAATTTCTACAACTTCACACCACAATACCCTGAACCAATCTGAATGGGGGTAGGATTTTAAAGCAACTCGCAAGTATGTATCAAGTGTGTAACAGTTTACCAGTTCATTGAACGTAAACATGCCTGTTTATTTAAAACACCATTTTAGAATTTCACCCACATTGTGAACTACTTGATTTTGTTACGAATTTTTCCGCACTTCAATGTATATTTTCATTTATAAGAATACTACGTAGAGATTGGGCTTTAAAAAACCCACATAATATTTTGCAAGTTTTATGATAGTACCCTCAAACCTATGTTAAAGACCACTCCCAAATAAAGACCACCCTGTGAATAAAGACCAACATGGAGAATACAGTGCATTATTCATCTATAGTATAAACAGTTGTGAATAAAGACCACCTGCAAACAAAGACCACATTTGTAGCTTCCAATCAGTGGTCTGACTATAATAATGTTAGAAGACACCTGGAGTTTGGGCGTAAAGACATACAACAACTGTAAGAGTATAACAACACTGGTTTTCGCTTTACTGGGCTCATTTTTATCATCATTACATGCAGTTTACAATATCTGATGACTCAATTTTAAGATCAGCTGTTAAAATTAACATATTCACTCCAGGCAAAATATATTTCTGCTACGAAGAGTTCTCCCTTGTGTCGCAGAACCACTTTAGGATCGTTGAAAGCTCAGCTGACATATTTCACCTGAATGACTAAGACTTAAACCACAGACTTCTTGCTGAAGAGTCTTGAAAATACTCACTTACTTTATAATGACACACTGTGCACCTACCCTTTCAAACAATTAATAATTTCATAGGTACAAATGCAAATGTTTGGTTTTAAAAAACCTTAAAAGTACAAGTGAAAGCACTTAGGTACTTCACATGGTAAGGAGAATGTGCATTTAATGTGCCTACTTTATAATGTATTAAACTATCAAGCTAATGCAAGACTCAGTAAGTGTCTTAGTCAATCATTATATATAAACACAGCATAAATCAGAGCTGTTAATTTTTACAGATACCTTTATTTACAATACAGTCATGAAATGCAGTGAGTTTGAGTTATTGAGCTAACGATTTTGATGTACTTTTAACTTGCTCATCTGAACAGCAAAATAATATACAAGATGTTTCAGCTTACTGTTCATTCATTTAATATACTTTTGGGCTGGGTCAGCTTGGACAAATTCTTAAATACCTTGATGGCCTTGACTGTTCTGCAGGTTTACTTGGCATTTCCATAATACACTTTTAAGACTGTTCAGCAAGTTACCAAATTCCCTGATACATCCAATTGTATTAGCACAGGCATTTCCTTAATATATCTTTGTATTTCATTGGCATATCTTTTTTATTTGGAGCATAGACATTTCCCTGATACACCCATGTTTTTGCGGCATAGACATTTCCCTGATACACCCATGTTTTTGGAGCATGTAGACATTTCCCTGATATGCCTTTGTATTTGGAGCATGTAGACATTTCCCTGATATGCCTTTGTATTTGGAGCATGTAGACATTTCCCTGATATGCCTTTGTATTTGGAGCATGTAGACATTTCCCTGATATGCCTTTGTATTTGGAGCATAGACATTTCCCTGATATGCCCTTGTATTTGGAGCATGTAGACATTTCCCTGATATGCCTTTGTATTTGAAGCATGTAGACATTTCCCTGATATGCCTTTGTATTTGGAGCATGTAGACATTTCCCTGATATGCCATTTGTATTTGGAGCATGTAGACATTTCCCTGATATGCCTTTGTATTTGGAGCATGTAGACATTTCCCTGATATGCCTTTGTATTTGGAGCATGTAGACATTTCCCTGATATGCCTTTGTATTTGGAGCATGTAGACATTTCCCTGATATGCCTTTGTATTTGGAGCATGTAGACATTTCCCTGATATGCCTTTGTATTTGGAGCATGTAGACATTTCCCTGATACACATTTGTATTTGGAGCATAGACATTTCCCTGATATGCCTTTGTATTTGGAGCATGTAGACATTTCCCAGATATGCCTTTGTATTTGGAGCATGTAGACATTTCCCTGATACACATTAGGATAAATTTTGTATTTGGAGCATGTAGACATTTCCCAAGTTTGGAGCGTATTCCTGACATATTGGAGCATAGACATTTCCCTGATATGCCTTTGTTTTTGGAGCATGTAGACATTTCCCTGATATGCCTTTGTATTTGGAGCATGTAGACATTTCCCTGATATGCCTTTGTATTTGGAGCATGTAGACATTTCCCTGATATGCCTTTGTATTTGGAGCATTAGACATTTCCCTGATATGCCTTTGTATTTGGAGCATGTAGACATTTCCCTGATACACATTTGTATTTGGAGCATAGACATTTCCCTGACATATCTTTGTATTTGGAGCATATACATTTCCCTGATATACCTTTGTATTTGGAGCATAGACATTCCCTGATACACATTTGTATTTGGAGCATAGACGTTTCCCTGACATATCTTTGTATTTGCAGCATAGACATTTCCCGGATACACATTTTGTATTTTGAGCATTAGACATTTCCTTAAAGCTCTTGGGATTTGGAGTATAGACCAGCTGGTATAGACATTTCCCTCATATATCTTTGGCTTTGGAGTACATTGTATAGACATTTCTCAAATTCAACTTTGCCATTTCCCTACTACAATCTTTCAGGTAAGGATCAGATATTGCCCTAACAGCCCCTTTCGGACTAACCATGACATCTCCTTTTTTCACACCTAAAATGGCTGAAGAACAAAAATGATTTTAAGTTCGTCAGTTAAGCTATACCACAAGCACATAATATTATTATGCACAGCCAACTATAAACTCTGTAAAACCTATCTTTAAACAGTATATATATCATGCTGCATTTATGTCCTTAAAGATACAGATATGAAAGTTATATAACTTCATCACATGATTTCACCACTCCAATCATAAGAATTTATGGTAAAAAATCAGCCATAAACATGTCAAAAACTGTCGAACAAGAAACAAGAGTGGGTGCATTACAAATATGGTTTACAGTATAAGTGTTCAGGGAGAGATAGTAATGCATAATTTTTCACCCAACACTGCCTGTGTGTGATTACCTTAATTATTTGTTTACTTGTATTTTTTTGCACTTAAAACTTGAATGAGATTCAAAAGCTAACAGAAAGCCTATTCAAGTGTCACGGCATTTGACATAATAGGTATTAAGAATGTCAATACGAACTTGTGACAGGTATAGAATGGCTGTCAATAATTTTCAAATAGACCTGAATTATATCAAATCAGATCCAATCAGTTTTAATTAACATGGCCCATATTACTAGCGCAATTATACAATCTACTTAAAACAGTGATACATTTCATACTGACGTGCAAGCCCCAGTAGTAAACGTTATCCTTTTATTGACAAACAGTGTCCTAATAGAAACCCTTCATCGGCTAAACTTCTTAATGGACACTTCTTTTATTGTTTCTTATAGGGGTCACAATTTTACGTGAACATTTGCTAACTGAATAGCAACCAGTGCAGATCATGATCAGACAACAAGCAAAGGAACGTATGTGGTGACACAAAAAGCAGCTAACGAGTGCAAATGCACCTAAAAAACGAGCTGACACTGCAAATTTTCAAGCAGTCGCTAAAAGAATGGCTTTGTGACGTAAAAGACAAAGTTTTCGAATTCGCTACATCTGTAGATTCATTATGATTTAATTTCTTGTATGGCCCTATGTTGCTCACCTGTGACTTATGACAATATGTGGACAAACTTCAACTCTAATCTATATATTATAAACACAAACATTCTGTTTGACCTTGACAAGGTAAAACTTTTGACCAATTTACATGATGATTGGGTTGTAAATGCCCACAAGTTTTTAACCAGGTGACCTAGTTTTTGACCTCAAATTATCCATATTCATACTGAACCTAAATTTCATAAAGACAATCATTCTGACAAAGTTTCATGAAGATAGAATGAAAAACGCAGCCTCTATTGCATAAACATGTTTTTTCCATGATTTGACCCCATGACCTAGTTTTTGACCCTAGATGAACCATGTTCGACCTCGAACGATATTTTATCAAGGCAATCATACTGACCTGAAGCTTCATGAAGGTCCAATGAAAAATGCAACCTCTATAGCATACACAAGGTTTTTCTATGATTTGACCCCATGACCTAGTTGTTTACCCTAGAACGCCAATGTTCAAACTCGACCTAGACGTCATCGAGGCAATCATACTGACCAAGCTTCATGAAGGTCCAATGAAAAATGCAACCTCTATAGCATACACAAGGTATTTCTATGATTTGACCCCATGACCTAGTTTTTGATCCTAGATGGCCCATATTCAATCTCGACCTAAATTTCATCGAGGCAATCAACCGACCAAGTTTCATGAAAATACAATGAAAAATGCAACCTCTATTGCATACACAAGGTTTTTCTATAATTTGACCCCCATGACCTAGTTTTTGACCCAAGATGACCCATATTTGAACTCGACTTAGATTTCATCAATATCATACTGACCAAGTTTCATGAAGATCCACTGAAAAATGCAACCTCTATCGCATACACAAGATTAAGTGTGGACAGATGACAGACATTAGGTGATCACAATATCTCACCTTAGCACTTCGTGCTCAGGTGAGCTAAAGAAAACAACAGCATGCCTTTTTCAGTCCACTTAGAAGGCCCGAATTCTGTCAGTCGTCTATACAGTAAAAAGTATTAGTGGTGCCAAAAAAAAAAAATTGTTTTAATACCAAAGATCATGTGAACCTGACTAGTGTTCCACATCAATACCTTACAATATCATCCCCAGTTTCACACTTTTTTATGACAAAACTGAAATTAAATTCATCTGTGCATGCGCAAAAGTGCATAAAAAAAACTAACAATAAATTTTAATGCATTTACCCATTTCATTCAGCTATGTAATTCAATTTCTGTGCTGAATATTTTTTTTTACGACTGTAAAAAGCCGAGAGATTGACTAAGTAAGTTTTTAAGTTGGTATATTTAATTTCCCTCTTATCTTGGCTGGCAGTTTTACGATTCTCATTATAAGCAAAAACAATATAAATTCTTTTGGTGCAATATCCTAGGAGGAGAAGAGTATTTTTAGTTTACGATCTGCCGGTATATAAATCTTACATAGGCCAACCATCAAATCCCATTCTATAATCATCTCGTTAGTTTTTAAATATCATCAAGCTCCCGAGCTTTTACAACATTTGTAAATTAAAACGTTAAAATATTTAAAAAATTATCTGTTTTAAAATAACTGGAAGTTTCCAATTTGCTGACTCGGCTCCACGGTGATCTTCAGGTCTTTTAACAAAACTGAGCCATGATGTGAGAAAATTGGCCTTTGTATATAATGCAACCAGTTAATGGTTCTACAAAATTAATGTAGATCTTAGTGTATCTGGTGGCATACCATCAGCTGCCTTAATCTCCATCTTAAGTTTTTCAAACAAATCTTAGTTTTTTTAAACAAATCTTTTTTACAACAGTGGAGAAAAGTTCTTCAAACTGTATATATTATTCATGCTTTATGACTGCTACTTATACATTCAAACAACTATTCAAGCCAATTAAATGGATCGTGAAGATTGCAAGTATAGTCTGTCCCTGACGGGATTCAAACCAAGAAACTGCTGTGTCAAACGCTCTTAACACCTTGGTTACCCAGTCTCCCAGGATTGTTAATGTATACCTTTGAACATAAAGCTGTCACTAAAGCAGAAACAGATACGCTTTTTTCAAAGCAGGTCATATCATTTACGCTTTATTGTAAAATCCCATTTTTTTAGCATTTGGTTTTCACACAGCTTAGGCTCAGATATGTAAAATGACTTTACCTGGTTCACTAGAGAGAGAAAATTAATAAATTCCCGAGGAGCAGCTCGACTGTGACACCATGCAAGCATCATGATATTGAAACCATGAACAAGAATTTATTTTTCATAAACGGTTGCAGCATGACACATGGTAAAGAGTGGCTCATGTTACAGAATAAACTTGGAAAAGCCTGAACCCATTTGCATATTCATCTAATCCTGCTATTTATAGCATCAGTAGTCACATAAAATGTCACCCCTATACAGACACTCGCCCATTATATTTTACAGTACTGTTCTAAGGTTTCTCTCCTTCCCATTGTTTACAAATAGGAAAGTCGAAGGGTTGACACTACTAAGTGATGGCATTTTATAAATTGTTTTCACATATTTGAGCACTTAATCATGAAGATTACAGTTTAGATTGCAAAAAGTCACTCCAATTGCAGAAAAGTTGCTCAAATTGCAGAAAGTCACTTATAATTGCCCAAATTCATTTAAATTGCAGAAAGTTGCACAAACTGCAACAAGTCACTTGAATTGCAGAATTTCAGTCACACAAATAGCAGGCAGTCACATGATACCTAAACAAACCAACACACCACAAAGCATTGATGCCCTACCAAAATATAAAGGTCTCACAGGCAGGGAGTTTTTTTCACAATAAAAAAGTCAAATTACAATGGTGACATTATTTTCTTACATTTGGCCAACTCTAATATATAATTTCATACCAGTATTACCTGGATAATCAATTGTGCTAGCTAGCTATCATCTAAAATTTTCTATTTACTAATAACTGGGAAATGCAATATCAAGTCATTTCCCTTGTATTTATGTAATTACCTCCCTTTTCTTTACATAAATATGCAAAAAAGCTATTTTTAGAGAAACATGCAATTAGAAAGAAAAATTCAGAATACATCAAATGGAAAGCTATAAATTAAAATTGCAAAAAATACTTTACTGCCAGTTTCGACAAAAAAATCAGAGAAATATTTTTGTCATATTCACGGTACCCTGACAAACATCCTACATATTAATGAGTCGAAGCTAAGGGCCGCCTTATTCCCAGGTTTAAAACCACATAAGAACAGTGCATTGCTAAGCATTGCAAAGCATCCACGCTAACATTCGTAGGCACGTTTTTCGTAAATGACAAAAAAATTGAAACAGTGTAGTATTTATCATACTGCAGCTCATTGCAAATGCAGTCTGGCATTTTGGTATGACATGAACTATCCCTTTGATTGATGGGTGCTACTGTAACAAAATGTGTTTTGTACAGCTGTGAGGGTTGGAATGAAATAATAGTTTCTCAGACTCTAGTTAATTTATTTTCAGTTAGCTACATGTTGTTTTTTTTTCGTTACCATGTTTATTGTAGTAAATGCGACCCCTGAACTAAAAACGCTCCATTTAAGTCTTGTTTCAATTTACAAGTCTTAGGGCCGCTACATATCCTTTCTCGGTCAATGTGAAAATATATATTTATAATCTATTTTTCGTAACATTACACCTTATTAAAGTTAAGTTTTGGCAGTGAAAATACACTCTAAAAATTCTAAGGCCCCATCTTAAATTTTCACATCTATAAGATCTGAATTTTTATAAATAATAATGCAAATTTCCTATCTTGCAAAAGCATTCTACCAACAAAACGTTTAACATGGATTTGTCCATTTTTCAGTTTCGACAGTTGCCATTAAATGTTCGACATGGGGTGTTTGGTAATTATAATTATTTAACTGCTGAACAGCGGGCAGTGCAGATCATGATCGTGTAGACTACACAAAATGTGCAAATTAATCACGATCTGCGTTGGCCGTGAAGGTAAAATCGCTTCTTCAGTGGTGCCAGCTGGCTTGAAATTAAAATTTAAAACTTGAAATAAATCACTTCTTTTCTAGTCTGCTCGAGACGGAAAGAAAAAAAAAATGTTTACGATAAATTATGTATGGCTGAAAGGAAACCAGCCATGACAGTATGTGTTGCTTGTTAGCAATGGTTCTCCCAGAATTGATGTTTTCTGGCAGATGCTAGTAATCTAAAATGTTTGTAAAAAACCAAGTCTGATTGTTATTGCTGACAAAAAATGTTTATGTCGTGCCAGAAAGCTAAACCAGATTCCGGAGCTGCAAATGCCCTCGATCAAGAAAAGCCGGTATCATTGGGGACCAACATTGCTGAAATCTTCAGAGGTTGTGCTGTTAGCACAAGAATATCTTTACTTTACATGAAAATTCAAGTGGAGTTTTAACTTATGTACTTACAAAGTATCAATATTTTCTTCTTTTGCTTGTTCACTGTTTTGTACTCTTCCGTCTTAAGTCAATCCTTTTGCTTCATCACTGATAAAGCGTAAGTGCGACAGACAGAAAGACAGACAGTTATGCCGAAACTGATAAAGCACATCTTTTAAAATCAAACACTTTTATGCAACAATAATATATTTTCACTATATAGATGTGTTGTTCCAGAAAAGAACTTGTACATTAAATAGCGGTCAAAAAAGGTATATAACAGGAATAAAATTCAAACAGGAAAAAAAACCATGTCTTATTGGCTATCGTGTAAGCATGTTCCAGAAACGTACACCTTAATTATTTCAATTAACCTTGTTATCTGAAATCAGGATTTTATATAACTCTGCAGACTTCTGGTTTCCAGAATTTTTCTCTTTTTCCATTCCATTTTGCAAGAAGACGCAATGGGAAAAAAATGAGAACAGGAGTCGGAGAAGTTCAGGCTTGGATATTTCCACAGGCCATAAATATTTTGTAACATAATAAACCAATTCTGATAATTATATAAATCGGAGATGATATTGAAATTTTTTTTTTCATTACATCTCGAATTCAATCCTTTTAAGAGATTGCACATTTCCAGAACTGCAGGAATCTAGAAAGAGAACTACCGTATTTATCGCAATTTTATCGGCTTATAGTTATAACATAGACGTGTGAGATTTACAATGCCTATAATGCTATAAACCGATATTTTCCCGCTTGGATTGTGAATGAAGTTTGAAGTCAGTCTAGTCTGTCTACATTAAAAGGGAAAAATAAGACAATCTGTCTAAAGGGGAAAATAACACAATCTGTTGAGTAGGGTGTAAATTTCCAAAGAAACTGGAAAATTTTCGCATCATCTTCATTTCGCAAATATGAAAGTTCTTGCATGAAGAATCCCGGGTTCAATACAGAACAGTCGTAATCCATTCTTTACTTCATATAACTCACAACGGTTGTGCGTTGCACCCCCACAACGAGGAAAATAAGTGTTATAAACTACACTGTACATGAAAGAGTACAATATACTCACAATTTTTATCGCCTAATCACGCACAAAAAGAAAAAAAAGTTAAATCATCACAAATATTTTCAAATCTATACCATAAATCAGATTACATTTCTACTTTCCAATTAGTACAAATAAAAAAAAACTTCAATAAGAAGTGGCATTAACTGCATACTAAACGATAATTTTGTTACATAAGCTCTTTTCTACAGTAATGAGTTTCGAAAATGCATTTCTAAATGACTCTGTCGGAAAAAAAGATGATGGCTTTTTTCATGCGATGCGATAGTTGCCATCGCTATACAAATGGCTTCCTAATGATCGTCTAACTTAAAACATAGAATCAGACATCTGCATATCAAAATCCATCATAATCAGTTTTACAAAACTCATTAAAATACGTTGCATAGAAACAGTTTGTGTATCAGTTTTAAATTCGTAAAAAAAAAATTCTAACTGCAGTGTATATTACAGATTCTGGTTCATGTATTATGATATTTTCATGACAGCACCATGCAGTTTTAAGGGTGGTCGATTAATTATTGGCACAAACTAGGCTCTATCTCATTTAGGAAAATCAAGTTTCAATTTCAAAAGCCTCTGGACTAATTAAATGTTTGGGGTCTGTCATAAAGTCCGAATTTCGGCTGTCCTTTTTACGTATATGTCATAACATTATAATGTTTTAGTTTAAACTTTTGGTATTTATCTAACACTTAAACCGACGTCCTAAGTTCTTGCAACTTATATCAATTATAATAAACCCTTATTAATTTGTTCCTGAAGTTTTGACCAGTGCTGGTGTCGAAAGAAAGGATTACAGAGATCAGGGCCAATTTGTTAGCGTGTCTCGAACCCACAACCTCCAGGTTTGGAGTCTGCAGCTCTATACCACATTACACTTTAATAGTGTGCATCAATCTAGTGACTATATCCTGCCAAATTCTGTTTTAAAAGCCTTCCAGAAATAACATACCGCTATCATCTACAGAAATTTGTTACTATACCCTTTAGGAAAATTGTTTATCATTCCATTTATGTACTTCTGTCCTTAATATGTTTTCTTTATACAATAAAAAAGATATGAAAGGTTATCAGTAGCAGTGCTAATGGCAACACACACCAATAAAACACTAGTAGAGTAGCAGAACTGTTCCATTAAATAGACTACATGATTACTCTTTTTCAAATGGGATGATAATTAGTTTGGAATTTTTTTATTTCCTCTCCCCGCAACGATCAATATTGACATTCAGTATCAATTTGATCTGGAGACTCCATTAAATCATGCCTTAATCGATAAAAAAAAAACCCCGCATCATCGTCCTACTTTGCGAGCTTTTTTAACAAAATTCTTCTGGACGGTACTTGCGAGCAGACGTTCCAGCGAGTGCAATCACAAGACCGCAAATGTAACCATAAAAGTTGGCCTTAATTAAGTTAATAAGTGGTCTTTTTCCAAAGGTGTTTCTACTGATGAATACTGTACAGATTTTCACCATCTTTATTTGCAGCGATCTTTATTTTGCATTTGGTCTTTAGCGCCGGTTTGACTGTAGCAAACATTTTGACCTTTTCCTCCCATAATCCAAAATGTTTTATGTTCAATTTTTTTTTTTACATGGCCCAAGAGTATCGAAACTCCTTCAAAGTTTAATACAAGCATGATTGGCAAAAAAATTAATCCGAATTTCAAACATTTATGTTTTATTTTCAGCTTTACACGGCATGTTAATTTCAATAATCCCCAATACAAACAATGCCAATCAATCCTTCAATCTTAAAACCTCCAAGATATAAATCTATTCCCCTAAGCTACGCTAAACAATGTGACTCAGATTCAGCCTAGCCTTTGTTCCGACTTCTATTAAAGTTTCATTATAAAAATCCTGGTTTCATTTTTTTTTTTTTAGAATAAAAAGAATATTTTACTCCTGTTTAAAAACGATATTAACAAAAGCTAGGCTTTTTACATTCAAAAGTCAGTCTATTATAAAGAAACAAAATTGTTTTTCTTCAGGCCTTCAGAAATTTAAACAAAAATACCACGAATGGAGGAAAATGTACTGCCTGGCGACGGTTAAAAGAAATCAAGTCAAAAAGACTGGGTTATACTAAGCTACGAGGGTTTAAACTTTAAAACGGCTGCGCATCAAATATCGGTTAGATTTACTTTAGGCCAAACTCGGAAGATAGATAAAGATATTGTTTCTCGTAAAGGTTTTAGATTTTGCTAATTACAAGTGTATACACTGTATCAACAAGGCATTATAGTTATAAATGACTTAGTAATTAACCTGTTTGAAAATACATGTACATGTACAGACTGACTTCAAAGACCCTGCTACATTTCAAATAAGGAATAGGCTTCGGAAAACGGTAAGTAAATTCGTTTGTTACACAAACAAATAACCAGGTGCCTATGGAAACAAAGTTGCAAAATGGCAGCTTAGTTGACTGACCTATTACATGTATTCAGTTTTGGAACTGCGCAGGAGTAATGTTTGAAATTAGGAGCCAGAGTGGTAGTGGGGTGCATGTGTTGGGGGAGAGGGGGGTGCAGGGGTGAAATAACAGGCTTTTTGTCACTGACTAACGCCTGTGTTGATTCACCAGCTATCGCTATGCATTGGTTAAAGTATTATGCAAACAGTAAATACAGTAAAGCAATGGCTTACCAGGCAGGGACTTCTTTGCACATGTCCAAAAGTCAAGCTGGAAAAGAAAAGAAAAAATTTAAGCATGAAAGCAGTAAAACATAATTTACAACAGATTAAGTTACCCCTTATCCCACAAATTTGTCAAAAACAGACTAGGCTATATTTCAATTATTGCTCAAAGGGCTGTGTATAAAAAAACTGACCAATGAAAAGATGCATGAACAGTGCAGATCATGATCAGACTGCATCAATGTATTTATTCTGCACATTTTTGTCGAGGATCCCTCGAAATACAAAATGGTATTTAATAGCGACACTGAAACACAGACAAGTTCATTTTAGAAATTTAGTCGTGTCAGAATAAAGATAAAACCTTTGCATAAATATAATCTTTAATTTGCTCTACACTATTACGTTGCATTACAACACTTTCTTTTTAATTTCAAGGCAAATTTGGCAATTTTTTAAACATCAGCATCATCATAAACACAGTGTTATAGTTTGGAGGTCTTTGTAACCTAAGCATGAACATTTTAAAATCATTTTACGGGAAAATCACGACAGAGAAACTCTGTATGTGTCCTTTTCAATTTTTTTCTCTCTTTTAACTGCAATAATATACTTTGAGCACAGGTTAATGGAAGCTCCTATCCCGACAGAAAACACGACCTTACTGAACTTTGTTTACTATTAATACCATAGAAAGAAATTATCGACTAAAGCAATTTCATTCTTCGCGTTTACTATAGTTAATTATGGTCTTCTTATATATCGAAGGTACACCTCGGAGAAGGGTATGCAATTTCATTCAACTATAACATACAAAATCTCAACCCTCCTAACCAGACATCATTATATTTCTTTCTCTTTTTTTTTCATTTTTGTAGCACAAAATGATAATTCTATAATCAGTTTAGAGCCACGTGCAATTTTAACTAAAACTTTTCGAACCTTAACATTTCATACTATACATTCAAGCTGTATCAAAAGTGTTTTTGAAAGCGGACTTTTGTGGGTTAAATTTTTATTCCTGGCATGGGTCTTACGTCATGTGCTGAAAACTAAACAAGAATGCAGAGATTTACTGGATTTCTTCTATGCGAAACGTAACAGTTACTGTTGTCCTATGTTGCTACTACTTACCTTATGATGGTGAATCACTATGCAAGTTTGGAAATCACACTGTATTCTCTTTGAAGAAAAGACCAAGTTTTAATTACGAAAAAATTGTCATAGTTTTTCCCCTTGTCTTTAACAGTTATTTCAACAGTATTTTAGTTATGTTCAGACAGGTAGTACCTTACCATCATTCATTGGACAGACCAGTACAACACTCTAGGTCAATAATGGGGCTCAAACCCACAAGAAGCCATTTAGCCATTAATACTAATAACAGCCAACTTATTTCATCGACCACAGGGGCAGACCTGAACCGAAGAGTTGTAAATAAACGCATAAAATCTTACCAAATTCTGCGGACATTCTGATGGTGTCGAGGCTAGCAGAGAGATCTGTTCCACTTGATTACCGGACACAGACAACTGAAAATACATACAACATACACTGTCACATATATTTTTTAAAAAGGCCAAAACAAACCTATATTGTGCTTCCGGTAACCCTGCCTACACTTTTTTCGTCCCCTTAATTAATTAAAATTTTTGGCTGTGAAACAAGTTAAACGAGTCATATTCTGTCCTTTTCTCAGTACCAGCATGACCGTCCCTTATTTCGGTACGTTCTCAAGACCGAATGTTACCGGAACCACAATATTATATTTTCTAAGCCATAACAATTGGAGAAAAACATGCCAAAAAGCCTTGACACGACTGGCAGAAGCCTCGGATGTCACTTTAATACTATATACACACATACTATAAATACCTCGAGTGACGCCTTCTGACACAAAATACATATACTTTTGTGATCAGGTTGGCCTTAGTTACAGGTTATTCATTTGACTCTTATATATTGGACTTCTTTTATTATTTGAGGGGGAGGGTGGGGGCGGGGGTCAAATCACCAAGCACTAAAAGAAAGTGACCATTCAAAAAATATCCAGCCCAGATTACATAATATATAATTTATTTGACAAGCTCGCAGGCCTGAGCTAAATTGAAAGCCATGAAAAATTTGCTGGTGGGTGGGGTCTTTAAATTTATGCCTTAGTTGGGTGGATAGATAACAAACAATCTATTATCTGTTGCCTTTTTTTATATACACTGACAAAGATCTTCAAAATGGAGTGCATTCTCACACAATTTTATCCTAAAAACTGAAATGTTTTGTAAATTATTAAACAGTTTCGTAAAATTTAAACTCTTGTTTAACTTAATCTGAAGGACATAAATTTTGTTAACCACTCATTCAAGGATTATAGTGTAGCAGAATGACTCCAGGTTAATTATTACTACTTGACAGGCATAATAATGACGAAATTGGCGATATCTAATGAAGCAAGACGCCAGTAAGATACTATCGTCAACTTCTCCGCCTCAAAGAGGCCGGGCAGACGACACTTAACATATCTTGTTTCACATCATAAGCCCTTGTATTTTTTGTGCAAATTATTACATTTTTTGTTGCTTATTCCGAAATCAGTGGAATGAATAAATACATTTCGAAGATAAATGTGCATACAGCGTATCCCACAGTATAGTTTAACTTTAAAAGCTCAAATAAAAGTGAAACTTAAAACACAGAAATGTTTTGATTTTTGTAAGGAATACATTATAATAATTGAATGTAACAAATGTGGCTATAGAATTCTTAAAATACCTGTTAAATCGCAAGTTCTGAAAAGTTTCAAATACACAAAAAGATAAAATAGAATTTACAGAAATGCATTTCCAGTGTCTAGTAGATTTGGGCTAACAATTCACTTAGTATAGCTAGCCGTATCCAATGTCTCCCCCACCACACACCCCTACCCCAGTACCTCTAACTCTTTAATACACTGTAACTTAAATACTTGGCCACATTGTGGTTAATTTTTAGTCTCAAAAACAGTTGGTCCGCAATCAAAATGTACAATTATTGCCATGCATTCTTGATACATTATATGTCTTAAAATTGACTTTTGCGGTGGTAAATAATTTATCACCAAAATCCACTGTCATTACAGGATCGAAAAGTCACACTGGTTACTGCAAAAAGGTTCAACACTAACTGTCAACATGGTTAAAATGATTTTTTTCCTTATTTTTGAGCTTAGTAACTAAAGCTAAGCTTTTTTAACATGATACGACATTTTTCCAATTAAATGTAACAGACCTCTTGCTATCAGTTATTAAAACTTTGATCGCCCCTGCATGGCTTCAAAAATTCACCTGGCTTAAAAAAATTTAATTTCACCGCTTGATAAATTATCGAAAAACAAATTATTTTTGCACAAATCTGATATGAAAATATTGAATCTCGCAAGACTAATCCTTTCCGACACCCTTTGGCGTGGCAACGGCGGAATGTGCATTGAAACCGGCTCTCACTACCAAACTGTGTGTAATAATGATTAGAAATGATAAAGTATAGAAAAGATTTGAACCGAATTGAAAAGAACTACAAGGATAAGTGATAAAATAATGACATTGTATCCCTATCAATCTATGATACTTGTCATTTTTGTCAAGCACTTCAAAGAGATTTTATCTGAAACGCTGTATCTCCGACTAACTTTGTCCATCTTCCATATGAAACTGCCTCTTTTATAAATTACTATGCAAATGTACGACAACTTTCTTTGCCATACCTAACGCCATCACTTTCCCTTTTGAAGATTGTGACCGCATAGCTAGAAAGGAATTTTCTGCCATTATATAATATGATATCAGGGCGCATTAGCCTTAATTAGGAAATGACCTGAATCATTAATTTTAGAGAAAGGTAGCCTGGTATTTGGGTTTAAGGTTATCAAAATTCCAGCCTTACTTTAAATCAACTTAAAGGGAAATCCACACAACTGTTGAGAATATTTTGAGGGGAAGACATCTCTCTTCCAAGATCATCCTGCTTTGCGAAATTATGTCACTCATTTATGTGATGTCTTTTAGTAAATACTAAAGTTCTGTAAATTAGGTAAGTTTAGCACGATGACGAAAACATTGCGATTTGTGAGCAGACGGACTTACCCGTGAATTTTTAAATTCAAAAGGAGAGTTCTCTATTAGCTTAATTAAAATCTATGTGAAATGAATCTTTGATAAGATTTTAAAATCAGTGAAACGGGGAAATTCTCGAAAATAGTCAAAATCAAATCATTGTGAATACCGCCCAATTTACAGTTAATCTTTTCTCGCAAAATTCAAAAGAAAGTTCATCTTGCTTCTATTTCGCATTCATTTCATAATGACTGTCTTTTGTTGTCTAAGGACACAACAAATTTTTTTTGCCACCAATGCCATATGAGTCACTGACACGAAATAAATTAATCACATGAAAAAGGTCTTAAAACACTTAAAACTTGACATGACATTTATTGCTATAGCGAAAAAACCTTAGCTTGCCATTACCATATTTGTCTGTGCATTATTTATAAACTTTTGCTAAAACGAGCCACTCCCATAATTTTATTGTGAAATTTTTTTAAAAAGTGGTAGAGTAAATCATACTATAGTTTCTGTTTTCTGTGCATGTAGCCATTGTTGAACTCTGTTTCCCAGTAAAATTAACTTAAATTCCTATAAAATATTTCCATCTTTTAAATCTGGTTTCCATAGTTGGCTATTTCTCATTCTGAACGATTGTTTGTTGTTTTTTTTGGCCACAATAGTTCATTTAACTGCTTTCTTGGGGAAGCCCAATCATCTCCAAAACTGGTCGATAAACAACCGTCAGTTTCAGCATTGACAATAACATTTTGTGGAAAATAATCTAACCAAAAAAATGGTGAATTTCATGCATCTGTGTGTAAAACACAATTTCAATTTATCCCAATGTTCGGCCTAGCTGACTACAAAATGTACTTAATATCTACAAGACCTGGATTAATGGAGCAACATCAACACTGGCCTAGTGGTTTCAGCGGAGATGTTGTTTGAAGGAAATGGTGAACGTATGTACAACTGACGGGGAGTGGCAGACTTGTCCATCTTTCCTTTTGGACAGTAATTACTTCAACGGGTGCTCTATAAAAATTTAAAACTGTCAGAATAGCAAAGGCAGATCAAGATCAGAGTCTGTTGCGTCGATATAAATACAGGCTGATCATGATCTGCACCGGTTACCATGGGAGACCAGAGTAGGACCAAGTGAATTACTTTACTTTAATCACTTTGGTTTAATTTAAAGGACAATTATGGAATCAAGTGTTTTTTTTAGTTCTTGCAAAATATCAGAGCTCCAGCCTCTGAATGCAGTGTTGTTTTGTTTTTTTTGTGTGTTATCTTTATTGCTTTAAATAAAATATAGCTGTTAGTAGCAGGTTGGAAGGGAAGATTAGCAAAAGCTACCATCATCAACATAGTACCTGGTGATAAAATTTAATGAAATATGTGCGGGGCAATTAACCATTCACTTTCTTTAACCTGAGGCCGCTGTGTCAATACTTCATGATGTCAAAAATATTTAGAGCACTTTTTATGGGCAACAGATTTATTAAATGTCAATGCTTTCATAGGTTAAGATATATTGTTGAATTAAAGTAAAAGAGGCCAAAAAAAGGCCAAATATTGTTCGCCTGTGGAAATTACCGAAATTTTATACAAACAATTTTACTAAGTTTCTTAGACATGCAAATGCCATACAAAATACTTTGACTATCAATATGGTATGAATAAGAAAACACTCCTAAGAACCTAGCTTCGCCACCAGGCTAGATGATAATCTATTTTATCAAAACTTTAAGCACAATACTTTCAGCCTTTTATTCTCACAGGGCTTGATCATGTTACATTTTTGGCAGCAAAGGGAGGTAATTGAGTAAGAAATAGTAAATGTAAGGACAGAATGCCAGTCTTCTACAAACCCAAAAGGAATCCAATTGTTGATCAAAAGCAGTTGCACAATTCTGTCAAGTGAGTATAGAGTTACTGCCCTTGTTGAAAGTGAAAGTGTCAAAATGATGATAGAGTTACTGCCCTTGTTGAAAGTGAAAGTGTCAAAATGATAATAGAGTTACTGCCCTTGTTGAAAGAAAAAGAATTAATTCAATAAAGGCACCTGTATAATGCTGAAAAAAACTGTATTAAAAAAAACTCTTATCAAAACTGGGTGTAACTCCATCAAAAGTAGGTCAAGAGTTACTGAACTTGACAGAGGTCACAATCATGTTGTTTACAAAGGGGCATAAATGTAAAATGAAACATGAATTAATCAACTCTGTTAACAACTTAACAGGGCATAAACTAATGACATGAATAAAATAACTAGAGATTTAATGGATAAATCGCAGTGTAATGGTGTAAAGAGTTATGGGTCTTGATCAATTTTAAACAGGAGTAGCTAGAGAGTTAAAATTTCAAGATTTAACTTAAGGAATAAACCCACACATCCACTGAAAGTTAAATATGACAGAAAGTTCCATGTGAAAACGCATGATAATCTGTATTAAAAATCTGATCAAAATATGGTCAAAAACAAAACGGACCTATCTCAGTATCTGTAACCTTATTCCTTCTCCAGACACGTACGAAGACAGCTGTCGACAGCATATACATGCAAGCTGCCGTCAAGGACATTCATTTTTGTTTGAATAGTCCACCTCATAAAAACATCATACATGTGCTTTTCCATCATCATTTACAATGACTTTTCAAGCATTTGAGTGTAATTTGTATTGATGATGGACTAATGGATAAAATGGGTTAACATCGAAATATATTGCCCTGCACAACATCTGCTGAGGTCTTTTCAATCTACCGTACATATCCTTATTGAGGTCTTTTCAATCTACCGTACATATCCTTATTGGGGTCTTTTAATCACCGTACATATCCTTATTGAGGTCTTTTCAATCTACCGTACATATCCTTATTGAGGTCTTTTCAATCTACCGTACATATCCTTATTGAGGTCTTTTCAATCTACCGTACATATCCTTATTGAGATCTTTTCAATCTACCGTACATATCCTTATTGAGGTCTTTTCAATCTACCGTACATATCCTTACTGAGATCTTTTCAATCTACCATACATATCCTTATTGATGTGCATGTCCCATTTTTTTAACCTCAATATAAAGAACACCCTTTGCAACAGTATGCAGCTTTGAACAGGCAGGCAGTTTGCCTAATTATTGTTCCTGGGAAGACAGGACGAATATACGGACTCTGATGACAGTAGTAGGACTCGAACCAATGACCCTCAACATTTGCAAAGATTTTGTGACTGCAAGTTAATGTCCTTAGCCACAGAAGTGAAACAGGGTCCCTGGATGTCCTTAGATGAGCTGTGTAAAGGGTCTATCATGGATGTACAATCATGCATAAAGAAGGGTTAATAATAATATGCAAGATGTATTGAAGTCTGAAATTTGTCAGGAGTTTCTTGCTCGCCATTTTTGTTACTTAACACTGAAACTGTACTCCCTATCATAAATCATTTAGTATTAATAAATGGTTACAATGGAAGTGCTGGACTGTCCACTGTGTAGAAAATACGTAACAGCACTATGACAGTCAATAAGTAAATTTACATTTAATTATATGCACAGTAGATTTAGAAAGTCTTCTAAAAAGACAATCGGCATTTCAAACCACGCTCCATATATATAATATACACCTCGTTATTGCAACATTTTGAATAAACATCTTATTTGACAGATAGAACGCGCATTAAAATGTGACATTTATTGTTACATGGTTCAAACCCAACTATCAGTCCCAAGTTCCACCAATGAACCTAAATGAGCAGAAATAATATGAATTGGCCAACAAAATAGAAAATTACATAGCATGAGACCATAAAAACCTAGTATAAGTACATTGTGCGATATTTCAATCATCATCATTATCTACCGAAAAGGAGTATGAAAGTTTTAAAGCGGAAAATCTCTTTCAGGCTACTTAATTTACTATTTACCTACATATTGTGAGGTACTTCAACTGGAAAACTAAAGTGGATTTACCAGTGCAAAAGTTTGTATCATATCGGTCTATCATAATAGCTCTTTCTTACATGAAAAAGTATTAACTCTGTCACTGTGTGCATTCACATTAAACCTGCCTTAAATACTAAATGTTTTTTGTTTTTTAAATCACAACCAAAAAGAATCCACTGAATTTATGTTGTTGTTTTTTTTCTAGTTATTTTATACTGATTTATTTGAGCTTGGATGTGAAGAAAGCTTGAAGCATGTCGAGTCACTCTCGAGTCCGCTTCACTGGTGTCATGTGAGGAGGTACGGTCGTGACCCCAGTGCGGCTCGAACCCATAACCAGACATATGAGGAGGTACGGTCGTGACCTCTGTGGGGCTCGAACCCGCAACCAGACAGACGTTTAAGCTTACTAGGAAGGACCATGCAGCACTTGGAAACCTCTTATCCTTGAAACAAAATAACATAAAAGTCACGTAGGTACCAGCTGACCTAAAGCCATTCTCTCAATCAAAAGTATTTCAATGTAGACTGGGCGTATTGCAAGCCACAGTCCTTCAAATATCACCTCATGCTCTGTATTCTGTATGGCATGTAGATGATGAAAAAATGTATATACAAATTCTGCAATTCTGCAAGATTTTCATAAAATCACAAACTTTAAAATTACTTGTTTATAAGACAAGACCCACTAACTTACAGCCACAAGTTTTGTAGAAGATAGATATAATATCATATACGCATGTAAACTCAAAGGAATGAAATCTGTGGAATTTGATAAAATGTAATTTCAACAGTACTTGTAGAATCAGAGATTTCACTTTTTCACAGAATTTGAAAATGAGAATGTCAGGCAGTTTTTTGTTTGCATGTTAACTTTATGGATCTGCAACTCATTCACAGAATTCACAAAAAAAGTATAGAAGGTTTCATGGCATTTCTTTAACGTCATACACATGTACAAGAGGTCTGTTGTTGTTTTTTTCTTTTTTCTTGGCAGGTGCTGTAGCTCATGTAACTGACATCTGACAGTTAATATTAAACAAAGCTGAGATGAAACTATAAATACTGACAGGAATAGACAAGAACCAGTCCACGTGAGCTCCCGGGAGCCAGCGTTGGCACATTCCATCTTTCATTCTCCATAGACATCATTGTAAATTGTTCCTCCTTTTCTGTTTTCCACAATTTTTTACTTTTTAAGACAAAGCATGTGTTTTTAGTATGTTTACTGTAACACGAGATTCAATTACTACTAAGCACCAACATCATTATTTGCAAATTTCAGGATATATTTGTATATAATAATGTATTCCAGGGATCATGTCATTAAAATGTTTATTTTTTTTACTACCCAGTGTTATATACTGCCATTCTGCAGAACTTGATGCGTTTGGTGTTACATCGACAATTTGCAGCGGTGACCCTCGGGCTGGCCTAGCATGACATGTACCAGTGGATTTTTCATGCCCAAAATCTGCTTGTGAAAATTAGAGGGAATGATAAACTCTGCTCAAAGTTTTACAATCAGCATATTCTTCAAGCACAAATTTTATTCATTTCTAAATCTTATATTCAATCTTTGAACCAAAATCTGAAGAAAAAAATGTCAAAATCTCATCCACCAGCAAAACTTCAAATACAGACCAAAAATGGAGTAATGTGATCCCTTTTTGAATGAAAATTGGGTGTTTTTAAACATATTCAGCTCTAACAAAAGCAGCCAGTCACATCTACGTTGAAAGTGACTCGTCATCCGATACCACAAAACATAAAACGTCCATTGTGAAATTTGAAATTCAAATCGCTCAGAAAGCAGTAAGTTAAGGGCACTTTGCATAAATTATAAATGTATTAATTAAACAATTTTTGTGTACAGTATCTTCCTATTATACTATCAAGATGTTTTGTGATTTCAACGTGTTTTAATCTTTCTCTGTTGCATTTTTGCAAAATTAATAGGTATTTCATTTCTTTATGTTTCAAACTTTTAACCTATATTATATGTTGCATTATAACTTTCACCAAAGGAACTCTGCACATCTGACAATAATGGGCAAAAAACCCATCAAGGCAGAGAATCATGATTTATATAGGGGTGTTACATTATGATTCTACTATATTGGGTTGTTAATAGGATTCTGTGCCTCAATGGTGTTTTTTTTTCATTATTTAAGGGTGTGCTCATGCAGTACCTTTGTAAAATACAAATAAAATAAATTTCTCAAGGGGCTCCAGGACCCACATCCCTGAAAGTCTATATATAATAAATACCCAATTAGTAAAACCTTCCACAAACCCTGCCCTGTTCAGACAATTTTTATGTGGCATTTTAGGTATTTATGCAAATTTGAAAAAAAAAATGCATTATCCTAAACTTTGTATTTCACTGAGAAAACTTGCATACCTGGTGACAGATCTCCCTGCATCCTTTGGCTGTCTCAGGTATAGTGCTGCAACATTCTGAAAACATAAAAATCAAAATTCACCCTATATACCACTGTGGGTTACAACCATTATGTTACACATTGTGTCAGTTATTAAGATTTCTTTCAACACAGAAAATTATTTGAAGATACTATAAATAAATAAAAACAGACAAGTACATGTACATGTAGCTGCAATTTTCATCAATTTAAGAATTTAAAATTTACTAAAGAAGAGCTTAAATAATGACAAAAGATAGAAATTCAAATCATTGATTTTCCCTCACTAATCAATGAAGGGTAATTGCTTTTTAGATAACAAATTGCTAAATAAAATTGAAGGACATGTGTGCAATACAATTTTATGGACCAATTATTTTTAATAAAGATTAATGGAAAGTCAATTAATCAACTTTTGTCATAAATTCATAATTTGCAACCACTTTAGAATGACCTTTTAATTGTATGTAGACTCATTGTTTATACTATACAGTAACTCTATAAATAGATACTTTTAAAATTCATGTAATAATTTGTACAGATTGTGTTATTTACCTCTGTAATTTCATTTAAATTAGATTTTAAAGAACTAAAAGGAAACTGAGTGATTCTGATAACTTGCTGACTCTTGGCTGACATACGAAGAACTTCCTGAAAGATCAAAGGAAGATCAAAGGCGCCGACATGTTGTATCAAAGAAACCGGAAAATACAGGTGAAAATCTGATGATAGCGGAAAACAAGAGTTCTAAATTGATGTAAATTTCATCTTTTATATTTTTTAAACTCCTAATGGACTTTTAACAATCATTATTCACTCTTGAAAAGACCTACGTTCTGTAGACCAATCTTCTCTACAAGTTCAGCAACTGTGATCAAAACGATAATGGAATTTGAAATACACAAAAATTCTGTCAAATAATTTTATCTATTGCGAAAGTTCGTGTAACACGCAAAATCTAACATAAAATGGCATTTTGCATGAAAACGACCACAACAATTCATATTCGATAAACTCTAAAATAGCAGTATACTGAACGTAGTGTTGACCTAATTTTCATATAGCGGTTTACTACAAAGAACTAAAACCTCTTTGATGTCTTACCGTTAGTATTTACAGCGTGTAGAATAGTTAAATCACACAAAATAAACAATATAATTCCTACAGCTTCGAACATTGCTCATGTTTCACACTTCATATCCAATACACAGACTGAAAACACAACAAACTGGACAAGCCGTCTAACACGTTATGTGCTATATGGCTCTAAAATAACAATACGGCTGTTCCTTTCAACCCCCGCGGGAATAATAAATTCACCGGACCGTAAGAATTCACGAGGTGCATTCGGTTTAGTGAATTAAGAGTACCGGTTGATCGATTTAAATTTAGTTACTTTATCATTAAGGCTTTTATGTACTGCCAGTAAATAAGAATAATTGAATAGAAGTTAATCTGTTGATTTTGTTTACATATTTATTTTAAGCTGAGTATGTAAGTACATGTTCACGCGATGTCCAGGTTTAGCTAACCACTGATTGAAAAACACGAAGCAAAAAGACAAAACAAAATAAACCATGTCTTTCAAATTTATGCCAGAAACTGCCGTCAAAGACAATCAATGACAGATCTACCTACACATTCATGATAAAAAAGAACAGGGTCACGATATAAAGTTAAAAGTATTATCATTTAAGCATGTGCAAAGAAAAATCAAAGCACCGAGTAGTAGTAGGAGAGCGAGCATTGTTTTTAAATCGTCTTAAATCTCCAAGCTCGGACCAGACTAGGTAAGTAAACTTTGAACCAAAAGTAGCAAAATAATGCACCTAATGATACAGCAACAAATAAAACATTTTAATATGAACATTCTTAGAGAGCGATGGGAACAATCGCCACAAAAACGGCACGGACTTAAATTTTATAAGATCGGTAATTTCAAAAGCTAATGGAAATCTGCATCAGACTTTTTAAAAGCATACTGTATATGTCGTGGATTTCGGTAACACTGCAACTAAATTTAAAAGAATGACAGTATAAAGCGAGATCAGTTATACCTCGTGTCGCCTTTGTACCAAGCCAAGCGTAGCAAAAGACCGCCTATTTCAATTTATCATTAATATCAACCGTTCGCTTTGGTGGTTTTGAATAAATTTATGTGCAAAATTATTCTATTACATTATACTTTCATAGTATGTTAAATTGTCGGGATGTAAGGCGCCTTTGAAAGGATTTTCGCACTACATGCATAATAATTTACCTTACAAATTAGTAGGAAGACCGCGTTCATACCTTTCTCCTCGGCAATATTTTTCCATTTATGCGGATATTTGACATTTACGCGATTTTTTTCTTCTGGACGCCTTGAAAGGAAATTCATTCAAATCAAACAACATTTCTACTAAGCACTAATTCAGATTTTTGTTGAATTTCTAGAATCAAAAGGTTTCGTGGTTCTTCAGCAACCAGCATGCGCACGTGCAATTGCTGCATTATGTGTACTTAGCCTGAACACTGCAGACATAAGCATTCTTTTACATAGGAATTATGTGAATATAATTTTAGACCCCTGTGGCCTTGACCTTTGACCAAATGACCATAACCTGTCAATTATTAGTGTTAACCAAACATGTGATTTAAGGATTTTAGTCTCCTATATGAACAGTGATAAATCGTTAAAAGATTCAAAGTCACCCTGACCTTGATCTAACGACCACAAAATCCAAGTTGTGCCATCTACTACTCTATCAAGTTTCAGGGATTTAACAAAAGTGAAGTTACTGATTATAAATTCACGCCTTTCATCGTTAAGGAAAGTATTAAAATGGGTTAGAATCTCCTCTGTACATCCGTGCAGTCTGCTATAAATCCATACTATTGGCTTATCAGTAATAGACAGCTTTAGTAACAATATTATATAGTAATAGTAATTGTAATACTGTTCAACAAGAGGCCCAAAAAAGGCCAGTTTTGCTCTACTGGACTTACTGGGTTTTGTGAAAATCTTTTGGAAAGTTATCAAGAAAAAGCTAACGGAGGTCACTGACATTGACCCACTCACCCCAAAAACAGTAGGGATCGTCTACTAAGTAAGACCAATCATCCTATGAAGTTTGACTGTGGGTGATTTAGACCTCAAGATATTGAGTGGAATTTTTTTTCAAAGTTTGGGTTTCTGTGATCTTGACCTTTGACCCACTGATAAAAAAAACAATTAGGAACATCTACAGGTTGCAGGCAACTTTTTGGCCAAGTTTGATGGAAGTTGTGACCTGTACAGTGTTATCAAGGAAAAGCTAAATGAGGTGACTGTGACCTTGTCCTTTGACCCACTGACTCCAAAAACAATATGGAACATCTACATGTTGCAGGCAACCGTTGAGCAAGTAAGATAAAGTTGAATGAAAATTGTGACCTGTAGATTATCATCAAGGAAATGCTAATAGAGGTGGCTATGACCTTGACCTTAGACCAAGAAAAACAATAGGGATCATCTACATGTTGCAGGCAACCTTTGAGCAAGTTAGACAGTGGAATGAAAATTGTGACCTGTAGATTATTATCAAGAAAATGCTTATGGAGGTGGCTATGACCTTAATCTTAGATCCCAAAAACAATAGGGATCATCTTCATTTTGCAGGCAAGTTTCATGAAAACAAATGAAAAGTGTGACCTGTTTAGTGTTATCAAGGAGAAGTTTACTGGACAAACCATCATGGCATAAGAATAACAAGAGCTGTCTCATGACAGCACACTCGACTATTCGAGGGCTTGTCAGTAAAATGGTTTTTTGTCTAAGAATAGGTATACTGTGTAAGCATTAAGGTGAAACTTGTAAAACAACAAGAGCCGTCACTCATAAGTGACCAATGCCCCCCTGAGGTGGTGATGCTTGAATGTGGTTTTTGTGCATTACACTACTGTTCATTGCCACAATTATCCATATTCAAAGTTTGGTATAAATTCATTGGTCATAGAAGTAAGTTGATCTGACAGAAAATATACAGAAAGAAAGGCAGATAATTCACAAATATGGCAAGAAAGGGTTATGGTTCTTGGGAACTGCACTTTCCTTAAATGTCCTCCCACTGTATCCAATTTGAATGAATTTCCTTCTGCATTTAAAGAGAAATGCTCTGGACAGGAGAATATAAGAAAAGGGGATAAAGTTAAATAAAGTTATGGTTCTTATACACTGTACTTCCTCTCATTGTGCTCTATCACTGTATGAAGTTTCTAGTAAGTCCCTTTATGCTTTTGGAGTTATGCTCCTGACAATAAAATTCGATAAATCAAGGTAAGTGAAAAATAAGGCTATATAGGGTTATAGTTCTTTGGCACCGCACGTCCTCTCTCTCATTGTATCTTATTTGAGAAAATTTTCTTCTGAACTTTTCGGGTTAAGGCCTGGATAAGAAAATATATCAAAGAGAAATAATTCAAAAATAAGGCAAAGCAGTTATGGTTCTTGCTCACTGCACTTCTTCTCATTGTGCTCTTTCACTGTATGAAGTTTCAAGTCCCTTTAATAAGGTCAAACTAATAAAAAAATTCTGATAATCTTTTTTTGGGGATGGATGGGGTGGGGGTAGATTTAGGGGCACGGGTAAGAGGGGGCAGAGGGAGAGGTAAAGGGGGAACATCGTAACCATGTTGTCATAAGTAATATAATTTGAAAGTTTGTAAAAGAACTATTAAGAAAATATTATAGCCAACTTTCAGATATCTTGAAAAAATCTAAGCACAAAAAAGGGCATAACTTTGTCAAATGTGACCTTGACCCAACGATCTTGGCTGCATCACAACCCTGTTGTCATAAGCAAAACAATATCAAAGTTTGATGAAAAAATATTGAGAAATGGCAGCTAAGGTTAAGATTTTGTGTCAAAGTACAAAAGGGGGCATAACTATGCAACTATGGTTGCCAGCTATGTGACTTGTTGCAGTCGTCTATATTGCCATTACAAACAAGTATGCCAAGTTTGAAGTAAATATGTTTGATCGTAAAAAAGATATTAGCCTTTATCAAAAACTTTAACCAATGCAGACGCCGGGCGAGTGCAATAGCCTCCTTATTCTTCGAATAGTCAAGCTAAAAATAAGGACATTTATTTTAGTTTTCTTTTTAACAATGACTACAAACATAAAAGCTTCTTTTTTCTTTTTTTTTTTCACACATCAGAGCTCAAATGAAGTACAACACAAATATACAGAATACATATTTTGTCTACTTTATTAATTTTGTTGTGCTATCCAATATACAACTTGGTATGTGTTTTTGACAATATATTAAAGGATCTGTTTAACATCGAGTTAAAATAAAAAAGAATACATAACTTTTGTGCATTACTCTCATAAACTTCTAATATGGGCCTCTCCATCACTATAAACTAGATATTTTTGTGACAAAAATTTCGCAATTCGAGAATTTAAAATTGGCATGAGGAGAATTCTCTATTAGTAAACCTATGTAAAATGTTTCCATGAATATTTTGAAAGATAGCCTGCATATGAAACATGTAGATCATGATAAGATTGTGTTGCAGATCACGATCAGACTGCGCAGATGAACAGACTAATCCTTATCTACACTAGTTGCAAAGACACAATCACTTGCAGTCTGTTTTTAAATGAAATAATTCATCACCATGCTTGGCACACAGCGCTAAATGGCCAGAGTCAAAGTTTGGGAAGAGCGAGACTAGCATGCTACAAACCAGTTTAAATCCCCCAAACTACCAAATTTTCCAGGAAGTATGAAATTGGCATACTGGTTTAAGCCCCCCACCCCTACCCCAGTTAACACAATCTTTGGAAAAAGTGAGGTTGGCAAGCTTAAAACTGATTCAATCCCCTTAGTTTCCAAATTGTCAGGCAAGAATTAGGTTGGCAGACTTAAAACTGGTTTAAACCCCAAGCTACCAAATTTTCTGATTGGCAGTTACCTCAGATTCCACCTATTACTGCATTATCTGTTTATTCTGTACATTGTTCGGGCGTTCAAAGTATGGTGTCCATGATGGTCTTTCGCTTAATGCAAGTGTGATCATTACTAATAGTATAACTGCGGCATGCGTGTCGTCTGCTACCTTTTCCCCTTTTTGGGAGGACTCATCTTCCTGTGTATGGGGTCTGGTTGTTGGCAAGGCGCTGTGTTTGACACTATTTGAGGATTCTTTTTCTTACTTTACATTAAGGTCAATGGTTAGATTGAAAGAAACTGTTTTCATTACAACACCTTGCCTATATTTGTATATAGCTTGTGGTTTCAGCATCTATCTCTTATTTACTGAGGGGTACAATAGCTTTTCTTGTCACATGTCTCTAAGCAAAACTATTAGCCATCAACCTTAACAACTTTTTCTGAAAACGTTTTATAATCAAACACCCACATGTTCTTTGTAAAGAATTAAGTTTTTCCCCAAATGTAAGTAACATATCATATAACAAAACCACTGGCAATATACTCCAACATTTCAAATTTCTGATTACAAACAATAATATCATAGTAGTTACATACAAACATAGACATTCTGTTCCGACAAACAGCCATGGTACTGACCATAACTGAGGTCAATTTTACCACCTACTGACCCAAATCAAAACTTACCGACCATAGGCAATGACTACTGGCCTAACCCATACATGCAAAGTTTTCCATACCTATTTCAAGATTTGACTTTAAAATCTGGACATTAGTTACACAAATAACTAAATTTGAACTTCTTGTATTTTAATATTTAGGTAACAAGATGTGACCAATTTGGCTAAAAACAACATCATAAAAATCAGAAGTACCCCTAAAAAATCAGGAGATTTGGATTTTAACAACTTTCTTGAACGTAATCTTGAACCTAACTTAGTGTGGGGAGTTTGAACAGTAATATTACTCTTAAATAGTTGAATTATGATTTATCTTTCAATAATTCACATTTCCTGACTGAAAAGAAACTAAACATACATGAAATACTATCAGACTGAAAAAGGCCAAGTAATAAATGTATGCAAAGTGCAAAGTTATATATATAATACATGTATACATATAAAGCAGTAAAAGTTTGAAACCTGACAAAATGATAAACACACATTGTAAACAAATAGATAAACATTTGAAAAAAACTATGCGTCCATTTGGTATAAAAAATTAAACATGCTCAACAAAAATAAAAATAAACAGATTTCTCAGAAAAAAACAGAGTTTACCTGAATATGGCAAATGTATAAAAATACGTAGACAGTCAAAACTGTATCTCTTGGTGGTTTATGCCAATTTCATCAGTATTTCAGTGATTTGCTGGCAGGAAATTTTACCGTACCATCATTCATGGGAAAGACAAGTACTAGACTACAAGGTTTCATAAGAAACTGTCAACTTGCTCATATTGAGAATCATGTTTATAGCAGGACTCAAACCCCAAGGCCCTCAATCAGCGACAGCTTTAATAACCTCAACCACTCGACCACAGAGGCAGATCTAAGTCAGTCAGAAGCATGCTCTGTTGTCTGACGATCTACTTTAAACAGGTGTATAAGTACAATGTATAGAGAAGCAGTGATTCTTCAGCCAGATCTCTTGAAACCTAACTGACATTTTCAAGCTCCACACAGCTCTCAGATCACTGCCATAACAAGATGCCAATGTGAGGATGGAAAATGTCATGTGACAGCATGTAAATAATTATAACAAAATCACTATTTTTAATTAACTTTTTGTATAAGACCTCTTGTAAGTTATATATTTAATAAAATTAACTTTAATGCAAACACAGTACAAAAATATAACACTAAAATTCAAAATAATATTTCTGTATACTATAAGGGGAAGTAACTGCTGCATGGAGTTGAACATTTTTGAAAAATACAAAAACCAAACTTAAGCCCTGGATCACATTTACAGGGAGCTCTCATTTTTCCAGAAACTTATGACGGAAATACCTTTATTGTGCCAAATTCAAATTTGTTTTTTTAATCGATTAGAACATATCAGAAACATAGCTCAGTATTTTTTTCAATGATATTGCAAAAAAATAAAAAAAAGGCTTCCTGGCAACTCTTTTTCTTGAAGAAACAACTTGAATAAGAAAGAAAGGCATATATCAACATTGTTATACAGTGAATATAACATGTTTCTATCATTATCCTATCAATAAATTTATGTTTCTATAGCATTATATTCAAAGTGATTCTGTGACTTTAAAACAACAACTGCCACAGGGTTATTGAGGTTCACCATTCAAAGAATTTATATAAAAACTTTAAAACATTAGGGTTGATTGAACTAAAAGCACTAAAAGTCAAAATGAATATAAAAACAATGAAGGCCTATATGAATACTATATGTACTGAAAAAAAAAGCAAGGAAAAAAAAAGTCGGTCAGTCAAAGGAACAAATATTTCTGAAAACTTAAGTTAGGAAAATTTTAAAAACCCATTTCTTACTTGTTTTTCCCATTAACATGTATCAGTCTGTATCAAAAGGGAGTCAACCATGTCAGGGTAACCTAACCCTGCTTCAGACAGTCATAATTAAAGTTACTGACATGCTCTTAAAGTCAGTGTTTTCCTTTTACATGCTAATTTTCGTGAATGAAGCACTACTGGAGCAAGTTCATCAAACTCACTAAAATAGGAAATATTTATTATACATATAATTTAATACAGTGCTTGCTCCCGAATTTGAAAACTTGTGAATAAATAGAAAATTGGAAAATCTTGAAATAAACAACTCATGAATATAAAGACTCATGTAATAGTTAAAACTTCAGAGGAAAAATAAAAAACAAAAAAAATTGTGCTGCATACCTCAGGTGTAATAACAAAGGGCAAGAACTCAAACACATTCTATAAAAATAGTAAAAGTTATTTACTACCCCTTATTAAAGAAATGCTTTTTACTGGCAAATAAATTGCTTATCCATGCATATATTCAAACAGCCAATAGTGTTGTCCAAATTAAAGTTATATTATTGTTCTAAGTGGCAATCAAAATTTATAAACAAAGTCCTTTTTTTTGTTTTCCAGTGAAATATACTAGTACTGAGTGAAATAAGTGATAATGTACAGTTTTGAACCCAGCAGGGCTACCATTATTTCCTGTTTTTGCAACCTTTAACTCAGATTAAGATCAAAGAGTATTCCATGCATATATCAAAACGCCATTAGTGATGTCCAAATTAAAGTCATATTACTAGTTTTCTGAGTTGCCATGGGTTTTGATTATTTTATAAAAGCAAACTTAACATAGTAGAGTTTTAACCAGTGAATAAAAAAAAATTTTGTACAGTGGAATACAAGACCGACCTTCCAATCCAGTTTTGAAACAAAGGATTGTCAATTTTGGAAATTTCTCATCTATTTTTTTGCAAACCGTAACCCAGATACGGAACTTCCAAATTCAAGTATTACCAATGCATAATTTTAACTTATCTCAGTACAAATTGTCTTCCAAAACCGGACACTAAAAACACTGGATCATGAATGATTGCCTGTTTTCAGTGATTGCCATTGATTGGCCAATTAGCGTTATCGATTATTTTGACAGTTAGAAACACAACCTGTCAATCAAAGGATTAAGTATTAACATAAGACTTAAGTTTTAGATAATATAAACTAATGAAAAGATTGTTAGCGGATTAACTGTTTGATGTCCATATAAATTCATCTTCAAACACCAAATGATCCTAATTTAGTTATTATTAAAAGTATGATTTATTTATAAAATTAGACCAAACAATGGTTTATTACGAACAAAACCACAAACTGTCGCTATTATTTAATGTTTTAATAAAATGCCAGGAACTTACTAGAGAATTTTTGTCGGTAAAGCACAGGATCAAAATGATTCGTGAGTCTCAACTGGTTTCAAAACTAATGGTTAATGTTTTATTTTGAAATGTATTTGCAATGATATTGATTGAAAAATCGTTTTCTTGAAGCACAAATGTATCTTTTTTTCCCCAAACACGTCCCGATTTGAACTTTATTTGAGAACAGTGTTCTGAATTTACAATTTACAATCACTTCTATGCATTAAAAACTAAGGACTTTTCAGACCAAGACGGTCTTTGATTATGTTCTCCCTTTTCGTCTTAATCACCCATTTAATAGAAACGAAACTTTCAATAAAAGTAAGTTTTTACAGGTCCGTAAGATAATCAGAATTGAAATTCTCTGTATCAGTGTAATATCACGTTAATTTCACTCCTGAACACCAAAGTAGTTATTTTCACTTGTGGCTATACCACTCATGAAAATATCACTTTAGTTGCCCACTCGGTGAAATTAAAACGTGGTATTACACCAAAACCAACAATTATCCTCTATTTATTATACTTATTAAAAATGTATTTACTTTCAATTGCAAAGCAAGTTTTTAAGACTTTTAAGACTTATATACTCACTCCAGATGGAATCCACCTCAAAGAGAGGTTACTACCACTACTTCTCACTGGTGGGGATCAAACCCAGGACCCTCTTACTTTTTTAAAAATATTGCGAGACTAAAAATCTGCAGCTTCAAAATAATAATCACGTCTTATTGACAGCACTTCACTGGAAATAATTCTATTAATATCAATTTCCATCAGGTTCATTAAAAATTTAAAACCAAATTATGTCTTTCAAATAACAAGTTAAAATTAACAAGAAATCCTGGAAAGTATATAATTATGTCACCTGCAAATACAAACAATAAACACAGTCCCTTACACAAGACATTTATCATTGACCTATAGCTACTGCAGTATGAAGTCTGGTATGTAAAATTTAGGCCATGGTGGCCCTTGAATAGCTCACCTGAGCGCTTCTGTAGCATACACTGAACCTACATGATCAGTACGAAGAAAAACGGGGTCTTGGCAAGTTCACCGGAGGAGAAATCCCAGGGTAGACCAGGACTATAAACAATCTAAATGGAGAAGAACAAAGTAAAATGATCTTGACCTAGAGTTTATCAAGACATTCATTCTGACCAGCTTTTATGCTGACTGATTGACTGCTTTAGAAATGAAGGCAACACTTTCAGGAGCAGATCAGTGGTCTAGCGGTTAACTTGCTGAACTAGTAATCCAGGAATTGAAGGTTTGATCCTCCAGTCCTCCATTAATGTAACTAATGGTCTTTCTGATGAAACCTAAGACCAAGGTCTGATGTATCAGTGCTGTACACCAGGTATGTTAAAGAACCAGGAGGTGTCCCTTGAACTTTATCTTGCGCTATTCCCACCTCATCCCATCCCACCACACCCCAAGGCCTAAAATGATTAACCTCTTCTCGGGATGTGGGTCATATGGATTATGCTGTGCAAACAAAAAAAAACTCTATGATACTATACACAAACAGAGATGTGATCCCTATTCTTTCCTTTGGAAGCAATGTGGGTCAAAGAACCACTTTTTTTGTGAGATTTTTATTTTTGCTAACTTTAACGAATGAAACACTTTGCAAATTCATCAAACTCACTAAAATATCAAACAAAACAATGATTACCGGTATGTATAAAAAATAGTGCTCACTCTCGAATTAAAAAACTTGCGAAATAAATAGTAAAATGTGAAAATGACGAAATAAAGAACTTGCAAATACAAATGTATAAAGACTTTTACAGTGTCAGTATAATACTTTCAGATCAACAACTTCAAAGTTAATGGATCACATTCATATAACATGTTTGACACTGTACCGTCCGTATACTGCTCCTTCTCTCACTAAAGTTGTCCAACATAAATTTAAAAAAAAAGACCAATTTTTCTTTCAATTTGCCCCTCTTGGTTAAAACTTGAACAACACACAATTAGAACTCAAAATACTTATTAAATAAATGTAATCTGTCAACAACTTGTTCAATTTTTACATGATGTGACATCAAAGTTTGACAAATTATTGCTGGCTGAGCTTGACTGAAGTCCTTTCAATCCTTCTGGCAGTCTAGATTCACGCCATGTGATCTCAGCACGTCAAGAGCTTTGTTCTGAACTTCCTCAACAGTACCTTTAGCGTCTATCTCAAGACAGGACGGATTGTTCATTCTCCTGTAGGCGTCACACAACCTACAATACAAGACTAAGTATCGGTACATTAAAACAAATGTCCTGACGCCGCCGTATTGGGGGTTTGCTAATAAAACAAAACTTTTATCAGTATAATAGCAAAACAAAATTCTGCTAACTATTAAGTATAAACTAGGAAAGTTGAATCATAAAAAAAGTCAAAATCTATAACTATAGATTTAATTTTTGGAAATTAATTGTTTGATACAAAATTTACCCTGAACACTATTGCAAGGTTTGATATAACTACCATAAGTGGTTACTGAGATATGTGCATGATAGTACCTTGCATGCAAAACTTTAACCAAATTTTCAAAAGTCAAACAAGGGCAATATTCACAAACTAAATTTAAACAACAAGAGTTATCTGTCTTGACTGTGTGACACCTCTTAAGACATTAAAAAAGTTTCAAGTCAATATCATAAGTGGTTACTGAGATATGTGCATGATAGTACCTAGCAGGCAAAACTTTAACCAAATTTTCAAAAGTCAAACAAGGGCCATAATTTGTACTAAATTTATAGAAGAGTTATCTGACTTGACTGTGTGACACCCCTAGTGACATTAAAGAAGATTCAAGTCAATATCATAAGTGGTTACTGAGATATGTGCATGATAGTACCTAGCAGGCAAAACTTTAACCAAATATTCAAAGTCAAACAAGGGCCATAATTTGAACTAAATTTTTTCAAGAGTTATCTGCCTTGATTGTATGACACCCCTAAAGACATGAACAAAGTTTCAAGTCAATATCATGTGGTTACTGAGATATGTGCATGATAGTACCTAGCAGGCAAAACTTTAACCAAATATTCAAAGTCAAACAAGGGCCATAATTTGTACTAAAATTTTTCAAGAGTTATCTGCCTTGATTGTATGACACCCCTAAAGACATGAACAAAGTTTCAAGTCAATATCATAAGTGGTTACTGAGATATGTGCATGATAGTACCTAGCAGGCAAAACTTTAACCAAATTTTCAAAAGTCAAACAAAGGGCCATAATTTGTACTAATTTTTTTCAAAGAGTTATCTGCCTTGATTGTATGACACCCCTAAAGACATGTACAAAGTTTCAAGTCAATATCATAAGTGGTTACTGAGATATGTGCATGATAGTAATTAGCAGGCAAAACTTTAACCAAAGAAGCAACGCTGACGCCGACGTCGACGCACAAGTGACTGTAATAGCTCTCCATATTCTCCGAATAGTCGAGCTAAAAACTGGTCACCATGGTGCTGTGTTGCTCACCCAAGTTCCATAACAGCCCTTTACTACTGTCAGCTCCATCGTGATGTCATACTTTGAGGAACTAATTTCATCAACATACATGATATAAGCACCTAGTGGTAACTGGCATGAAATAAATTTTGAAACTAGACCAATGAATTCTGTGAGGAATCTTTTAAGTTTTCTCCATCATATTTAAAGGGACAAATTTCATCAACATACATGATACAATCCCCTAGCAGCAACTGGTGTTAAGATATATTTGAAACTAGGCTGCTGAAATCTGTGAGGAAGTTTTTAAACTTTTCTCTAAATACATATAACTGAAAATCCCTAACGCCCTATCAGACCCCTTTAAGGATCAACATCTATTGAAAAATCTTGTACAGGCTTATAAGTATCTTTCACTGGTTGCACATGCAGATGGGAATATCTGGCTTGAGGGTAACTATTTTTGGCGGGGGGGGGGGGGGCGGGAGTTAGGGCGCCAAAAATAGAACCGGAGCGGAATCTCATCGCCGGGCAGCCAGTGATAGGTCTTCTTGCATACCATTTTCTAAAAAGTAGCAGAAAAAAATAAATAAGACTTATATTTACGTGCTATTTCCTTGTAGTATGTATGAATACCCATTCATTCATAAAAGTGGGGGGGGTGTTGGGAGATGTAATTGGGGGGGTTTTACCAGGGGGTGTAAGATGAGATTTTCCAGCACTGGTAAAAACTGCAGATATCCCGATCTGGTATGCAAGAAAACAATTGGATTATTCCTACGGAGTTCTTTTTCACAATCTGATAAATGGTACAAGAGAACAAGACTTTTTAAATTTCTATTTTGACAATGTATATTGGGTAATGTTAATGTGACAAAAAGTTCGCAATTTGTGAGCATGAGCAGACAGACTTGTTTTTAAGTTCATTGTTTGTTCACAAATTGCAAGATTTTCTTTACTGAAAAATTACCCAACCTACAGCAATCAGCCTGCAGATCATGATCAATATGCACATCTGTGAATACTGATCATTTCTCTCTCCGACTTCACGGTCACTTGATCTTTCTCCTCCGACGTCACGGTCACCGATCATCTCTCTCCCGTACCGTTCACGGTCTACTTGATCATTTCCTCTCTCCGTACACGTTCACGGTCTACCTGATCATTTCTCTCTCTCCGTACACGTTCACGGTCTACTTGATCATTTCTCTCTCTCCGTACACGTTCACGGTCTACCTGATCATTTCTCTCTCTCCGTACACGTTCACGGTCTACTTGATCATTTCTCTCTCCGTACACGTTCACGGTCTACTTGATCATCTCTCTCTCCGTACACGTTCACCATGGTCATTCTGAGATGGAGTCTACTTGATCATTTCTTCTCTCAGTTACGGTCTACTTGATCATTCTCTCTCCGTCGTTCACGTCACCATCGTCCTCTCCCTCACGTTCACAGTCTACAGTGTCACCCGGCCCGCGATGAAGGAAGTCGTCTTTCTGAGCTTCTCCTTCCTGCCCATACAACTTCTTATCCAGTGTGGTACAGTCTGGCCATACAGGTTTTTATTGACTGATCATACAGGGGACATATCTGAAGAAAATATTCTGCTGTTTGGTCTAATAGACCACACGAGCATTTCCGTGATGAAGACAGCTTCAATTTTTCATACAATATAACATATGAACATTGAAAGTCTGATCATAATCTACCCAGTTTGTTACCGTTTTCAGTCAGCAACTTTTCAGCGTACACCTCTCATAACAATCAATAGCATCGTTCAATTTAGAAGATGCACAAGTTCATTTTTGACAAAAACCAGGAAAAGGGTTAACAAAAGTTACCGTTGCCTGAACAGCTGATCATTGTCAAGACTCAGCTCCTCAAATGTGGCCTGCACTCCCCGTCCACTTAACCGCTGTTTTCTCACATCCTCTGACACAGTCAGGAAGAGGACAATAGTCGGCTTCAGTAGGTCACCTGGCCATCTGTACACAGGGTGCTCCGCTTCCGGCAGGTCCCCACTACTTGTTTCATTGGCGATTCCATACGCTGCTGTGCTATGCCAAAATCTATTTAAAAAGTGTTTACAATAAAACTGCTTTACCATTTCTACTAGTTACTTTGAATAAACATGGTAACAATCAGTATAGGTCTTAAAAGTTCACAAAAATTTACATGTCAAGAAGTGCTCATTACCTGGCTAGACCTTGCAAAAAAACAAAGTCTGGAGCAGCTCTGAATAAGAAGTGAAAGGAACGTTGGCCCCTTTAAGATATTAAGGAATAATTTTTCACAGACAAATCGAATTTTCATAAAAAATGAAATCTGACGGTAAATACTCATTCATAAGTCAACCAAATATAACACTGAAATCTCCTTTCAAAAGCTTACTTGACTTATGGTTGAGTTCTACAAAATACACACCATGAGCTGATATCAATTGTCTTGCGACAAGTTAAAATACATCAAATGTGCACATTTTTTCATCAGCTGATATCTAACTACTCGAATCAGGACAATGTAAATCAACGTTGACATTCTGGTAAACCTTACCTGTCCATTATAACTGGTCTGTTCTGGCACTCTTTAATGATTTCTCCAGCAACAATGTAGTTACCCATACTATAGTAGGCACGTCTCACGATCTCCGGATATTTATCAAAGAAAGCACGCAGATGAGTTAGCTTTGGTGGCGGAGTGAAGTAACGTGCTGCACCCATCTTTTTTTCTAAAATTTCTGTGAGTGTCGTCTTTCCTGTTTCAAAAACATGGTGACATTACATAAATCATTATAATTACATTACATGGTGAGTTCACATAATTCATTACAATAACATTACATGGTGACTTTACATAATTCATTACAATTACATTACATTGTGACTTTTCATAATGATAAATCATTACAATTACATAACATGGTGACTTTACATAAATCATTACAATTACATTACATGGTGACTTTACATGGTGACTTTACATAATTCATTACAATTACATTACATTGTGACTTTTCATAATGATAAATCATTACAATTACATTAAATGGTGACTTTACATAAATCATTACAATTACATAACATGGTGACTTTACATAAATAAATCATTACAATTACATTACATTACTTTAGTCATAGTTAATGCCGGATTACAATTACATGACCATGATTTTGTCTTTACTATAAATCATTACAATTAATAAAAACCCAAGTTTTGTTGTGCCATAAACAATGCACGGGCCAATATGCCGCCAAAAATGATGTCATATTGTGCTGCATGACGTTAAATAAATATTTGCATAGAAATTATCGCTTTGCATTTATTCAACTTTTGTAATATCTTCTTACATTAGAATCGAAATAACATCCTTTTCAGCATTGTTATCGTCTGGTAAACAACTTTGTCATTCGGATTGGCAGTTATAAACAACTCAGGCCTTTGGCCTTCCTGGTTAATTACTGTGCATCAGAACACCAAATCATTATCAAATTAGGTGTTGAATACCACAGGAACATATATAAGTCCGTAAGTATTAATAACGAACAAATCAAACTTTTTCACATTTACTTATTTGTTTCAAGGTCAATGCTTAGATTATACAATACTGATTAGAAACAATGCTTACCTATTTAGTTCCCGAGACTCATCAGGGTCAACGAGCTTAGTGGAATAATTTGTTTTTTCCCTGTGTAATTCAAAGACATTCATTTTGTTTATAAGTTTTTTTAAAGCAACTAATTTTTTTTTTTTTTTAAGTTCTTTTAAATTTTAATTTTGCAGTTTATAAACAGCTAAGTACCTGTAGCATCCATACCCTCTACCACAACAAATGGGTGAAGAAGAGCTTGGTCACATGACTTCTCTGTTACTATGGTAGCATACCTTCCTGCGATATCTAGTAATTCTTTCACCTCTGGAACATCTGAAAGCTGTGAAGAAATGTAAGTAGAAAGCAAAATCAGCACAACAAGTTGAATAAGTCAGTCTTTTCTTCAGATAATATGCTTATAAGTAGTTTCTGCAAAGATATCACTCACAAAGAAATTTAAGACTTGCCACCATCCAAAGCTCTAAGTACAAGTTTTCATTCAAACACTTTTGCAGTTAAGCCAGTTATTTTCACAAAACTTAACTCCCGGTATTAAACTATAAACATGTCTATTAACCTTGAACAAAATAGATGTGTAAAGTTACATTAAAACATATTCTTTTTCCATAACAAGGCATTTTACGTACTTTACTTAAAATGTCAACTCTATAATGTAACAGTATATACACACATGCAGGGCTCAGAAAATTTTAAAATCAAAATCGGTCCAGGCCAGCCAATCACAGCCTTTTCAACGTCTCATTCTGCACCCTCAATCACAAGCCATCACCGTTTCTCCACCCTCCCTCTTCCTGACTGCCCGCCGATTTTCCGCCTTTCCTTTGGCCAATCACTGCCGATCCATCCAGCAAATCATTGCTGAATTCCATCACCATTTCTCACCCCTCCCCTTCGTGATTGGCCGCAGAGTTTCCGCCTTTCCCTCAGCCAATCACTGCCCATTTACCGCGCAAATCATCGCCGATATCCTGACGCATCACTGTTTGGGCACCATCAATACATCCAATTATTTACAGTTGATTTTCGTACCCCTCCCCTCCCATGATTCCCCTCCTTCTTAAGCCTTGTCAAATATTTTGGGTCCCCTAGCCCTGCCTCCTTCAGTATGCGTCTGTCATTCATGAGTTATAAGGACATTTACATATTCTTTATATCCTTGATTTTTTTTTTAATATCCCATTTCCCCAACGGACTAATATTAATTCAAATAAAGTTTATGTTTTCGTTCGGCTTTCAATATATTATTATTTTTCTAACACTTTTTGATTGAGCATTTTTATCAACAACAACCATATTATATTTTTATCCCTGCTAAATGATAGGCCGCATATTACAGTTTATCTGTTATTTCAACTGCTTATTAGAAATTACGATTGTTTGGAGTAACTGGCATCAATTAATTCCTTTCACCTGCCTCGTGTTTGGACCGATTAAGAGCGGCGTCCTAGGCAATAATATTGATAATGTGGACTGACTAACAAATGCTCGCCTCGGGCATTTATCTTGACACATTAACTGGGGATACTTGGGAGGTGCGAATACACAGACAATTGTGGTAAATATATCTTACATTTTGACATTCAGTCGTTTTTATGAAATTTAAAGAAAATCCTTGGACCGAATTTTTATTAACTTTTTGTCACGGGAATCGGTCTGAGAAGTTGAAAATCGGTCCAGACGACAAATTTTCGGTTTTCCTAAGCCCTGCACACATGGCCATGCAACTCAAAATCAATAAAACAATTAGAAGTTATTTCCGTGCTGCATGATTTTTTTTTTTTTTTTTTTTTTTTTTTTTTTTTTTTTTTTTTTTGGGGTTTTTTTTAAACCAATTAATTCTTCCCACCTTTTTAGGTATTCAAAAATGAGAACATTTTCATGCTATCATAATATGAGAGAAGATATTGATTGGTGTATGACGAATGTTACACAAACAAAAGAAAACTAGAACTGTGTCCAAAGGACACGGATGCCCCCACTGTGCAGATGTGCTCGTAAACAAGAGCAGCTTCATTTAAGTCTACAAAATTCTGTTCTTATCATAGCGTTTCAGTTGAAATTTCCTCAATTCATGATTAATGATAAAAAAGTTACCTAACTCTTGAGGCATCATATTTGGTCTCTTTACAGATGGAATACAATATTAGTGTCTGAATAAAACAAAATTTTGAAACACATGTCTGGTCCCTAAAACTGCAGGAACACAATGCGTGATCAGAGAAATATGTTGGGTATACAGTTACTTTTGGCTGTGGCAACTCATCTTTTACATAGACAAGATCAATAATAGATCCACTTAAGTGTGTTGGTAATGTCACACACTGGCGATAATTAAGCAGAGGTTCAGATAGTCTTCTGTACCAAACTGAATCAACGTTGATTACCTATTATACTTTTTCCATCTTCATTCCACTGTTTCATGTCTGTACATATACCTAAAATGATCTACGGGTAACCTTATGTACATGTTAAATTAAATTAAAAATGTAAAATTCATATGTTCAATTATTTATATGGTATATAGTGAAAAAATCAACAAAGGGCCATAATTCTGTTAAATTTGGTCGCGGAAAAATCCTTCCTTTATTAAATTACTTCCATCTACACATTAAGGTTGTTCATCACTGGAAGTTTAAGCAAAATCGCCATCCGGTTTAAGAGGAGTTGCTTTCACAAAATTTCTATATGGTATATAGTGAAAAATCAACAAAGGGCCATAATTCTGTTAAATTTGGGTGCCGGCAAAATTCCTTCCTTTACTTCCATCTACACATTAAGGTTGTTCATCACTGGAAGTTTAAGCAAAATCTGCCATCCGGTTTAAGAGGAGTTGCTTTCACAAAATTTCTATATGGTATTTAGTGAAAAAATCAACAAAGGGCCATAATTCTGTTAAATTTGGTCGCCGAAAATTCCTTCCTTTACACCATCTACACATTAAGGTTGTTCATCCCTGGAAGTTTAAGCAAAACCTGCCATCCGGTTTAAGAGGAGGGGTTGGGGGGGGGGGGGGGGGGGGGGGGGGGGGGGGGGGGGGGGGGGGGGGGGGGGGGGGGGGGGGGGGGTTTATTCACCCCCCTTTTTGGGGGCAGGGGTTTTTGGGGGTAAAAAACAACAATCTTGAGAATAGTATGATCAATGGTGATTGTTAAACTAGTTCCTAAATTCAAATATGAAACAATATGGAATGGCGAGTGGGTGGATAGGGGTGGGAGTATGATAATTTGGCTCACACTACCATACGCTATGATCATCAAGTTATTTTCCTCAGAATCAGATATAGAAAATTTTGCCTCTTGCAAGAATACTAAGTTTCTAAAGAAAAGAGTTGCAAATCCATGAATGTTTACAGTTCCATCACTTCCTCTTATAGTTTTAAGTACATCTACTAGAGGTGTAACAATTCACTGCAGTACACGGTGCACCGTGGTTTCTTTAAGTTTCGCGGTTAACGGCTCGCAATAACCAAAATTCAGTTTGGTACGGTACGGCATAGTATTTACTGTTGGTTTTCAATGTAAAGGGAAGTAACCGCTTTAAGAGCTAACGATTTTCATTGGCTTAGAAATACTGATTAACCAATGGCGGCGCATGAATTAAATATAGTTCGTCAAGCTTACAAAAATGTCTGTCAACTCATGTTGAATTGAAAAATGCGTTACAAATGTTTTGGTCGCCAGTTTGATTTCGAATCGGCGAGAATGAAAATATAGTATGAAAACCTTATGGAAATTGCAGCCAATTACTTTTATCTTAATAAATAATTATGTCCATTTGTTAATTCATACTTTATATCCATTCAACTTACTGGAGCAATAGATGTATCGTATCGAACCGTTACGTATCGCAACTGTATATCGTGATATGTATCATATAGTGAGAAAAAATGTATCGTTACACCTCTGACATCTACATGTTATACAGTTTCAAACACTAAATTAACCTTTTCCAAGACTTCTAGAGCTTCACTGTAGCTATGGAAGACGGGACTTATTTCTGGAACAGAAAATATGGGTGAAGCCACTGAATCACAGTCCACAAGACCTGTCACTGCCGTTCTATCAACAAGCTGTAAGTCGATTTCCCCATCAACAATGGTATCAGTGCATTCATCATTATTTATCAATGTAATCTTAAACACATTCTTGTTCGATGTCTCAAGAAATTTATATGCCAAGAAGTTGGCATTTATCTTCAGGAATTCAAGAATTTCTGCATGGACTTGAGAATGGTGCTCTTGTGATGTACAACAACAGAAAACACCTCTACTGAACTGATCCGTTTCTTTGATATTATCGTCGACTAAAACTGCGTGGGAAAAAAGTGTGAATGGCCAAACACCATTACGTCTGTAAGCTAAATGGGATTTTATTGCCGTGTTCACATAACCTCCTGTATGAAATGAATCAGCTGTCAAAATCAGATACTTTGTTATATCATTACTCAAAACTTTTGAACTATTTTCTAAAATTCTACTTTCAGTTTCGTTTTGTAACGAGTTTATTCGTCTGAAGTACAACGGTTTATCTGGGCCGTTGATATATATATACGACCAAGGTGAGTTAACAACAGTGGACATAATTCTAGTCGTACATTTCAACAAATACTTCAAATGAAACGAATTTAAACTTAAAATCGGCGCGGAAAAGGTAAACATCACACGGTGCTAAAATTTCTATACGTTGTTACATTTACTTCAGTTAGGATCGAATGTTGTAAATGTAGTAATATACACTAGGACCCGTTTGTTAGAAACTTTAACCGCCTGTTAAGCTGCTCCATGTTAAGCTAACCGTAGATTAACTTTTGAATGCGAACATTATTCTAAGAAGAAAACGTTAGTGGAATAGTTTAATTTTGCTTTGAAGAGTTTTTAGTCTTAAGTGGCTTGAATGCACACATTTGTTTTAATAAGTCTTTATGATATGAAAATAGGCAATACCTATATCGGGCGAAATTATTACTAAATAACTCGTAGGTGAATGGGATATAACTTCAAAATTTGTGAGCGATATTCTCGAACGAGTTAACAGCCGGTTAAAGTTTCGAACAACGGGGTCCAGAAATACAACTACTTTATATCTATATGGTTACGTCAGGGTCCTTATATTACGTAATATTGTAATATACGGACCCTGGGTTACGTGCTGAAAGACTACATCTGTTTTGAAGAGCTATCTTCATTTATCCATACAATCCTAAGATACAAAAATATCACCACTAGTTCTAGTTGTGGCTTCCATACAAATACAAATTTTGTTTCTTGTCGGTATGGGGCAATAAAATTAACATTAACTATGAATAGCTATTGAACGACTAAAATAGCTATTGACCGACTATCTACACTTGGCCTTGTAATTGTGTCAATTGACCATATTTATAATGAGAAATAGGAAGACTAGCATCAAAGACCTTCGACAACACTAGTTCTTCCACGACTGAGCATAGAAACTTAAAAACTTGGCTTTCACAAAAGGAAAAAAACTGCACCATTTATTATTAGAGACTGGGTCCTAATATATAGAGACAAAATACAAGATACAAGCACGGACCAATATACACATAGTATATAGGTCCGTGATACAAGAAACTTTATTTATAGTCGGTGTTACACGAAAATATGTTTAAACATAAGCAAAACGCTATTAAAGGTCCACTACTAAGCGAAAATCAAGTGACAGTTATTTCAATGGCAAGTATATTACCTTATGCAAGACAATTAATAATGAAGACGTGCATGTTAAAATTTACAAAAACTGTTTGGAACACGAAGAAAAGTATATGTAGTATGTTGAAATCTCAGTAAATCAACAAAATGACCACCCAGGTCTTTTTAACTTTCGTCATAATGCATAGAAAAATAAAAGTACATGTACTCTGATTTATTTAGAATTTCTACATACCAACTTTCTTTTATTATTAAAACTAACTTATTTATGTGCTTTTTAGAATATATCTGAATTTTCGCTTTCCTTAGTATTGGACCTTTAACCGACATACTAATGAGTTTCTTAACAACACTATCTAACAAAACATTTGACATGAAAAGTAAAAAGAACAGACAAAACTTTTAATGTGGAGACACTATATGCATTTAAATTAAAGACATTTAAAGCTGTCATTATAGGTCGAAATTTAAATCAATTCTACAGTAATTACATTCTAGCATGCAGGAGAGGGGGACAGGAATAACATCAGTATATTTACACTGTTGGTGTTTAAAACATGTGTAAGTAAATCTTAGATAGTAATAGCCTAAAGACTGCAATAAAATTACGAAAAATAATGTTTGGCTAGCAAACTTGACACAAAAGTGTATTATAAATAAATGGTGTAAGAAATCTATAATCCAATCAAAAACAAAATTCAAACAGGGAAGCCACAACCAAAAGGGGACGCCGGCCTCCCACTTCCCAAACGAGCCCCATAGCACCCAGAAGTGCACACCACCAACCAATCAAATCAGATTTGAAGGAAACTGAGTAGGTTCATCTTCACATGCAGCATGTGACTGCAGCACATAAATGCATAGTTAACTAAAATCATGCACTTAAAAAGCATTACTATAATGCAAGTCAAATAGCACAGTAAACGGCAAATGAAGCATATAAAATATAAACACAAAAGCATGAGCTTAAAAGACGCATTTATGATCAAACTAACAACACGATTCAACACAAATGCACACATAAATGAATAAAAAAACAACAAAAAGCATGAACTAAAAATGAAGGTACTATATTTCAGTGGACCTTTAAAGTCAAGGCTCTAATATTATGACGTCATATAATAGACAGATTGCAAGAAACTTCTGTGTGGACTCCTACAACTGCTCAGTTCTGCGTCTCTTAGTAACACTAGTAACAAAGGTAACAGCCTGTAAACTTTTTGTAAAAAGAAGGACACAAGTGATAACATCCACTTACGTTATAAAATTTAAAATCTCTCCTTGCTTCTGTGTCCCTTAGCACATTATCCTCGGGATCGGGGGGTCCCCGGTTTGATCCCTATCAGAGACCAAGTACAGGTAGCGTCCTTAGGCAAGACACATATAATTCCACATTGCCTCTCGGCATGGGGCAATGGGTATTAATGGATAATAGATAATGGTAATGGGCATTATTATTTTTTCAGTAATGAAATGTAATGGGTAATGGAGCTATTTTCTCATTACATGTAATGGTAATGCAATGCATTATTTAAAAAATTATTGAGGGTAATGGTCAATTACTTTTCAATTACTTGCCATTACTTATCTATATATTGAGGAAATCCATGCTTTTATTGTCTTTAAAACAAATGTTTCAATAAATAAATTTACCCTCTGATCAAAATGTAGGTGTTGAACAGTCCATTGTTTGACCAAATATAAGGTGTGAAGGATAAGCTATACAACCAGTACAATGACATATATATAACCTGTGAATTTGGTATAGTAAAACAAGCAGGTGTGAAGGATCAAAAGTCACATTTCAGCATTTTAATCCCAAATCCTATGCAAAATGTACCCTTTTACTGTACAACGCCGTATATTGTAAAGGTCATTTTTTTGTTAACAAAACTCTGGATAATTGTTCTATTAACTCAAGAATAGTCTGTTCACTGTACAGCCCTGTCACTGTATAGATTAGTATATCATTCGCATCTAGTTTGGACTTTGGAGTATAGTCAAGATGGATACACTGAAACCCCATTTTGAGATTCCTTCTGATACATTTTGAAACTTTAAGGCCACACGCCGCCATTACCTGACCTTTATAAGTGGCAGCTTTAGAGTAACTTCCAACTTCAGATAAGTTGAACCTATGTAACAATTGTACAAGTTTGAAATTCGTTCTTACAACTTCTTTTAAATATTAAAAAATATTTCTTCTTTTATTTGTTCTTTATAAATTAAAAATATAAGTGAACTATTCTATTATAATGTTTTGTAATAAACAGTAAAATAAATCAGTAAAAATCTGTTTCATGTAATTGCATTTAAATTTTAAATAGAACCTAATTATATATTAATTCTTCCAAATCTTTCTTTTGCAGAAAAAGCATCGTGACCTGCTCTTTCATAAAGAAAAGACAGAAGACAAAGATCTACAGCAGAAGACATTATCAGGTTTTGTGAAAAGCAGAAAATACCGAAAGGATGGTCCAGCACAACATCAAATCACAAATGCCTTAATTTGTTTCATTGCGGGAGATCTAGTGTCATTGTCTGTTGTTGAAAGCCAGTACTTCAAAAATATTTTGCATACACTTGACCCAAAATATCAGCCTCCAAATAGAATACATCTTAATTCAAAACTGATTCATGAAAAAGCATCTGAAGTTAGGAGTAACACCAAGCATCAGTTGAAAATAGCCGAAAGTATTTGCCCCACCATAGATTTGTGGTCCAACCGAAAAATGAAAAGTAACTTGGGTATTAATGGACATTTTATATTGGATTGGTCCTTGAAATCCGTGATGGTTGGCTGTAAGAGATTTAAAGGGAGACAGCAAGAAAATATTCGGCACGAATATGAGGAAACAAACCCGACATAGCAAAAATAGATAAAACATAATCACAGAAAACGGCCAATATGGCAAAGGTTTTTTTTTTCCTCCCCCGGGTTTTTTTGAAAAAAAAAAAAAAAAAAAATAATATCAAGCAGGGAATGCCACGTCCCACCAAAAGAGCCCCCAAACGAACCCCCATCACCCAGAAGTGAACCCCCCCCCACACACACACACACACGCACACACACACACACACCACACACACACACACACACAATTTACCTCCATTGACATAGCAAAAATAGATAAAACATAATCAAAGAAAACGCACTTCTAATATGGTCAAAACCTGGGGGCTTAAACCGGTTTTTCATGCTCACTTACCAGGTTCCAAAGTCACAGGACAAAATAAAAAATCCCCGGTTTGGGGATTTTTAAAAAACGCAAAGGAAAAAAAAGATGCATGGTGATGCTAAACCAAAAATTATAAAATATAAAAAGAACCTTGACGGAGATGATGTTGGGCCCGCAATGACTATGGTGAATAGTGACGGAGATGATGTTGATGACTATGGTGAAATAGATTGTGAAGATTTTGAAAATGATGCAGACTTCGACTATCTAACAACACATTCCGGATATTATGCTCATACTCTTCAACTTGCATTTAAAGATAGACTTGCAGAATGTGGCCCACATCTGAAGCAACTCATCAACAAAGCTTCCAGTATTGTTGGACATGTTAAAAAATCATTCATGCTTTAGAAATACTGGAGGACGAAAAGCGTCTTCAGGCAGCAAATGTTACTAGGTGGAATTCACAGCTAACAATGATACAATCCATCTTGAACGTTGAAAAAAGTAAGCTTAACCAGATTGAGTGTCATACAAAACTGTCGTCATATGAAAGAAAACTGCTCCATGAAATGTCTTGCATTTTGAAGCCCTTTAAGCGGGCTACCATGGAAGTCCAAAAAAGACAAAAGAGTCAGTGCAAGTGTTACTATTCCAGTAACTCTTGGGCTTAAACACCACTTGAAAAAACTATCGTCTACATACAACTTCGAATTGGTTTCAACACTAAGATCATCAGTTGACGAAAGACTGTCAAAGTACCAAGACATGAAAGCTTACATATTTGGGACTGTCCTTGATCCAAGGTTCAAACTCTGATGGTGTCATTCACCAAAACCAATCATAGAAGATATGAAGAAAAAGCTAGCTGACCTTGAGGAATCAAAAGAAGAAGAAGAATCACCTCATGTAAAGAAACTTAAAAGTGAAAATCAAGATGACTTCTTCTCATTCTTGTCTACCAGCACTCCAAATAGAACTCGTCATTTGTCTGGTGCAGTCTCTGAAATAGATACCTATTTGTCTGAAGAATGTATTAGCACTGACAAAGACCCTTTAGAATTTTGGAATGCTAACTTTGTTAGGTTCCCTTGCTAAGTAAAGCAAGCTAAGATTTATCTGGCTGTGCTAGCCACATCTGCTCCCGTAGAAAGATTGTTTTCTGTTACAGGGAAATCTTCAGGCCAGACAGATGCAGGCTTAGTGACTTAAACTTCGAGGCTTTGATGATGATCAAATATAATCAAGACAACTGAGACATTTTAGATCAAACATTTGACATACATTTATCAGTATACATTTACAATGTACATTTAGTATTATTTATTTACTGTGTGCACTCATAACATGTGACAATTTTCAGAATAAAAATATCGATAAGTATACTATAAACGTTCTTTAAAATGCTTAAATATAATGGCAATGGTAATGCATTACCATGGCATGTTAATGGTAATGGTAATGAATTATCTTCAAAATTGATGTAATGGTAAATAGGTAAATCACAATGTAATGGTAATGGTAATGCATTACGTTACCATGTAGTTGACCCATGCCTTACTAGAAGTATATAGGCTGTTACCTTTTGTTACTAGTGTTACTAAGGGACACAGAAATGAACAGAGATTTTAAATTTCATAACCTAAGTGGATGTTACCATATGTGCCCTTTTTGTTACTAGAAGTTTATAGGCTATTACCTTTTGTTACTAGTATTACTTAAGGACACAGAAATGAGGAGAGATTTTTAATTTCATAACCTAATTGGTTGTTACCGCTTGTGTCCTTCTTGTAAAACGAGGTTTATAGGCTGACCTTTAGTTACTAGTGTTACTGAAAGACACATAAATGAGCAGAGATTTTAATATTTATAACCTAAGTGGATGTTACCTGTTGTGCCCTTCTTGTTACTAGAAGTATATAGGCTATTACCTTTGGTTACAAGTGTTACTAAAGGACACATAAATAAGGGGATATTTTAAATTTTATAACCTAATCAGGCCCTTTTTGTTACTTGAAGTATATAGGCTGTTACTTTTTGTTACTAGTGTTACTAATTAAGGGACACATAAATCAGCAGAGATTTTATATTGTATAATGTAAGTGGATGTTACCACTTGTGCCCTTTTTGGTACTAGAAGTACATATAGGCAGTTGCCTTTTGCTACTAGTGTTACTAAGAGACACAGAAATGAGTAGATCATTATATTTTTATAAAATAAATGGATGTTACCTTTCTGACTTTTTATTACTAGAATCATATAGGATGTTACTACTGTTACTAAGGGGCACAGAAATGAGTAGCTGATTAGATCATTTTTCATAATAAAATGGATGCTTCATTCTGTACCTTCTGATTTGGATGATGTTACTTTTGTTACTAGAAAAAGGGTTTGTTACTGGTAGCAAAAATTCTAGGGTATATGGCAACCTCCAGATTTGAGCCGTATGTAGCCTGCACGAACACTTCAAATAAAAAGAAAAAGCATAGAACACGAAAGCAAGCAAGCTATAAACTACAAGCATAAACTAGATGGGTGTTCAGTTGAACACTTGTGTCGACCTCTTACGCTTTGTTAGAATAACCAATAATTTAGTACAAAAAGGGGCATAACTCTTTCAAAAATGACCTTGGCATGCAAAATTTGGCAGTATCACGACCCTCGTCATAAGCAATGCAATTTGAAAGTTTGCTGAAGGAAATGAGAAAGTTATAGCCAACTTTAAGTTTTCATGACAAAATCTAACTACAAAAAGGGACAGAACTCTGTCAAAAATGACATTGACCTACACAATTTGGCGGCATCGCAACCGTTTTGTCATAAGCAATACAATCTGAAAGTTTGGTGAAGAAATCTTAAAAAATGGCAGAGTTATAGCCAAAATCTAGTACAAAAAGGGGCATAAATCTGTCAAATATGACATTGACCTACAATATTTGGCGGCATCACGACCCTTTTGTCAAAAGCAATACAATTGTAAAGCTTGATGAAGAAATCTTAAGAAATGGCAAAGTTATGGCCAACGTTAAGTTTATTTGACGGACGGATTGACCGACGGACCGACGGACAAAGCGATCCCTATGTATCGCCTTTTCTCCGAAAGGGAAACACAAAAACTACGTGACATCTGCTGATCTTGACTGCCTGTCTTAAATCTGCCCCCATAAAATGTAGTTATAAGATATTGAAGAGACAATTGTGTAGCAATGCATAAAAATAGTTTAAGATACATACATCATTCGTGGAATGCACTTGAATGTATATCTGAAATATAAAAAAAAAACATTTTCGGGCAAGTCAGCGCACAAAGAACCTGAAAAGGGAAGTCACATTTACTACAGTCTAACCAGAACGTGGACGATGAAAGGCGAATAAGTTTGAGTACGAATTCTGGCATATCACGTGACTCCCTCTGTGACGTCACTTCCAAGACACCGGTTCACAGGCGAGGAAGCACAACATCTTTGACGAAAATGTCGATGTTTCGCAAAACAATAGTGAAACTGGTGACCAACCAACAGGTAATATACGTCGCTAGTTCATAAAACTTTATTGCCATTGCTGTATAAGAGCTAAGTTGACAGTATTAGGAAAATGGGCGAAGGGCAAGGACGAACAATGTTTTAGTGCTGGGTGGGGAATGGTTTGCAGTCAATGAGGGAACGGTTAGTCCACACCCCTTTATATCACTTTCTGAAAATTCTCAAAACGGTTGTTGGCAGCTATAGTACAGTATGTATGTGGATACAATTTTATAGAAAAAAGGATATATTGCCATCGAATGTGCATTTCTGTATTTTGCAGCAAGGTCATCGTGAACAGTTTGTAGAGTCTTTTATAAATGTTGATTAAATTTTATCCATGGAGTACCAATGCAGTCCTCTGCTTCCCACACCTGGGTACTGATAAATTATTTCACCAGAAAGGTGATTCCTCGGCTTTCATCGCAGGTCTCTATGCATCTTTAGTTTAAAATGTACAAAGACCAAAAATAAAAACAAAAGAAGACAACTGCCTAGCATTAGTTTATACTAATTTACTTTAGCTCATTTGTGAAGAAAGGTTGTAGCTTATCGAGTCACTCTTGAGTCCGCTTCCTGGAAAAACCAGTACTGGTGTCATATGAGGAGGTATGGTCGTGACCCCAGTGGGGCTTGAACCCGCAACCTCCGAGATGAGCGGCAGACACCTTAACCTCTACACCATTAAAGTATTCAGCCAGTTCTGCTTTTTCTTTTATATTAATGGCTAACGTTCAATCCTGATACATTTTGCAGAGCTCCAGATATGATGTATATTTGCGTGAAAATGCATTACTATTTACTGAAAACATTATTGAAAGTAAAATCTACTGGTATCTAAACATATTTTATAATGAAATGTAAGAAGACCCATTTGAATGAAAATCAAAGTTTACATTTGCAATTATTGTCACCAGTAGTGTAAAATATGCGAGGGACTCCGAATAAGCAGTGTATATTTACGAGAATCATCGGATAAAAATTTACCAAAGTACTTGGTTACTTCTAATGAACCTACTTCCAAACTTGTGAGACTATGAGTGATTATTGATGATAAATTAGTGTAGTCAAATCTGAGGGTGAAAATAAGCAGCATCACTGAGAAAACTATTGACACATTATTGAGTCATGGAAATCCTATGAACGGAGCTCATACCAATCAAATTGCTGTGAGGAGTTTAGATAATCATATATATGGATCGCAATGTTATTTTCAAGGGCAGGAAGACCAGGAGTGACCTATGATGCTTATTTCATATTTTTTTCTAGATTTAATACTTGATCAACAAACCAAGTTTGAAGAAATTCTCTTATGAAATTTTTTGCCCTACCTCTATATACATTTAGCAAATGAAAACGAACACCTTTAAACTCCTAGCAGAGCTCAAGGTAAGTTTTCCAAGATTTAATTGTTGCATTCATTTTAATAATTCTTTATGTTTTTGATATTTTAATATGATTTGAAATATTTCTTGTGCTTTCAGGGTTTGGTGAGCAGCTGCAGATATGCAACAGCATCAAGCACGGTAAGGGATGCCATAGTCTTTTTAACTCTCCTAGTACTTTGTGCCAGGGTGAGCTTTTGGGATGGAAGATTGTCTGTTGTCCGTCCGTCAACTTTTACTTCAAACATCTCCTCTGAAACCATAGGGCCAATATTGAAGATACTTGACAAGCATGTTCCTTGCATAAAGCTCTACCAAAACTGCTCAAAGAATTCCATACCATGCAGAACTCTGGTTGCTATGGCAACAAATAGGAAACACTTAAAATCTTCTCTTCTGAAACCACTGGGCCAATGTTGATGAAACTATGCAGGGATGTTCCTTGCATGAAGCTCTACCAAAATTGTTCAAAGAATTCCATTCCATGCAGAACTCTGTTTGCTATGGCAAAAAATAGGAAAAACTTTAAAAATCTTCTTCTCCAAAACCACAAGCCCTAGAGCTAAGATATTTAGTATATATAGCATTGTATAGTGGACCTCTACCAATTTCGATCAAATCATGCCCATGGGGTTAATATTGGCTCTGCCCAGGGGGGCACTTGTTTTACATAAACATATATAGAAAAATCCTTTAAAGATCTTCTTCTCCAAAACCACAAGGTCTAGAGCTAGGATATTTAGTGTATAGCATTGTCTGGTGGACCTTTACCAAGTTTTTAGCTCACCTGAGCTGGCTCAGGGTGAGCTATTAGGATCGATGAATGTCCGTCGTCCGTCCACATTTAGTTCGTTAACACTCTAGTGGTCACATTTTTTCCTCAGTTGTCACGAAACTTGGTCAGGATGTTTGTCCCAGTAATTACTCGGACGAGTTCGAATATGGGTCATCTGGGGTCAGAAACTAGGTCACAGAGCCCAAAAATAGAAAAATCTTGTTAAGGCTCTAGAGGCTACTGTTTCAGTCCAAATATCCTGGCAATTTGTCAGAAAGGTTGTTTCTATGATTTCTAGCTCAAGGTCTAATATGGGTCACCTGGGGTCAAAAAATAGGTCACACAGCCCAAATATGGAAAAACCTTGTTAACACTCTAGAGGTAACATTTTCAGCCCAAATATCCTGGAAATTTGTCAGAAAGGTTGTTAAGTTGATTTCTAGCCCAAGTTCGAATATGGGTCATCTGGGGTCAAAAACTAGGTCACAGCCCAAATATGGAAAAACCTTGTTAACACTCTAGATGTTACATTTTCAGCCCAGATATCCTTGAAATTTGTCAGAAAGTGCAGATCATGATCAGACAGCAAAATAATGAAAGGCAGATCATGATCAGACAGCTAAATAGAAAGTGCAGATCATGATCAGACAGCTAAATAATGCATAGCAAACAGTGCAGATCATGATCAGACAGCAAAAAATAAAAAGCTGACAGTGCAGATCATGACCAGCCAACATACAATGAATAGCTTACAGTGCAGATCATGATCAGACAGCAAAAAAATGAATAGCCAACAGTGCAGATCATGATCAGACAGCAAAAAATGAGGCCTAGAGCTTAGATATTCAGCATGTGGCAAAATGACTCTCTACCAAGATTGTTCAAATCCTGACCTCAGGGTCAGAATTAACCCTGCCTGGGGGAGGGGGTCTTTGATTTTACATAGGCTTATTAAGAGGATATCATGAGCCAAAGGTAAAAATTGATCCTTTCTGCTATTAATAACCTTTTTATTTTTGCCAATGGTAGACAGGTGAGCGATACAGGGCCATGATGGCCCTCTTTTTTCAAATCATGCCCCTTGGGTCAATATTAGTCCTGCTCAGGGGTCACTTGTTTTACAGAGACATTTATATATAGGAAAAACTTTAAAAATCTTCTCCAAAATGACATGGCCTAGAGCTCAGGACATTCGGTGTGTAACATTGTCTAGTAGTCCTCTATTAAGTTTGTTAAAATCACGCCTCATGGGGTCAAAAGTGACCATGCTGGGGGGAGGGGGGTCCCTTGTCTTTATATGTAGTTACAGGTGAAACCTAGCTTCCAATGAGTGGTTGCTTGGTAAGTTAGTGGTTGCATCCCTATATCGACCACTAACTTACCAAGCAACCACTGACTTCCTTAAAAACAAGTGCACTGGTACTCAGGTGAGCGATATAGGGCAAATGTGGCCTTCTTGTTTATGTTGTGTAGGTGTTTATGATAAATCATGCAGGAGGGGAGGGCGAATGCGCTGACAGAAAAAGTAAACTTGTGCACACAGATTCTGTGAAAAAAATACACTTTCTTGATATGCCCCAAGAAAACTATTTTGTGTTATTTCTGTTTATAGATGCAGATGACCAGGTATGGTGCTTGTTAGCTTTAACTTTCCTCCGTTGGAAAGTAAAGAAGTTTCACACAAATATTATTCATGCTTCTTTCTTCAAGTTAACCAAGTGTGAAAGACTTGTACATATTATCATTTGAAACTGAGTGTGTCCTTGGCCAGTACGATTTATTTTGAGTTTATCACAATTTTGATTACACTCTTGTTTTTTAAAAAAAAGCTTTTAATCTTGTATTAACAAGTCTAAAGGTACAAGTGTTGCTGATTCATGTATGTTACTGTTTTACAGAATCTGAAAGCAGTTCTAGCCAATCAGATCCCTGAGAAACAAGAGGAAGTGAAGAAGTTCAGACAGGAACATGGAAAAACTAAAGTTGGAGAGGTTACAGTGGACATGGTGAGTAAATCTTCTTGCTATACATCGCAATAGATGGGATTAAAAATACCACTGGTTTTAGCTTTAGTCCCAGGAGCACAATTTTAACAAGTATGATTGTACCGAAAAAGTTGTCTTACTGGCAGAAATGAACTTTATTTGTACTTAAACTTACTAAGTGTGCTTTTCAAATCTTTAAGCGCATATTAGAAATATAGCGCAGAACTTTTTAGCTCACCTGAGCTGGCTCAGGGTGAGCTATTAGGATCGATGAATGTCCGTCGTCTGTCGTCCGTTGTCCGTCCACACTTAGTTCGTTAACACTCTAGTGGTCACATTTTTGTGTCAATTGTCACGAAACTTGGTCAGGATGTTTGTCCCAGTAATTACTCGGACGAGTTTGAATATGGGTCATCTCGGATGAAAAACTAGGTCACATGACCCAAAAATAGAAAAATCTTGTTAAGGCTCTAGAGGCTACTGTTTCAGTCCAAATATCCTGGCAATTTGTCAGAAAGGTTGTTTGGTTGATTTCTAGCTCAAGTTTTAATATGGGTCACCTGGGGTCAAAAACTAGGTCACACAGCCCAAATATGGAAAAACCTTGTTAACACTCTAGAGGTAACATTTTCAGCCTAAATATCCAGGAAATTTGTCATAAAGGTTGTTTCTATGATTTCTAGCTCAAGTTCGAGTATGGGTCATCTGGGGTCAAAAACTAGGTCACACAGCCTGAATATGGAAAAACTTGTTAACACTCTAGAGGTAACATTTTCAGCCCAAATATCCTGGAAATATGTCAGAAAGGTTGTTTCGATGATTTCTAGCCCAAGTTCGAATATGGGTCATCTGGGGTCAAAAACTAGGTCACACAGCCCAAATATGGAAAAACCTTGTTAACACTCTAGAGGTAACATTTTCAGCCCAAATATCCTGGAAATTTGTCGGAAAGGTTGTTTTGATGATTTCTAGCTGAAGTTCGAATATGGGTCATCTGGGGTCAAAAACTATGTCACAGAGCCCAAATGTGGAAAAACCTTGTTAACACTCTAGAGGTTACATTTTCAGCCCAAATATCCTGGAAATTTGTCAAAAAGGTAGTTTCGATGATTTCTAGCTCAAATTTCAATATGGGTCATCTGGGGTCAAAAACTATGTCACAGAGCCCAAATATGGAAAAACCTTGTTAATACTCTAGAGGTAACATTTTCAGCCCAAATATCCTTGAAATTTGTCAGAAAGGTTGTTTCTATGATTTCTAGCTCAAGTTCGAATATGGGTCATCTTGGGTCAAAAACTAGGTCACAGAGCCCAAATATAGAAAAACCTTGTTAAAGCTCTAGAGGTAACATTTTCAGCCCAAATATCCTGGAAATTTGTCAGAAAGGTTGTTTCGATGATTTCTAGCAACTTTGTTAAAAGCAGTTGTACTCGGGTGAGCGATAAAGGGCCATCATAGCCCTCTTGTTCAATAATACTGGCGGAAGTATGAAAGGCTTTCTGGCAACTCTTTTTCGTAAAAAAACATCTTGAATATGAAAAAAAGGCATGTGTCAGCATTTCAGTGAATAGAACATGTTAAGAGAGAACTACATGTACATTTGTATCTTTTTTTCCCCAGAAATTTACTTTTCCATATATATCAGTAAATTCAAAGTGGTCATTTGAATATAAGCTGTAACATTAGAAGTGCATGCACCTATTGCAATAAATTTAGCACTGTTTCTGCCTCACTCATGGCTTTCAATGGTTACATAACAATTAGAAAAAAACATCATTTGCTCATTTAACATTCACTGAAGAACTGTACCGTAAACCCCCATTTAAAGGCTCCATCCAGCCAAATAATAATTAAATTTTGGTCATGAATTATCCCCCACCCCCTGGGTTAAATATGTAATGCCCCAAAGGTGTTAATACGGGGTATACAGTATTTTCATTTCTCGTGGACGTTGAACCTCTATTTACAGATGTATGGTGGAATGAGAGGTATTCGTGGCCTCGTTACAGAAACTTCAGTCCTTGATCCAGATGAGGGAATCCGTTTCCGTGGTTACAGCATTCCAGACTGTCAAGAACTCTTACCAAGAGGTGTGTGTTTGTCATTTAAAATAAAATGCAATCCAAGCGAAATAATGTTTCAAGATCACTTTAAGAGATCTTTAATGCAATGAATGGGTGAAAGGTTAAAAGATTTTAGGAAACCCTGTTTATTCGGTCATTTGTAGAAATGCAGATAGAAGCCTTTTCAATGCTTTCCGTGCGGCTGGGCAGCGTCCACACTTTGTCTGCTCTCTAAGTCAAACAGTTTTCATCACATAATCACCAAACTTGGTGAAAATGTTTCGAGGCATAATATCTAGGCCAAGTTGATAACCAGCCAAATAAACACTTGGATTATGGTCCTTGAATTATGTAAAATTGGCCAAATTAGCCATGTCGGCTATCTAAGTCAAGCAAATTGATATGATTTTTACCTTGGTGAAAGTATTTGTGGACGTTATATCTAGACCAAGTTCGGTAACCATCCCAATAGACCAAGGCACTTTTGGATTATGGCCCTTGAATTATGCAAAATTGACCAAATTAGCCTTGTCCGCTCTCTAAAGCAAGCAGTTTTTTTCCAATCTTCAAACTTGGTGACAATTTTCATGGTCATTAATTCTAGGCCAAGTTTGATATGAACCAGCTAAATTGCCTTAGGCGCTTTTGGATTATGGCCCTTGAATTATTTAAAAATGATTAAATTTGCTTTCCCAGCTATATAGTTCATCCAGGTGAATTAACATTGTCCGCTTTATAGTTCTTACAGGTTTTTTTAGCCAATGAACCGCCCTTTACTTAGTTATGCCTCCTTGATTGGCATATTTTGTGACAGTTTGACACTCATGTTGTATACATGTATGAAGATACTATCCTGTAATAAGGCTTAATATAGAAACGGTCTTTTTATAGAGAATTTTCACTATAAAATGGCCCATTTGGTGCAGAAATGTTTGGAGGGGTCTCATCCAAATATCAAGCTAACATAAGTGCTTTGGACGGACCTTGATAAAATTCTCATCAAATCAAATCAGAAATGTTTGGTGTTAAGGTAAAAAAAATCTGTGCATTGGTCCCAAAAATTTAAGGTAGGGTAAAAGGTTGTGTTGTTTTTTTTTTAAATAAAAAAAAATTCTGTAAGTTGGAATAAAAACAATCTGTATTTAGGGTAACGGTCCCAAAAATTCCAGGTAGGGTAGGGACAGTTTGTTTTTTTTGAAAAACAACCTCTAGGGTTGGGGGTTTCGCCAGTTAGGGTCGTGTTGCCCTAAACACAGATATATTTTTTTTGCCTAACATCAAGGGTGGTCTTAATATCCGGTGGTCTTAATAGTGGAACATAATTATTCTAAGGTATTGTTTACATTCTGAAACGTTCTGAATAAAATTGTAGGTAATGGAGGTACAGGCGAGCAGCCCTTACCAGAGGCTTTGTTCTGGCTACTACTGACTGGAGAAATCCCCACACAACAACAAGCAGATGCCATCTCTAAGGAATGGAACGACAGAGCAGCCATACCAAACCATGTAACACAAATGTTGAACAACTTCCCGAGTAACCTTCACCCCATGTCTCAGTTCAGTGCAGCGATCACTGCCCTGAACAGCGAGAGCAAGTTTGCCAAAGCATATCAAAGTCAAGTAAAGAAGTCGCAATATTGGGAGGTATATATTTTTTTGTGCTGAGTTGTGCTTTTATTTTTCACGAAGATTTTTTAATACCGTAAGAGTACAGAAATTCAGAATTCCATGGCGAGTACTGTCTTTCTTGTTCAGATGGTAGTTATACCTTGCAAATTCACAAATCTACTTTGTCCCTTGACAAACAGTTCAATTTGAAATTACACAGCTGTCATTTTTTTCATAGATTGGCCAAGTTTGAACTTTCTACATATATTTTAGCTCACCTAAGATATTGCAATCGCGCTCTTTGTTGTCCATTGTCAACAATTGCTTCAAGTGACATCTACTCTGAGACCCCAAGGCCACTGTTAATGAAACTTGGCAGGGACGTTCTCCCTGTATGAAACTGTTTCAAAAGTGCTGAAGGAATTCTTACCCATGCAGAACTCTGGTTGCTATGGCAACAAAAAGGGAAGAGGTGGGGGGCTGTTTTCCCTATTATATTCTGTATTTTATTACCACATATCTTTATATGTTACACAAGTCATGCAGGTATAATCTGTTGACTGGTGAGCGATATAGGTGCCAATGGCCATCTTGTCATGTACTCATGGATTAAAAATTTTAGCAGAATTATAGTTTTCTCAAACTTGGTATTAAATACAGGCTCGGCAGTTCATTTATACTTGTATAGTGATTAAAATGTTATTTTCACTTGTAAGGAGCGTAAAGTTAATTGTCTATGGTGTTTTTATACAGTATGCATACGAAGATTCCATGGACATGATTGCAAAACTGCCGACTATAGCTGCCATTATATATCGTAACCTGTACAGAGAAGGGAGCTCAGTAGGGGTCATCGACCCAAAGAAGGACTGGAGCTGGAACTTTTCCACAATGCTTGGATATGACAGTGCTGATTTTGTGGAGCTGATGAGATTATACCTAACAATTCACAGGTAAAACACTGCTAAATTCCCGCCCCCACCTTACTCTACAGGTCACAATTTTCATTTGACTTTCATAAGGTTGCCTGCAACATGTAGATGCTCCCTATTGCTTTGGGGTCAAAGGTCAGGGTCACAGTGACCTTTGTTTGAAAGTAATGCTCTACATGTCACAGTTTTATTCAACTTTCATCAAACATGCTCAGAAAGTTGCCTGCAACCTGTAGATGATCTCTATTGTTTTTTAGGTCAGTGGGTCTTAGGTCAAGGTCACTAACTTTGAAAATCTTTTCTGCTCAGTATCTTGAGATCTATATGACACACAGTCTTGAAACGTCTTAGGATTATTCTTGCTGAGTAGACAAATCCCTACTGTTTTGGGGTCAGTGGGTCAAAGTTTGCTTTTGCTTGATAACATTCATTTGACTTTCATTAAACTTGCTCTGAAAGTTTCATGCCACCTGTAGATGATCCCTATTGTTTTTTGGGTCAGTGGGTCAAAGGTCAAGGCCACAGTGACCCAAACTTTGAAAATCATTTCAGCTCAATATTTTGAGGTCTAATTATCAACAACAGTCTTGAAACTTCATAAGATGATCGGTCTTACTGAGTAGATGATCCCTACTGTTTTTTGGGGTCAGTGGGTCAAGGTCATGGTGACCTCTGTTAGCTTTTCCTTGATTACATTGCGAAAGATTTTCACAAAACTTGCATAGAACAGTCCAGTCAGTCTAGTAGAGAGGTACTGGCCCTTTTGGGCCTCTTGTTACAGGAACTTGGGAGAAAAAATATTGTCAAACTAGATACTAAGGGTTTCATCTTAGAATTTTAAAATCTTCTTTGAAATGATAACATCCAAAAATCAGATTGTGAAGTATGTTTAAAAAGGAAATTGAATTCTTACTTTAGACATTTGCTATGTGTATCTTGCTTATATAAACTGTACTGAAACTTAATGTTAGCAAAAACTAGCTGAAACATCATGACAGGAGCTTAATTCTGATATTACCCTTTGATTTGAAAATAATTATACGAAACAATTACTTTTTTGCCATAGAATCCGATAGAACAATATTGTAAAAATGGTTGGAGGTGACTAAGTTTTGTCCTTCCCCACTTGAAAATTGGGTCCATACTGTAAAAAAGTCTTTGCATCTTAAGGATTTTAATGACCATCAAGGTGGCACATGTGCTAGCACATCAAGCCACTTGACGTGGCCAGTGCAAGACCCATCTGATCCCTACCTATGAGTTACACTTGGCGATGAATGGATTAGTGGACCCCTCCATGGTCTGCAAACCAGGTGAGAACCTGCTGTCAAAACATTGTCATAAGCTATTGACAAGATTTGCCTAAAATAAGGGTAGGCCAACTTTTCAGGCATGGTCTAACACATCAAAATGCCGATCTGATATGCAAGAACCAGTCTAGCCAAAGGTCAAGGTCAGCTTAGAGTTTGAAGGTAATTTGAAAACTATATAGTATGCATATATGCACACACCCTGCTGTCCGGTACTATAACATAAGGAAAAAAACAGGCCTTGAAAAACGGATTTTTATAAGCGATAATTTGGTATAAAAGAGTTGCAATCAAGACGGCGTGTTACTGGATAGACCCAGATCCCTATCGCAAGATGGATAAGGTCATTCTTAGAGTTTAGGGGTAGGTAATGTTTGATCCCTGTATTATATGTCATATCAATGTTGTGTTACACAGGAAGTACTAATCTATCACTATGCTTTGACAGGAATTTAAAATAATCTGGCTGACAAAGGTCAACAAACAGATTGGAGATGATGTATCAGAAGATAAGATGAAGCAATTTGTCCCTGACTACAAGTAAGGGTGGACAGGTAGTGTTTAAAGTAATGGACATACTGTATGCATTACTGGTAGCCTGACCTACATAGAAGGATTTTAAAATTACCTAGCACAATTGTATCTGAGGCATCATGGCAGGACACCTTTGAAACACCAAGTATTCGGGGCAGTCCACAATTGTGACGGACAAAGCTCTTGTCTCCCATAGGACTTTATACGATTAAGGACAATATTGTAAAAGCATGGTTGGAGGTGACTAAGTTTTTGTCGCTTACAGCAGCTTGAAAATGGACATGCTTTAAATAAAAGTTTTTGTTTCTTAAATTCAAATATCTTGACCATGAAAGGTGTTGACTTGAAACTCAAATATATGTTACCATCAACACTTCACCTGGTGGCACAGTGCCCTTAACTCTGATTTGTTTTTTGACAGATTTAGCCGCTTTCTTGCAATTTTGGTTAATGGTTTTATAAATTCAAACTGGACTACTATCAAAGGTCTTGACAAACTCAAAGTATGTGTCTAGAACCTACATCTTCACCTGAGAATAAGTTCGCATAACTCTGTATTAATAATGAGTCAGATTTTGCTCCCTTGTTAACTTAAAGTTTTGGTCAAATGCTCTTATGAATTCAAATTCTTGAGTAGTATGAAGGTATTGACTTGAACCAAAGTTTCTGTCATAACCTTCAGATCGAAATATCCATCACCAGGGTGATTTTAGGGGAACAAAACTCCTCGTATACTCTGTTTTGATTTTTGAATAGATTTATAAATGCCCCTTATCAAAATCATAATTCATTACAGTATAAAAACAAACTTTAAATTCAAATGATGTTGATTTGGGAAAGGTATTGACTTGACTCAAAGTATGTATATAACATCAACGTCATAACCTATTGACAAGAGTTGCCATAACGGGATGTTTTGATTTTTGACAGATCTTTGCCCTATTGGAAATTACAAAGTTTTGGTTTTTTTTTTAAACAGGAAGTATCTTGAATACTATATCAGGTATTGACTTGACTCAAAAAGTTTACCATCAAATCTAGACCTGAGGAACTCCCCATAAGTCAATTAAGATAGATTTGGAGTTTGAATGTATTAGTTAAAGATAAGATGAAGCAATTGTGTGGGATACACTGACAAAATGTTCAGCAATGCTTTTGATTTTTACATACTAGCCCTTTTTAACTTAGAATTCTTGTACAGCCTTCCTGACTAAAATGGAAATACTTAAATGGCTTTCTTTTGAAATGCATAGAATAATGTCTCTGTGGCATCAAGCGGTTGCTTATTGACCCATACATTTTGAAAAATCAAGAAATTGTTCATGGTCAAGTGCAAATGAGGTCACTGTATTCCTAAAAATTTTCACTTTAAAGAGCTTCTCCATTAGTCATTTTCCAATATCCGGAGAGTAAGGCCTTGGATGCAAGTACATTTCAACAAAATGATTTTTGAAAAATTACACAATACTCCTTAAACCCATTTACCAACAAGCTTTTGTCCAAATTTTGACAGCTCGAAGATTGTGAAGTATATTTGGGCCATTTTTTGCGATCACTCTGGTCAGTTATACAATTTGCTATAGAACTTAATTTATTAGCCAAGGATGCAGAGAGTACGTTTAACAAAAGGATTCTACCAGCCAAATTTTGATTCCCAAGATATGTTTATGGACTATTTTGAGATCACTCTGGTCAGTTGTTATAAAAACCGCTATATGACTTTATTAGCCAAGGATGCAGAGATACGTTTAAAAGGGTCTCAGTGATTCCCTATGTTTAGGCTAATGCTAGGCAAACTTTTGTATCAAGACTAGCCTACAAGTGTAAGGTCTTTCCACTGGTTCAGACTTTTAAATAGCCTGATTCAAACTTGATAGCCAGGCATTTCGACTTTGTGTGTTCCAAATTGTGCTATAATTTAACACAATTAAATACTTAAGAGCAATTTCATTTTGTAAAACCAAATCCATCAGTGAAAAGAAATTCAGTCCATTTATCTGTAAGAACATACACTTCAAACTTAAATTTGACACAAACAGGGATTAGGTAAATATTAGGAGAAAAATAACTTGGTTATCCAGATATATTCAGGAGGGCCTGTTAAAGAATAAACGTACTCTTACGGTGCTTGTACATTAGACATAATATTAAAGCGTGCTAAGAAAACATTCTGATAAATTCATTAACTGCATGTCTAGGGTAGGACACATGTACATGGTAACGAGTATGTACCAAGAATCTAGGGTAGGACACTGGTACATGGTAACGAGTATGTACCAAGAATCTAGGGTAGGACACTGGTACATGGTAACGAGTATGTACCAAGAATCTAGGGTAGGACACTGGTACATGGTAATGAGTATGTACCAAGAATCTAGGTAGGACACTGGTACATGGTAACGAGTATGTACCAAGAATCTAGGGTAGGACACCATGTGGTATGGTGGCAGTGTATGTACCAAGAATCGTGTCATTTGGTATATAGTAAAGAATTCATTTGGTATTGGTAAGATTCATTTAAAAAAGTCTGGTACCAGTACCAGTATTTCAAAAATATCGTGTATAATACAGAATTAAATTAAAACAAAAATTTCACCATAGTCAGCTAAAACTTGCACAAAATCGCCTCCAATCGTTAGTAAGGATACATGGGCGCCGCCATTTTTAATGCAGCATGCAGAGTCGGTTAGTTTCAAATGTTACTTTTAGTGTGAAATTACTTCATTTGAATAAATTTTAGTATGAATTTGATACTATAAATTTGATTAAAGTGTCACATACGATTTTCAAAATACGCAAATATTATCCTGTATCTTTGGTGATAGCTCTGTTATATGTGTATAATGTAAACAACAAAAAAAGCATGGAACGAGAGCGAAATATTCGCCTGTTTTGACAGTTTACTGCGAAAAAAGATAGGGGAGTCTGCAAGCTTTGTAGTGTATACTGCCAGGCAAAGGGTGAAAATACAAGCACCCTACTGAAACATTTATGTCTGAAATTTTTTAACAAATGTCAGGGGCATAGCTGCCCAAAAACAGTTTGTAGTCACATGTTTTCTAAGGGGGTTTCAAGGCATGTGGATCCATTATAGGTAGTCGAGTATTCAGTAAATGTAGCAAATAAAAAAAGCACCCTAAAACAAATTTAAATTAAAAACCTAGACAATGTTTTACTTTCATGGTAATATTTAATTACAATTACAGTTAGTCAAACCAACGGTTGCCATGGTGATGACACTTTCTGTGGTCAACCATTACCTGTAGAAAAAAATGAATTATTCAAACAAAAAATTTCAATTTCTTGTCTACAAGTAGCGTAAATTGTTGAACAAACATTCTGATTAAGGACAATAATTATGTATGTGTTCTAAAGGTCTTTTTGACGTCTTTTGTGACGGAAAGATGCTAATTCATGGCACTGTAATTATCTTCAATGTACTGCGCCGTGTGTAACAAACATTTGTCTACTCAAACTTCAGTCATTACGTATGCATCGGTTTGTAGTTTGATAATTATTAATTACACTGTCTACAATTTACTTTTTAGCTAGTAACTACTTAACTGTCATGGAGAAAACAAAACTGAAAGTAGAACCGTTCTTACAGAGTTACCTCCCATAAAACCGTTACAGTAAACTAAAAAATGTTATCCTATTTTTATGACATGAAAGATTGAATTATATAGCCGATAATTGTCTGAGTTAAAAAGTATAAACGTATGATCTCGGGACAGAACAGTCGCCTGCAGTTTTAAATTTGTAATAGTAATCTATTGTCGCGAAAATATGCGAAAGCTTTGTCAAATAAGTATCAGTTTCACCAATTTGGGCATTCATTAACATCCTTAAAATATACTGTAATGAAATTCTATATCTCTATTTATTATATGAATTTTACTACATATGATCTACAAGCCATGATTATGTTAATAAAATGACGGGGCTTGAAATAAGTGTACTCCGTAATTTAAATAAGTCTATATCAACGTTTTCAATTATCTATACCAGTAGTGGTTTTATAACCAGAGTAGGTACTTGTTTAACTGCATAAATTCCTCACACACTTTCTTTCTAGTTTAAAATTCAAATTCATACATTGAACAAAATTGAAGATGAATTTAATGAGCAAATTAAAAGTCCTAAAATATTTACATGTCTATTACATTGCTTTTCCATTTGTGCAGATTGTTATTTATTCCCTTGCCAAGCAAAAAACCATTCCAAAAAAGCGCCGTCAGTCAGGTGTTAAACGACCACGCAAACAACATTTTATGACTAGTTTTACACCATTTGATTACAAAATGTAACTGACTGTAATAGCTTTTCCATTAGTGTAGACATTTTTCAGGATGTTCATCAAAGTTATGCAGGCAAAATTTCAAACTTCATATTGTATTATTCAGAGCTAGGCCCATACGGGATTCAGCCTCATAAAGCCTCACAAACACATATCATAAATAAAACAATAATATCAATAGCAGATACAATTTCTAAGTGTTGTAGTGCTACATGTACTACTATTGACAAAAAAGGTGAAATTATCATTCAGCATTGGTACCGGTATTGTACAGTATCGTTTCGTTGGTACTGGTATCCAACCCTATGCCTGTCATTCATGCTGTGTATATTTCAGGTTGTGCCAGGATACGGCCATGCCGTATTGAGGAAGACTGACCCTCGTTACCAATGCCAGAGGGAGTTTGCTCTCAAGAAACTGCCCAATGATCCAATGTTCCAACTTGTCTCTGCTCTGTACAAAGTTGTGCCAGACATTCTATTGGAACAAGGCAAAGCAGCCAATCCCTGGCCAAATGTAGATGCCCACAGTGGTGTACTGTTGCAGGTAATTACAGAGATTTTTTGATACAGTATAACCTCTCTTATGAGGCAAGGTTTCGGGACCACTTGAACAGTGTCAGTCATGTTAGTTTAAGCAGGTTTTGACTTAAAACCAGGTTATGCGTTAAGTACTTTTTATGTAATCTTCAGTCGGTGTCTTGGGGCATCTTCTTAAACTGTCACATTTCTGAGGCGGTTCCACTCTTGACAGCATCAGCATTTAGGAAGATAAAAGTGTCGAGAAATTGAAGTGGAGGCTGAAAACGTTGATTTTATGTTGATGCTTTTAACTTTCTGCCAACATTTTGAAGAATTTGGGGATGTTTAAGAATGACAGGTGAAACCCTGGTTTTTTAGCTCACCTGGCTATGCCAGGATGAGCTTTCCTAATTGATGATTGTCCGTCGTCTGTCATCCGTCGTCTGTCAACATTTTGATTCAAATGACATCTCCTCTGAAACCACTAGGCCAGTGTTGATAAAACTATGCAGGAATGAAGCTCTACCAAAATTGTTCAAAGAATTCCATTCCATGCAGAACTCTGGTTGCTATGGCAACAAATAGGAAAAACTTTAAAAATCTTCTTCTCTGAAACCACAAGGCCTAAGGCTTAGATATTTGGCATGTAGCATTGTCTAGTGGACCTCTAACAAGATTGTTCAAATTATGACCCCCGGGTCAAAATTGACTCCGTGCGGGTGGTCACTTAGTTTTGCATAGGCTTTATATAGGAAAAACTTTAAAAATCTTCTTCTCTGAAACCACAAGGCCTAGAGCTTAGATATTTGGCATGTAGCATTGTCTAGTGAACCTCTACCAAGATTGTTCAAATTATGACCCCGGGTCAAAATTGACCCCACAGGGGTGGTCACTTAGTTTTACATGTATAGGCTTTATATAGGAAAACTTTAAAAATCTTCTTCTCTGAAACCACAAGGCCTAGAGCTTAGATATTTGGCATGTAGCATTGTCTAGTGGACCTCTACCAAGATTGTTCAAATTATGACCCAAGGGTCAAAATTGACCCCACGGGGGTGGTCACTTAGTTTTGAATAGGCTTATATAGGAAAAACTTTAAAAATCTTCTTCTCTGAAACCACAAGGCCTAGAGCTTAGATATTTGGCATGTAGCATTGTCTAGTGGACCTCTACCAAGATTATTCAAATTATGACCCGTGGATCAAAATTGACCCCACACCGGGGGTCACTTAGTTTTGCATAGGCTGATATAGGAAAAACTTTAAAAATCTTCTTCTCTGAAACCACAAGGCCTTGAGCTTAGATATTTGACATGTAGCATTGTCTAGTGGTCCTCTTCAAAGTTTGTTCAAATTATGCTCCTGGGGGGGGGAGGGTCACTTGTTTTAGAAAGACGTATATAGGAAAACCTATTGTATATAACATTATCTAGTGATCTTCCACCACGCAAGTGGACTTGTACCAAGGTGAGCGATATAGGGCCATCTTGGCCCTCTTGTTTTAGATAGGACAGTTGGTTTGTGAATTTGTGCTATTTACTATATTAGATACGTTTATTTGTGTTTTTACAGTACTACGGAATGACTGAGATGAATTACTACACAGTTCTGTTTGGTGTATCTCGGGCTCTTGGATGTATGGCATCAGTCATCTGGGACAGAGCCCTTGGATTGCCCCTTGAAAGACCAAAATCATTCGATACTCCAGGACTGAAGAGACTAGCCGCAAGTGCTAAAAAATAAACTATTTTTTCAAACTTAGGTTTGTATAAATTGAAATGATCAATATTTATTAAACTAGAGGATATTTTTACCAAGAAGTGAGCTTTTGTTGCAAATCGATCTTTTACATGCGCAATGAGTTATTATAATTTTTTTTCAACAGCAAATAGTTCTGTTATTTTTATGTCTGTTTAAAAGAGTGAAAATAAAGACATCTTTTTCCAGTTTGAAAATTGCAGTGTCAGCAATTTTTGTTGTTAATACAAATTTCTTTGTTTCAAGACTCCATTATATGTTTTATCAAAATTCCATCCCTATAGAATGTACTCTATGTTCATTGCTGATCCTGTAAATATGTGAATGAGGGTTGAGCTAGGCTGCCGTGAAATACAATTTCACGTTTTTCGTGCCGCCGTGATAGTACCATATAGATAGTTTTATACCCTAATATAAGTTATATCCTCACTTTGTGTAGGCTTTGTTAGGTGACTCGCACACTTTATGCTGAAATGTATTTCTTACATGATTTGTTATTTGTATGTGCTATTTATTATTAATTTTGCACCAGAAATATTGATCACCATACTCCAGACAATAGAAATGACATTTAGAAAAAAAATATATGGAATTGAAAACGAGTCCAGTTGTCCTTTGATAGAAAGGCAGCCAGTGTTTCAGATGTGTGAGTGAACATGTTGAGAAAGTGTCATCAGTGTTTCATTTGAACATATGTTAAAGAGTGTTGTGTTGTTAGATGTTGTATAATCTTTACTGTTAGGGGAGGTAAGTTGCAGCTAGTGCTACATAGGTCTGTGATCACGGGTTGGAGCGAATAAACTTTGTGCACGCTTTCACAAATTGTTCCAAGACTTTGACAGGTCGCATGTTGAGAATTTTTCAATGGTATCATGTAATTTTACCTTTTTTTTTTGAAGACTTATAAAACAGGAAGTGACAATTAAAAGGCAGGAAATGACAGTATTTTTATGCTCTTCAATATTGAAGAACAAAAAGATCATGAGACTGATATATTTACGCCAATGTTGCCATACTGAATTTGGTGCCGGTTCAGCGTTAACACTTTATTTATGCTTTATTTTTGTGATAAATTTAATCAGATTTTTTTGTTCACATGCATTTTGTACAACATTGTTTTGGAAGACGTCAGTTGAGTGCTTTACAACATATTCACACTGTCTTAATTATCTTTGTGTTTAAAGTTTAATGCACCCTATTGTTAAAGTATATAATTTGCACATTTCTTTATAACAAATAAGTTTCGAACCCTGTAAATTTGGAATAGTTTTCTGTTATGCCTGATAATTTTGTAACCTTTATTAAAGTTACTAATATGAGATGAAAAGCAAAGCCCATAGCTAGTATGTGACTAGAGGTATTTTTGTTATTTTTAGGTATATGTGCTTTCATCCATTCATCTTGATAGATTTTTTCATAATTGAACCCCATTGTGTGGAAAGCAACATTAAGACTTTTGCGACAAGTACGGGCATAGATCAGTCTGAATTAAATCCATTCTGATAATTTCGTATACCACAGACAACTTGTAATTATTGTTAAATGCAGATTCATAGTGGATCTCTGGTCTTCTTATTAAAATGACTGTAATTTTCTGTATGCATGAAAAGGTGTTGGTTTTTGCGCATTGGGTTCTGATGTTATCAGCATTGATCGTTTGAAAATTCTACGCGCAAGTTTTTTCTTCTAGTTATTCATGCTACTTTGTCATAGCTATCGCAGTCTGTTGACTAGTTTAGAACATACATGAACCACCTCACCGAAGAAAATTGCATCCGGGCTGGAAAAGCAAACTACTTCCATCTGTACATGTTTTGAATAAAACATTTTCCCATTATATGTAACCAATTAATTTGACTAGTTTGATTCAGTATATTTGTATATTTAGGGAGTGATATATTTGATGTTGTTTTTATGTCGTCAGTAGAGGTGCAAGAGGCATGTGAGAGGAGAAATTAAATTTAGAGCGATCTATTTGATGCTGTTAAAGGTACAAATTGTAGAGGAACAGAAACATTTCCATTTGTAAATGTTTTAATAAACCAACTTCAAACTAAATCAGTTTTTGTTATATTCCTATTGTGCCAATTACAACTAAGCACCGTTTCAGATTCTCTTGTAGGGCAACGGGGATTGATAGCAACCAAAGTTTTCGTAAATGGTTATTGGTACTTTCAAATGCTTCTTTTTGGTTGATGGACAATTTTACAAAAATAGCAGAAGGGTGCTCGGTACATCTTGTTTGTTATATTTTTTGTGCTCGCCAAGTTACAATTTTGTCCAGCGTCCTTCCATCAGTCTATCCTTCTGTTTGTCTGTCATGTAAGCTTGTCCAGAACGTAACTCGATAGGAATGGTATTTTGTTGAAACTTCACACAATGCCACAGGATATTGAGAGGAAGTTCAATGACTAAGAACCATTACTCATTATCCTCACCAATGTGGGAGGGATATTGTTTTGGCAATGACACGCAAATTTTTTGCCAAGATTGTAATAGTATTTCCAGAGTAATTGCCCTTTAATTGATTTTTAACTGGCCTGAGCACTAAGTACTCTTGGTGAGCTATTGTGATCGCCTGATGTCAAAAATGTGTTTGCCATCTGTCCACATTTTACCTTTTCAACACTAGAGGCCACATTTAAGCAATCGTCATAAAACTTTGTCAGAATCTTTGTCTTGATGAACTCTAGATCCGGTTTGAAACTGGGTCAGGGGGGTCAAAAATCTAGGTCACTGGGTTAAGTCATATAAAAAACCTTGTGAACACTGGAGGCCACATTTTGTTCCCAATCGTAGTGAAAATTAGCCAGGTTGTTTGTTCTAATATACTCCAGTTTGAAACTGGCTCACGTGCGGTCAAACACTAGGTCACCAGGACAAGTCATTGGAAAAACCGTGTGAACACTAATTGAGCACATGATGTACCCAATCTTTATGAATTGGTAAAAATGTTTGTCTTGATAACCTCTAGATCGAGTTAAAAACTGGGTTGTATGTGACAAAAACTACGTCACAGAGTTAAATCATAGAAAAACCTTATGAAAAATCTAGGGCCACATTTTGTTCCTAATCGTCATGAAATTTTGTTGGAATCTTTGACTTTATAAACTCTAGGTAGAGCTGGGACATAGGTCAAAAAACGTGGTCACCAGGACAAGTAGAAAAACTTTGTGAACACTACATGTATACCCAATTTTCATTAAAACCGATCAAAATTTTATCTTGGTATTTTCTAAGTCTAGTTTGAAATTGAGTCATTTGGGGTCAAAAACTAGGTCACGATGTTAAATTGTATAAAACTTTTTTGAACACAAGAAAATGTTCACAATCTTCATGAAAATTTGTCAAAATGTTATAATCTCTAGGTAGAGTTAGAAACTCGGACACGTGGGGTCAAAAACCAGGATACCAGGCTAAATCATAGAAAAACGTTCTGAACACTAGAGGCCACATAATGACCCAATCATCATGAAAATCTGTAAGAATAGTTATCCAGTATAAAGTCTACATCAAGTGCGAAACTGGGACAAGTGGGGTTAAAAATTAGACCACCAGGACAAATCATAGAAAAACCTGGTTAACCTACTAGAGACCATGTTATGTTCCCAATTATCATGAAAGTCGGTCAAAATGTTTGTTTTGGAAAGCACTAATTCGAATTCAGAACTGGGTCATGTGGAGTCAAAAACAAGGTCACCAGGTCAAATCATAAAAAATTAATATATCTCGGTCAAGTTAAAAACTTGTGTCATGCGGGGTCATGAACGAGGTCTTCAGATCAAATCATAAAACATTTTGTACACAATCCTTTTGAACATTGGTAAGAATGTTTCTTTTGATGCTACATATATTTAGGTTAAGTTCAGAATTGCGTCAGATAGAGTCAAAACCTAAGTCATCTGAACAAGTCAAAGGAAGACCTTGTGTATATCCTTGAGACAATAGGGTTATTATTGTGCCCAGATTCCACTAGCATTTAAATACTTGAAGTAGTAACAGGAGCGAGGTAATTCGACCTTTGTATTTGTGTTCGAGAAATTTATCAGAAAAAAATGTTCCTTATCCTTGCGTCAATCTTTGCACACGATTCCGGTCCACTGAATCGCAGAAATAAAATGTTTGCAAAACTGATTAAAAATAAGGCCCACGGCAGTTCTTACAGGAACCGTACCCAAGATCTGTCCCTTCTATATAAAATACATGTACGTGCTTGTCATGACCTGTCTCTTTAGCAAATAAGAGATCCATTTCGGCAGGACACGCACCAGTTCCCGTTCAACAACGGATACGTGTCAGCTTTAGACAAGGCATACGCTTTACATTTTGACATTGGCAATATTGAAAATTTCGTGGCACGTGAAGACACACCCGGCGTCAATGAAGGATGCCATAATATGGTTAAGTGACAGATTAGGGTTGTATGTTGTCGCATTTAGGGTTAATTGGAGAGGCATGTTCAAGACATACTGATAGTTCAGTCATTAAGTTTTGATACGGTGTCAGGTCTTCTGTTTTCTGGAGGGTACTTTCTTGAATCGACAAAAATGCCACTCGTTTACTCATAGCATTATGCTCCTCAACAGAAAAAAGACAGAACAGAACAGAAGAGAAAATTTTATTCACAAATTTCCTTGAACATTGCAGTCCATCGTCATTTACAAAAAAATACAATACCTTGTGTTCAAAGAACAATAGCATAAAACTAGAAATCATTGGAAACTATGTATGCTCCCTGAAGCACACGCTTGTTTTGGAAAGACTAAGGACCCTGTAAGATTTAAATTTAGATCGATCTATGTGATGCTGTTAAAGGTACAGGAACAGAAACATTTCCATTTGTAAAAGTTTTAATAAACCAACTTCAAACTAAATCAGTTTTTGTTATATTTCTGTTTCGCCAGAAAATGTTTTAAAACAGTAACACAACAAGAAGCAATGCAGTGCTTTACTATTAGTGTTAGAGAGTTATGTAAATGAACATAATAATAGAAATAGTCACATAGTGGTATGAATAACAAGGAACAGTAAACATTTGATCAGTAATAAGGTTTCTGCCCTTATAGGGGACCGGCAAGTATAGAAGACCAAACTGTACTTCGTTTCAATTCCACATATATTTGTGTAACAGACTATATACTGGTATACAGTATTTTGAAAACCCACTTGCAAATTATAAAGGGAGATCATTAAAAATAAATGTTAGCGTTTGTGTGAAATTTTAACTATGTTCCAAATAATCACATTTGCACATTATTATGAGAAATAATTTACGAACGTATCAATCCTGAGTTATAATTCATGAATCAAAGCAGGACAAACTGATTGTATCTTCTCATATAGTTTAACTGAATATCAGCCAGTGGTTGCCGATAATTGGCTGTTGAGAAGAAGGTACTTACTATGTAACAATAATTAAAGGGCCAAAAGCTCAAGAAAAATCATCCTCATGAAGTTTAATTTGATTCCAGCCAATGGACAGGACAGACAAGGGGGTTCTTATAATATGCTTTTTATACTAGAAGGGGCCATAATCAAAGGGCCATAAGTCAAAGAAAAATCACACAACTTGAACATTCTGATAATATGCGCATCTCCTCTTGTTACTAAAGCTTCCCATAAAGTTTCATTTAATTCAGTCCTTGGAGGTACTTAATATGTACATGTAGCAATAATCAAAGGGCCATACGTTTGAGAAAAATCCTCATCCTGAAACATACTGATGATATGCATCTCTTCTTTTGTAACTTAAGCTTCCCAGAAAGTTTCATTTTATTCAATTCAATGGTGGCTGCGAACAAGAGCAGACATGAAGGTTCACAATATACCAACATATATTACAACGGACGATCAGACGGACGGACGGACAAATCGGCGGCTATATACTTTCTCTTCGGATGAATAAATATTAAATCGAATAAAGAATTTAACACTAACAACACATAGCAATTACTATATATACATAAAACACAAAATATTGGTACTATTTGATTTCTTAACTTTGAATTATGCAGTGATGTCTTCAATCTTATACTCTGCATAAGATATATACTAGTATCTCTTTATTGCCTCCATGCTATACATTATATTTAAGTGACAAAATTACTTCAAAAACAAATACTAATATAAAATGTAATAAATTGCAAAACAGAAAAGATGTATACAAACTATACACTATTTATGTTTGTTTTTTTCATTTTCACCTTTTGATTCCTGCATTCCCAATAAATCAAGCAGAGAAAAACACCCGCCATTAAGAAGAATTGTCCTCTTTTAGGTAATTATACAAATATGTTTTAATAGTTACAACTGATTCACACTAGTATACATTTGACTATATCTGGTGATTTATTTTCACCTTAATTGAAATTTTGTTTTTAGTATTTCCTAGTGTCAAACCGACATAAATAGAACATTGTTAACGGAAAGTTTTAGGTGATTTCATTTTGCTACAGCTGTTTTTACATTCGTTGAAGTCAATGAATAAATTCAAATATTCTTACATCGTTAAGATACATTAGTATAGTAACTTGTAGTACATATTGTTTTTTCAAGATGTTGTGTACTGTACATTATTGAAACAACTACCTCCGTGGTCGGGTGGTTAGAGTCGCTGACTTGAAATCAATGTAACCTCCCACTGACTGAGAGTCATGGGTCCGCCACCGACCATGTCTCTTTATGTGAGAAAGTTGACAGTTTCTTACGGAGGATATGAGTTTAGTACTGCTTGTTCCAAACTGCCCGCCTGTTACATGCAAAATGACCAAATACGGTTGAAACGGGCATAATACTTCTACAACAACAACAAAAACAACAAAGCATATTGAAACGAAATGAAATTATCTTTCATTCTATCTATCTGTCATTTTGTTATAGTTATAGGATAGGAAACGAGGTGTTATGGGCATCTAACAGAATACATTTTATGTACTGGGACAATATAAAGGGAAGGTCTGTTGATTTTTTTCACATACCTTCCCTTTATATAGTCCCAGTACATAAAATGTATTATGTTATATACTCTTAACACCTCGTTTCATATCCTATAACTATAACATAATGTACGTTGTAGCGCACGTGCGTTCATTTCTATAATCAAACAAGAAAAGAAAATCATACAGGAATAACACCTAAAATACAGACATTTTACATTCAACGTACGTTTCATTTCTCTAAACTTTGAAAATGACCTTGAAGTCTTTGTACAAATATCTTGTTTCTGTTCATTTATGTTTATATCAATTAAACGAGTGTTATAAGTACAATTTGTAATACTGTAACTTCGAAACGAAATGTATCAAATCTCACGCAATTTTGCACCATTTGTCCTATTTCGGTACACTTGGAATAAAAACCTCCGTTGAAAATAACACAATTTAAACTTTACTTTTTAAATATTATACGTTATTTAAACGTGGTTACTAAATAATATCTTACATTTGGTGAATTGAGAATTTATGTCAAGTTCAGAAATATTGCACCTTCTCTCAATTGATTTCGTTTGAGACGGTATACATAAGAAATATATAATGTTAAACTACATAAAGATTTTAAAAGGCAGTAAATGCAAAGGTATTATCAAGTAACAAACGTTTTACAATTGACTGATATTGATTTTGCACGATGTTAAAAGAGTTTAACAAAAAAGTGAAAGAATTTCAAAATGAAATAACAAAAGAAGCGTTCCGGCTTTCATTGGCTGATAAATGATACCCCAGGACAAAATCTTATTAACTCGTGTACATGTCGGATGTATAAAATGTTACGGTCCATTCTGCTGTTTTCACTGGTGTTTGTATTACCGAATAATATTCAACTTGGTTGGTATATTCATTTTCTTTTCTTTTTCACGTTAACGTACGATTTATTGCAGCAAGAGCAATACATTTAATATTCCGTTGATTTAATTTTTGGTTTTAACAGTGTCACAGGATATCTGATAATGGAGCCTGCGACAAAATTTCAGAAAATATTTAACGAAAGTTTTACGTGTAAACGCTAATGATTATTTAACATTTACTCTGTCTTTTAAAACGAAAATCTCTAAGAAACTACCGTATAATGTTATTACATACTTAATGCAGAGACATGGATTTTAGCCATGCTATGTATTTCAGTGCTCATTCTTCGATATTTATAGCAGTTGAAATGAAAATGTCCATGTATAAGAAGGAAGAAATGTTTTTACCCCCCCGATGCCCCCCCCCCCCCCCCCCCCGCTGCGGGGGAGATGGAGACGTACTTATAAAAGTACTACTATTTCAATACATAAGTGAAACGAATATCTCGACACCTGAACTAGGTAAGAGATATTGCAGCTTTGTCCGAAGACTGTGGGCTCGAACCATTTCGGAAGTTAAACAAAACATCTAGTAATACGCCAGTATTTTGTGTGTTTTTTTTGTCTAGAAAAGAACACCCGAATGACTCGATAGACTTCGTGTTTTCTTAGAAATTTACCTGAAAGAACTTGTATCTCAGATATAGTTGCAATAGACCCTGTCAAATTGAGAAGCAACGCGATGCCGTTTTAAAAATAAGCCGTTAGCTAATATAAGTACCGCGATACATATTGCAAATAAGCCGTTACTCAATAACTGGGAAAAAATGCTGTTACTCGAAAAAGGTACAGCAATCTATGTGACTTGACGAAGTATTGCGATCAAAATTGAAAAAAAAACATAACCCGACAAAGGTACTGCAGAACATACTGAACTAAAGTCATCGGTTGATAAAGGCACCGCGATGCAAACAGAGAATAAGCCGTTATATGATACATCATGAAAATAAGCCAATACCTTTTAATTTAAAATAAACCGTCACATTGAAACGGTAACCTGATGCATACTGAAAATAAGCCATGAGTTGATATTGGTCACACAATACATTTTGCAAACATGATGTTACCCGATGCATATTGAAAATAAACTCTAAAAATTATTTTCAATTGATATTTTTAAAAAGGCGTTACTTGATAAAAGTACCGTGATACATACTGAAAATAAGCCATTACTTGACATAAGTACAACGATACATATTGAAAATAAGCCATTGTTTGACAAAAGTACAACGATATGTTGTAAGTAAGTCGTGATTTGATATAAGTACCACAATACATATTGAAAATAAGGTATCATTTAATATAAGTACCACGAAACATTTTGAAAATAAGCCATTATTTGACAAAAGTACAACGATTTATATTGTAAGTAAGCCGTGATTTGATATAAGTACCATAATACATATTGAAAATAAGGTATTATTTAATATAAGTACCACGAAACATATTGAAAATAAGCTATTAATTGATATAAGTACCACGATACATATTAAAAATAAGCTATATCTTGATATAAGTACCATAATATAAGTATATATAAGATATAAGTATTGAAAGTAAGCCATTATCTGACAAAAGTACCACGAAACATATTGAAAATTAGCCATTATTTGACATAAGTACAACTATATATATATTGTGAGTAAGCCGTGATTTGATATAAGTAGCACGATATACATTGAAAATAAACTATTACTTGATATAAGTACCACGATACATACTAAAAGTAAGCCGTTATTTGATATAAATACCACGATGCATATAAAAAATAAGTCATTACTTTATATAAATATCACGATACATATTGAAGGTAAACTAAGTACCACGATACATATTGAAAATAAGGCATTACTTGACAAAAGTATAACGATACATATTGAAAGTAAGCCGTGATTTGATATAAGTACCACGATACACATTGAAAATTAGCTATTACTTGATATAAGTACCACGAGACATATTGAAAATAAGCTATTAATTGATATAAGTACCACGATTCGTAAAGAAAGTAAGCCGTTATTTGATATAAATGCCACGATGCATATTAAATATAAGCCAGTACTTTATATAAATACCACGATTCATATTGAAATATGCAGATTATTTGATATAAGTACCACGATATATATTGAAAGTAAGTCGTGATTTTATATAAGTGCCACACTATATTTTAAAAGTAAGCTGTGATTTGATATAAGTACCACGATACATATTGAAAATAAGCCATTACTTGATATAAGTACCACAATACATGTTGAAAGTAAGCTCAGATGTGATATAAGTACCACGATACATATTGAAAATAAGCCATTAATTTATATTACTACCACGATACATGTTGAAAGTAAGCCGTTATTTGATATAAGTACCACAGTACACATTCAAAGTAAGCCGTTACGTTACTAGATAAAGGTACCGCAACATACATATAGAAATTAAGACATTTTTCCATAAAACTATCGAGATGCATATTGAAAATAAGCCGTTACCGCGATATACAGTGAGAAAAGCCGTTTCCTGATAAACATACCGCTATACATATTGACAATAAACCGTTAAAGTTATTGCAATTGATCTTTATAAAAGCCGTTACTCGAGACACATTGAAAATAAGCAGACATGTTCATATCTAAAAAGATTTGTCATAGCAAATTGGAAATAATTTAATATACAGAATTTTTGTATTTTTTAAATCAACAATATAGGTAATTGTATTGACTGCTATGATTGTAATTCCGACGACTCTCATTGCGGAGAAGTTCCCGACGGCGAATTACTGATTCTCGACGGCAAGGTCGCTTCCGGATGCCCATCTTGTGCGAAGGAATTCAAAGCTCTCGGAACAAGTAGGTACATTGACATATTAAGTAGATCTACTTTGACTTCTGACATTACTAAATGCACAACTGCAACAATTTTCAGTGATATTGAAACATAGCTATTTACATTTCCAGTTACAGTTTCAGTCAGTCTGGTAACACACGCCTATATGTCATTTGTTTCAGGAAGCAACAGAGCATCAAAATGTGTATATTAATCTAGGTAAAGTGTAACAATGGCTACTACAGTTTTACATGTATTAAGCGGCTAAATTAAGACATATTTTCTTTAAATCATGCAATTAAACGACACTATATTTACAGTTTGGTCACGTGTCGCAAGACGCTGTGGGACCAGTTCGGAGACAACTGACTCGTGCTCTGATATTATTGGATACGGAAAATGTGTGTGTACTACAACATTCTGTAACCATGGGAACACTATGCATGTATCAATGGCAGCTTTGATGTATGCAATCGTGCTACTATCCAACTTTCTGTTGTAAATTAATTAATTTTCGGTCGATGTAAATAAATGGATTTTTTGCGACAAGTGTCATTTATCAGCACATAACACAATTTCAAGTTCCTTGCAAATTGGTTGGAAAAATACTGCAATCAATTAAAAGCCACTGACACCTACGGATAGGTATACAATAATTGAGAACTTTCTTCAGTTGATGTTACACATTCTTGTTACAAAAGGCACATACTAATTTTTAACTTCTATGAAGCTTTAAAGTACATGTACATATGCATATAATTATTGAGAATGTGATCGTGATGTAGTCCTGTGACAGTTGGGTAACAAACGACAATTACCAAGAGGCAAAATGCCCCTGAAAATTCATAGATTCTCAGAATAATTTATGCATTGGTGTACTTTTCACTGCTAAACACCAGAAAGAGAATGCTAAACATGCCTGTTCCTGAAATGTAACCTGATTCTCCTAACATTATATCAAATACCAAACTAATCTTCCTGTAAATCAAATTGCATAATCAAACACACTCGTTATTTTCATCTACACACTCTATGACTAAACTGCAGTTTTAAAGGAAAAAACAGCAGGATTTATCTGGAAGCTGTTTATTTTCCGCACCGTATTCTCAATACCTGCCAACCCCGGGCTTGGAAACAACACTTGACTACAAAGCATATGTGAACTGAAAAGTAGATCAAAGTCAATGATTTGGAGAAGTAAAAAGTAGTGAATCATGGGTTCGTGAAATTGAAAACGAGACCTGAAACCTTTAAATCGTGAATTTGAAATCGTCAATTAAAATCATGAATTCGTGAAGTTAAAATCATTAATTGGAGTACTCATAAAGTTGAAATATTGAAGTGAAACGTGAGTTCGTGATAAAGAAAATTACCCAAATTTGTATTTTTAAGCTGACCCAAGTCGGAATTGCTCATGGTTAACTGTTTCGATCCGTATTTCTCGGAAACTACAAGCATTTAACAAATTGCACTACTACATACATGTTCTAGAAGATGAGTATCATTCGTTTTAGAATGTAGTTTATATACTGATCTAAGACAAACCTTTATACCACCTTATTATTGGAGGCGTCCAAATATGTACAAATTTATAGAACTGATTACCTCTGATAAAACCGGTATTTTAAAGAATCTTGGAAATTACATAGAAAAGGCTTCTAGATGTAGAACAAATGTATCATATAACAGAGAACAACCTACATAAGTCATCAAGCGATATTTGTTAACGCCTGCGTTCGAGGTATTGTATGTATATTGTGTTATTTGTTTTGTAGGTGCAAGCACGTATATGTTTGTATCTACCTAAATTTTCTTTTTAATATTACATTTCTTGACCAAATGTTTTTGTAAATTTTCAGGAGAAACACAAAACTTTTACATGTATATCATTACTGCTGTCTTTTGTTTATAGTAATCCACTAGACACGTCTTGTTGATTTCGCTTTCGAACAAGACATGTCAATTGTGGAATATTTTCAATACATTTTAATTATAGAATCTATTCTCTATCAAATTTATAGTTTCAGCTTATATGGGTAATCATATGTGTTTAAATGTATTACATTTACATTAGCATGTTGCACTGTCACCATATATGTCATATAATGTTATATGTACCACTTGGGTCTATGACCTTCTGGTTTTGTTTGAAATAAACTCTCTAAACTAAAACTCTCATGTTCAAGGCGAAAGTGGGGGATATGTTTTCATACAATTTCATGAATGAAGGAATGAATGAATGAATGGCGCTTTATAGCGCATCGACTTCAAAGGTCTTATACCACGCATTAACACTGTTGTATCAAATATGTAATATGCATGAACGTTGAAACTATGATTATACCACTGACAACCTATTTAGTGGCTTGAGTCACCACTTACTTATAAATTAATGAACATTTATAAATGGGTATAAATAAACTACATGTATATAACTAGTATTTGTCCACTTGTGCATCGATTATTATATATACATTTTTAATGACCTTCACTGAAGACAACACCTGTATTGAATATAAAATGTACAAGTTATTTCCCATCTTCATTTCTCACAAATAAAATGATTTGTTTCACTACACTTATCATGATGGCACCTCCATTTCCCGTTGCTTTCTATTGTGGGACACTTATTTCGGTTATGCTCGTTTTCTTGAGCAGAGCTCCCCCTTTTACAGTCTTTTCCAATCCAGTATATTTCGTCTGTCAATTCTATAATGGCGGATAAACGTATTAGCCAGAATTGAAACGGAGAGACAACAATAGAAACTTTATAGACAAAAAAGAAGGCATAAAACAGTTCCCATGACAATAAAAATCTATAAAACATGAAACTATTATAAGCTATATATGTCTTAACAGTACATCATCACATTAAAGGCTTCAACATGATGTTTATAACTCCTTTGTGTTTGTAAATAGTTAATGTGTGCAAATTATGGCACCTAATTAGTGCGCAGCTTTATTTGTCATCCAATTAAATCGTCGTATTTCCGTCTTTTTCTTCCTTCGTTCTAATTTTGACTATATATTCGTACTTTGTGAGAATAATCACTATGTCAGTAACAGATGAATTGATAGAAAACGAAGTTTTTATTGGATGACAAACTAAGCTTTGCGCTAAATATGCTAATGTACACCCGCACTTGTACTATAGAAAATATCTTGCCGCAACACTCCAGTCAATCTTCCTATAATCTATAGCACAACGCGACTAAAAAACTGCATGTAGTTTAGACACAGTGAAAAACTATGAACTAATTTAAAGATAGTACATGTTAGTCGTTTTATGGAATTTAGGACGAAAGACAAAAATCAGAAATATTTCATTGAACGACAAATAAAGCTGTCCGCTAAAATCTTTAACTATTTGCCATGGAAATTTGAATAAAAATAGGCACTCCTGGCGACGTATCCTGAACCCGTTTAGTGAAAAACACCATATACATTTGTAATTAAACTGACCCGTGAAAGTATGGAGTTTTCCTTTACTGCAAGTATCTTAGACCTTGTCAGCTTTATGACCCTGGTCGACTATACGATCTTAAATGAAAGACTGCTACGCGAACACGACGTCTCAGACCTCAGTGGTATTGTGTTAATGTCGTTCCTTTCGTCACCCGGAAGGCATGGGTTCGATTTCCGGCAAGACAATATTAGGTGTATATTTTTGTCAAAGCAACTGACGAAACACGTGTATCGGTCCACCAAGCTGTTAAATGGATACTTATCATGAAGGTTGCTAACAGTTTCCTGTCATAAGTGACTGATAGGATCATGGATGGTGTAACTAGAGCGATATTTTTAATTCAGCTAAATCAGATAAGTATAAACTAAATAATTATGATGTTTTAAAATAAATCTATTCATTCTTTCTTTCATGCAATCATGCCAGGGAAGATTATTGAATAAAACCATCTCCGCAGTCGTGTTTTAGGGATGCTGACTTGAAATCACTGTTTTCTTTTATTGATTGAGAATCATAGGTTCGAGTCCTGCTACCAATTATAACTCTTGAAGTGAGAAAATTGGCAGATTGTTTCGAAAGACAGGGTTCGGTTCTAGCGTTGGTTCTTACCAGTTACGATGGTTAGATCGACTGTCGGCGTGTAACCCCGAGAAACGAAACGAATTTACGGAGCAAAGGGTCGTGATGAGCTAATTAGTAAAATACATCTACCATGTTATTAAGCCACATGTATTTGTATCTAACCAATGACATATTAATTGATGATCTATTTGCCTTCCAATTTTCATTCAAAGTACAATGGGTATGAATGAAACAAGTGCTATTATGTATTTCGATATGCAATCCCGACTGTATTCAAATGTTCTGTATGTGTAATTCTTATCAAAAAGTTACAAGTTGGTTTATCCAATAACGCAGTCATCTTAAAACATGTCAAAGTCAAAGTGTTGTTTTATATTAATCAAACCTTCAATATAAGAGCATTACAATTTCTTAACTATTCATTCATGCCATGACCAGTACAGATCTAGTGTCCGACAAAATAAACAATGAACCGTGATGAAATCAAAAATCGTTTGATATTATGCCTAATTATTAAAAAAGTCTAGAAACTTTTGGTTTGTAATGATAAATTAAAAATAAAGGACAGTATTTTAGAATAGATTGACCTGTACTGAAAGAATCAATGTGTTTGTGACAGTACCTTCGCATTTACTCAGAATGTTTTCAACGTAATCACGTTTTTCATCGCCTTCATTTCCTTTCTGCAACAGCTTTGCGCCAAGGGCTACACAGGCTTTATTTGCGTCAACATATGTTAGCTGATTCTGATGTATTTGTATCTTGAAATTAGAATCACTATTTGGCTGTATCCAGTTATCCAGGTTGGTTGGACAATCTGTTGGTAAATGAGATTAATCCTTGTTCAGTACATGAGCCAACTATATGCAGGTAAATGTCATCTATATCTATATATGGACCGTTCTCCAGGAAAACCGGACTTATTGACATTCGAAACGATATTGGGATTTTCCAGTTTCAAGTTGACGTCATCAGCAATACGTCATAATCGCACCAGGAAATTTACATGTGATTTTAAAAACAATTGGTCTAAGTTATATTAAAAGAATTTTGGATTATATATTATGGACGACGAATTGGAGGTGAGTTATTTATTTTTTTATTCGCAGTATCTTTAATATCATTTTGTCTGAAAGGGCAAAATATGTATTTAATCACAATAATATTTGGCGCGGAAAATCACGAAGCTGTTTTTGTTTAATCTTTACTGTGTTGTTGTAATATGTGTTACAGTTTCAGATTTCAAGCAGTTTAAAGTTTCGAAACAGTCATGTTGTAGATCTGTTTTTGTGTTCTTTTAGAAAAAGAAACTAAAATACCAAAAAACATGCTGTCTAAATTGCCAGCTTTAATTTACCCCACCCATTCATCCTTTATAGCTTTGGTCGTACGTACACGTTTAATCAGATTAACGAACTTACTTTTGACTTTACAGCATGAAATATGAATTGATAGCAATGCAGTTGTATATTTGATAAAAAATGTAAATTCCTTTTGTTATAAAAGTTTATCGGATGGATTTGTGTAATTTAATTACAAGTAGTAAAAATCAATACAAGAAGGTTAAGTCCGCTGTAGCCGAATGGTCTAATGCGCTGACGACCAGTTGTTTGTTTTACTGAAGAATTTGTTTGCGTGAGTTCAAAACCAGCATACACCCATCTTTTTTTTGTAAAATGTTTTTCTGTTATTTCTTAGAAAATCCTTTCAAGTAATTTTGTGCTTTTCTGTCTTAAAACGAGCACTTTATGCAGTTCACTCATGCACAAGATCATTAATGGGAATAGAAATAAGAGTTTATTTTTACGAATACACATTGTACATGTATTGTACATGTAGATTCTACTTGATTCTTTGTCTTTATTTTAAAAAAAGTTTAATAATCTACTTAAATAAGACTTTTTGCAAGAAATTATGTATGAATAAAAACAATAGACATATCATATTTTCAGGAACATTTCAAATTATGCAGATGAATACGGTATTCCTCAACCTGCTGCACCCAGAGGTCGCGATCACATTGCGCCTATATATTTGACCAGTGAAACAACAAAAAAGATAATGCATGAAAAGTATGTTGACACATGTTTGCAGTCAGTACCTCAGTGTCGCTTTGTTAAATACTCAACATTCTGTAATATCTGGACACACTGTTTATCGCATATCAGAATAGCTTCTCCTAGAGACGATGTTTGTGCGACATGTGAAAAAATGAGAAAGCGATTGTTGATTCCGTCACTGAGGAAGAAAAATTAGAATCCACGACAACTATGAAAAATCACATAATTGAAGCTCAAAAAGAAAGAGATGCTTACAATAGTTGTATTAAACTGGCGAAGGAATCTCAACAAAATGAAAACATGGAACAGTACATTCATTATACCTTTGATTTCTGCCAAAATGTTTGTGTTCCACACCATACAAGACAAATGGGCCCATTATACTTCATAACTTTGAGAAAGGTACATATTTTTGGCTTCCGAATAGATGGAATTCCAAAACAATTAAATTTTCTCATCGACGAAAGTGAAACTATTGGGAAAGATGGCACGGCAACACACGGACCCAATTCAGTCATATCCATGATAGACTACGCTATGGAGACATACAGCTCGGGTGAGACAACGTGTACCATACATGCAGATAATTGTCCAGGTGAGATTATAAGGTCTATTTAATTTATAACATTTCCCGAAAATGAAATATTGCATATATGCTTTATATAATTTACCATATTTCACGTATTTATATGTGTCTGACCCGCCTCTGTACTCGAGTGATTAAGATTGTTGATAAGGTATCACTTAACCTCACACTAATCGAGCGTCATCAGTTCGAGCCCTATTACCAACCTGGATGTTAAAATGAGAAAGTTGTCAGTTTCTTGCGTAGGACGGGTCTCACGTACTGACTGCCCATCTGTATATAACTGAAAACGTATTGAAATGGGCAGTCGAAAGAAAAACATCATGTACATGTACATGTTTTTGAAGAACGTTTTTAGTTTTCATAGACTTTTACAAACATTTAATCCTCAAATAAAACGTGTTTCTAAAAAGAAATCAATTGAAACTTATTGTAAGTAAATGATACAAAATTCGAAATCTTAATTAAGTGAACTGACTTGAAGATGTTCTGTTTCAGGTCAGAATAAAAACCAGTACGTAATTGGATACTTTATGTGGCGTATCATGACAGGAAGACACCGGCAAATAGAGTACCTTATGCAGGTTCCAGGGCATGCAAGGTGCCTGGTTGACAGTGGATTTGCCTCATTGAAAAAACTTTATCGTCGCACTGATTGCGATTCCATAGAACAGCTACAGCACGTTGTTGACATGTCGTCTGCTACTAATGAGGCAGTCCGGTATCCGGCATGGCAATGGCGTGATTGGAAAGCATTTCTTGGACCGGTGTTTAAACCAATTCAGGGAATAAGGTACACTTACATTATCGTATCCGTTAATACGTTTTCATAAATCATTCTATAAATAAATCGAGGGGAGCGGTGGTGTGTCGTGTGAGGTTAAGGTGTCGGCCGCTCATCCCGGAGGTTGTGGGTTCGAGCCCCACTGGGGTCACGACTGTACTTCCTCATATGACACCAGTACTGGTTTTTCCAGGAAGAGGACTCGTGAGTGACTATAAGCTACAAGCGTTCTTCACAATCGAGCTAAAATAAGTTAGTATAAACTATATAAACTAATGCTTACGTTTTGCTTATATGCAGATGTACATGTATGAAGCTGATACACCACTTTAGCCGAGTTTGATTTTTTACAGCGTCGAAAATAGCATTTTTCTGAAATAGGTTTCTATTTTTCTTACTGAAATGATGGAAAATGTTACTTTTATTTCTGACTGAAATGAGGAAAAAATGCATGAAACCATTTTAAAATATTAAAGCCGGGATGAAATGCGTTACTACTATTTTAGATATATTACATGTACTGTCTACACATGAGATATCGCTAAAGTTACATGAAATACTATACTATAATGTTCATCGCAAACCCTTTAAGTTTGGTCACTTTTGTTTTTATGACATATTGCAAGTGTAGTTTCAGAAAGAATCGTTCTAGATTCGTAAAAACATAATGCACTTAAGACACGTTTTTATATTATGTTTTGATAGGAAGTACCAGTACTTTAAGATGTCTTCGGATGCACCAGGAATTGTTACTTTGAAGGAAAGCTCTGATGCATGTGAAACTACGGTGGACATCTTACGTACACGTGATTTCATTTTTCCGGCAGACGGACTCCCAGAAGTTATACATGCCCATGGACTAAGTCAAGAACGCCAGGATTATTTATATAAAGTCGTCAGACCGTATGTGCGACCAGCATACCAGAATGTCACGTGTCCAGCTCCTGTGGTCCGTAATTGACTTACTTTGTATACCTGATACAAACTTGTATTTTTCTGCATGATCATGTTTTTATTCGTAGCGATGGGAATAAACGTGAATTTAATATGATCTTTTCTTTGTTTGCTAGCTAGAAGTGAGGTTTACACATACTTTAGTTGTACACTAATCCGTATGAAATATACAACAGTTACTGTTAGTATAAAATAACTATTCTACATTCCCGTTAGGCACCGATAACGTTCCCCGGTAAATATGTTTGAGATGAAATATTAAATTTGAATTGTATTTTTCTAATGTGATGGTGACAGTCTCTTAATACTGGAGTAAATCGATAGAACAGTTGAACACACTGTATGTTATAAGCAATACAGTAACGGACTGTTTAGTAAGTATTGGTCGGAATCGGTGGCCCCAGACAAAAGTTTTACTTGAAAATGTTTCTTGTGAAATATAAATTGTTAAGATAACCGGTTAGTTAATGTCATACAGGTTTATTTGTGATCAATAAACACTTTCATGTGATTTGGCAGCCAAAATAAGCTAGCCTGAAGTTGTTGACGTCATCGTCCTGAAAATCTTTTTTGGTGCATTACGGACGACGTCATGACGCAGAATGCGCGTAGTACTAGGTGTCTTTAAACCTTCATAAAATTAAAATTTATTGGTCTATAATCAAACGGTTTTTAATTTCCTTGATCAAAAGGTCTGAAATATCAGAAAATGTCAAAACCAAAAAATCGACTTTTTTTCCATTAAGCCCGGTTTTCCTGGAGAGCGGCCTATAACTGTAACTGCTGGTTTACAATCTGGAACGACTGAGTTGCCGAACCCCAACAACATTCCTGCGTTCGTTAACTGAGATTTGTTTTGGGACAATCTTTTCTAAGCTAAATTGTACATAAAGCTAAAATTCAGTGAAAACCAGATTAACATACTGGTTCATTTAAGCTCGCTTTAGTCTTAGACTCGATGAAGTATGTGCAATTATTGTTGTTTGTTACATAAGTAAAGAAAGTTGTGATGTAGTTTAAGCCTCTAAGCTAATACTTTGAGAAGTTCACATTTTCCAGTTTCATTTATTTGGTTTTAAAGGAGATTCAGTCAACAAATGAATCACTGAATTTAGTCTGAAAATCTGCTAATGGATGTGCATGAATTGTACAGAAAGAAAAAAATAATGAAAGTTAGATTAAAATGACGGGCCAACTCAAGCTCACTAGAGACTGAGACTCAATGAGGTACGAGCAATATATGTGTACGGTTCGTTTCAGAAGCGAAGGGGATTGTCATGCACTTATACTAAATCCTCTAAGTTAATACTTTAAAAAGTTCCGATTTTTTTCCGTTTCAGTTAGCTGGTTTCGAAAGAGATTCTGATCAAAGCAATTACAAAAATACTCAACATCCATTTTACAGACACCAGTATGTAACAGTGACTTGCCATGCTAACATTTACCAAAAATGAATCTCTGGATCTACTCCAAAAATCAATCATCGATTGATTACTCCATTGTAAGAAAATAGCAACGGAAATCATTCGCAATTTGCTTCATCTCCAAGACATTTACAAAACAATTTGTCTTGTCCTTAATACCTAAATATGTCGTACGAATTGGAAGAACGACATAGAAGCCAGAATACCAAAGGGTTTATACACACTACATACATGTACATCCTTGCCACATGATTATGATTATCACCGTAATACAGGAACTATGGACCGGGGTCACATCTATTATTTCTGTCGTACCGTTACAATTTATTGACAAATGCAGCATACCAAAGCTTGCAAGAATATAATGTTATATGAATATGATTATTTTATTATACATTTCGTATTTGATACTATAAACGTTTGTGTTTTCCGAGTGTTTCATTTCTGTATGTTACAGGATAAAACATTTTATAAAATAAATATTTGTATAGGTAACTTACCGAATGGAGTACTTGGTGAAGTACTTGGTGTAGAAGTTGATGTGGTACTTGATGTTCTTGGTGTAGTACTTAGTGAAGTACTCGATGTAGTACTTGGTGTGGTACTTGATGTACTTGGTGTAGTACTGGATGTGGTACTTGATGTACTTGGTGCAATACTTGATGTAGTACTTGGGGTGACACTTGGTGTACTTGGTGCAATACTTGATGTAGTACTTGGTGTGGCACTTGGTGTACTTGGTGCAATACTTGATGTAGTACTTGGTGTCGTACTTGATGTACTTGGTGTAGTACTCGATGTAGTACTTGGTGTGGTACTTGGTGAAGTACTTGATGTACTTGGTGCAGTACTTGATGTAGTACTTGGGGTGGCACTTGGTGTACTTGGTGCAATACTTGATGTAGTACTTGGGGTGGCACTTGGTGTACTTGGTGCAATACTTGATGTAGTACTTGGGGTGGCACTTGGTGTACTTGGTGCAATACTTGATGTAGTACTTGGTGTGGCACTTGGTGTACTTGGTGCAATACTTGATGTAGTACTTGGTGTGGAACTTGGTGTACTTGGTGCAATACTTGATGTAGTACTTGGTGTCGTACTTGATGTACTTGGTGTAGTACTGGATGTGGTACTTGATGTACTTGGTGCAATACTTGATGTAGTACTTGGTGTGGCACTTGGTGTACTTGGTGCAATACTTGATGTAGTACTTGGTGTGGCACTTGGTGTACTTGGTGCAATACTTGATGTAGTACTTGGTGTCGTACTTGATGTACTTGGTGTAGTACTCGATGTAGTACTTGGTGTGGTACTTGGTGAAGTACTTGATGTACTTGGTGCAGTACTTGATGTAGTACTTGGGGTGGCACTTGGTGTACTTGGTGCAATACTTGATGTAGTACTTGGTGTGGCACTTGGTGTACTTGGTGCAATACTTGATGTAGTACTTGGTGTCGTACTTGATGTACTTGGTGTAGTACTCGATGTAGTACTTGGTGTGGTACTTGGTGCAGTACTTGATGTAGTACTTGGGATGGTACTTGATGTACTTGGTGCAGTACTTGATGTAGTACTTGGTGTGGTACTTGATGTACTTGGTGTAGTTTTTGATTTAATACTTGATGTAGTACTTGATTCAGTACACTGTAGCTCAAGACTCCAGTTTCCATTTTTCTTGCACTCTGCCGAAGAACTATTCCCTTTATTTCCACAATTCAGGTTAACCTTTGCCCCAACATGGTTTTGGTTACCACTAACTATCACATCATTTGTATTACTAGTATACGGATGACATTCTATTAAAAATATGGAAAAAAATGCATTTTAATAACATGCAAAATTAAGTGTCATGTGTAGTTAAAAATAATCTAACTAAATGATAAAAAACAAATTTAAAACTCTAGTTCTACCGATATTCAATTTAACGCCGCTGTTCTCAAACCGGCACGAGCTTCTTTACTGTAAGGAGAAGTAACTAACGCCAGGTGTTTGTTCCCTTGCATGTTAGGCATTAATGTAACATTAATTAAATCTAAAAGTGCTTTAACCGAAAACGTTTGCCAATCAGTCCCAAAGAACAAGCATCTTTAGAATTGTCTATACCATCTACAAAATTATTAACTTATAAAATGATACACTTGAAAATCAAAACCTTAAGAAACCATAACTGCAAAGTATACAATGTAACTCCTTTTTGTCCCTACGCATCTGACACATGACATACGAACACAATAAACATCCCAAACAAATAAATAGATATCTGGATGTAATTTTGATATCGCAAGTGCAGTGTACATGCACACAATTCAAATGTCAAGAAGATTCTAGTTCACTTACTATACCTTTTGTTTCCGCATATCGATAAATACGCGTTACTTATCTGAGCCTATTTCTCTACTCAACATGGCATCCATGTTCATGCGATTAAACGCGCATGCGCACTAATCAGTCGGTATTGTTATCAGAAGAAACCTGTATGTCTAAGTGTTTACCTTCGACTGAACAACTGCCATCCTTTTTGCAGACCTGTCCTGGAGGGCGGCAATTACACGCTATCTTATCCTGTTACAAACACATAGACATTTATTTAGTTGTAACATGATATTTGCGAAATATATTACAGGGCAGAGGCGAGGATTTGAACCTTCACCGGACGGCGACATCGCCTAGCAATGCACAGAAGTCTCTAGGGCCAATAGTCTCATACTTATACACCTTTCGGTGCAGGTTATGATTAAGTGAATATAAGATATATTACAGATACTGTTGATGTTAAAGGACACGCTGTAGTTAAACGGGCACTCCCTACATCTAGCAAATAATTTTCTCGAAACATAGATTATGTGTTTAATGAACGTAAAATGATAAATAAATACAATTTCAAAGAAGAACCTATTGCGAAAAATGCCTCATTTTACCACAATTAATCGATATACTTTGCACACTGGCATATTTTGTTACACACTCGACAGACATGCATGTGTTTTTGTAAACACTGTACATCACGTTATGGCTACTTTCGGTTTACTGCGCGTGTTGTATACGTCAGCAAATAGATTGAGCTGTAACATGAAAGTAAAATTTCCATTGGCCCACCTACAGAGGTCACGCGCAGGGGTCACCCGGTCTGCTAACCTGAGCATGAACATTTTTTTTTTTTTTTTTTTTGCTGACGAGAGGTCAATTTCAAGCGTTCTCATAAGATGTCAATATACCTAGGTTTGAGTACGACATGTCTGCTTTATGTCTTTGAAAAAATATTTGCACGCGCTCAAAACACTATCCCACAGGGGCCTGTACGCGAACGTTTCAAAGCTGGTAAAATGTGTCCAAGGTCATTTTCAAGGTTTTCTTAAAGTGTCAGCATTTGCCTCGGACGTCTGAGTTTTCAACATTCAGGAGCTGTCGGCATAGCCTTTCAATTCATACAGACAAAACGTGTTCCATACGGTAACTGTCACTTCTATGGAAGGCCAAACCTGTCTTAACCCGCGTATACGGTTTATTACGTTACATGCGTTCAAAGGATATAGAGGCTTTCTGTAATAAATCGCATTCACCCATTTATTGTACAAAAACAACTCGACATAGATTATTGCGTGGTTTACGGTACTGCAGTATATTTTGATTCGCTGATTTTATCGATAATGAATGGGAATGCATAGCTTAAACTTTTAAGTTAAGTAATGATACTTCCAAAGATTCTATTATCTATGTTTTGGAGGTTATTTAGTTTGGCATCAGTTATAGAGTATGTCCCTTAAATGGTTAGATGGTCAAACTCGAAAACTTGAGATACTACGGACGAACCTGTGTAAGTGGTCACCTGAAATATCATGCAACAGAACCTACATGTATCAGTCTTTTAATTAAAATATTACTGTATTACACAGCCATCTTCTTCAAATGGTCACTTTTGCTGGACCCGTTACTTGGCTGTTTAAGAAAGGTTTGACTATACTTCATACCAAAATTTGAGAGATGTTTGCCCCCTTTTCAGTCATAAAAAGATTGAATAAAAGTCAGTCAATAATAATACGTTATATGTTTTGTTTATCTAGTCTTTCTTTTCAAATGTTTGAATGTGTGTCCGTTTAATAAAACGATAAGGCCAAGAGGATTGTAAGACGAAGTAAATTTGTATATGTACCTCTTCAATGTCTTTTCTCTGGATAAACACGCACTGGTTTGTACCGAAATTCTCCAGTATCTCCGAAAGTTCTGTGGCGAAGATATCGCACCAATGCAGAAGCCGTCGGTAACCCACAGATTTACATATCTTACGTGTCTTGCATTCATGGACACATGCTGCAATCGAAATACCTGTAATGGTAAGGTATCGTTCCTTGGAATCTGGGCAGCCTCGCCAGTTCGTTATTTTGTACTTGGCAGACACTGATTTTATAAGTACTCCAAACAATAAAGTGGCATACGCACAGGCTACAAACAACTTGATCGGTTCCGCCATAATCGTCTTTGCTTACACCTTACTCTCTGTAAAAGATGTGGAAACGATTACACACGTGAAATTGCAAATCACGAGAGAACATAACCAGTTTGGCCATACCGACATCTTGTTTTGCTACTGTACTTACACCCTGGTCACATTAACGAGAATTAACCGAGCTCCCGAGTTCTCGTCGAGCTCGTAGAAATTATTCGAAGTCGGGAACAGCTCGCAAGGGCCCCGTACGGGCACCACAAGGGTACCGGTAGAGCTCGTACGGGCATCGCATGATGTCCTTGCGGATTTGGAACACCGCGAGAACTGTAAGAGCTTGCCGTTGCTCGTACGACTATCGCAGGGAAGTCGCAAGGTCAACGCACGATATTCGTACGATACTACAAACCCCGGGTGGGTTGCTTGCGATGTCCGCACGAGGCGCCGTACGAGCACACGTGCATCGAATTAGATACGCCGAGCTCCTTCGAAGCTCCGCACGACTTGTCTACGATGTCCATACGGATATACTACAATTGCATCCTCCAAAATAAATGTCATACGGGGCCCGTAGGCATGTGGCCAGAAGCTACGATTGTTTGGAGACCGTACGGATTTTAAAGTTGGTGGAATCGAACGATTTTATTAATCGTACGGACATCTTATGGATATGTGACTAGACTAAGGCATCAGCAAAATAATACCCGGGACTTACAGTTCTGTTAATTGGGTAATTTTAGCATGACGAAAATTTCACGATTTTAGAGCAGAACAAGAGCTGTCCCTCACAAGTGACAAATGCCCCCGAAAGAGGTGTCTCACAGTCTGTGTCCTCTCCATGTGCTCAACAATTGAGCCATGTAATTTTAAAATCCTTCCATGCATGACATAGTTATCATGCATAAGTATTTCATTACTTTTAAACACTAAGTGTTACCTAGACCTTTGAGGTATTTGTGCACGTGACCTTGTCCTTTGAGGTAGGGACGTGGTTCTTGCACGCGACACATTGTCTTGGTGCGCTTAACAATTGTGCCAAGTTATTCTCAAATCAATCAATGCATGACACAGTTACAGCCCGGACACAAATGTATGCATATATACAGGATTCCATTACCTATAAACTCTAAGTGTGACCTTGACCTTTGAGGTAAGGGTGTGGGTCTTGCATGCGACATGTTTGCTTGATGTGCTAAACATTTGTGCCAAGTTATTTTAAAATAAACCAATGAATGACAAATTTATAGTCTGGACACAAATGTGTGCATATATAGAGGATTCCATTACCTTCAAACTCTTAGTGTGACCTTGACCTTTGAGTAGGGACGTGGGTCTTGCACGCGACAATCGTCTTGATGTGCTGAACATTTGTGCCAAGTTATTTTTAAATCCTTCATTCAATACATGCCAAAGTTACAGCCCGGACACTCAAGAATGTAAGGGCGGACGCACAGACGGACGGACGAACGGACGTACTTACCAGACGGACTTTGTGAGGTTTTCCCTTTGATCTTTCTTTGATCTTTTTTAACCCCACAATTAAATTATTTAACCCCACAATACCATTTTTAACCCCATAATGACGGAATGAACTCAAAGAACCTCACAATGCTAAGTTGTACTCAAACCCTAACCCCATAATGTCTACTGGGCATGTACGGACAGACGGACGGACGGTCGATGCGATTTTTATAATTTTTATGCCATCCTTCAGGCGCATAATAACCTGTTGACTTTTTCTAAATTCGCGAAAGGAGAAATCTATTTAAGTAAAACTATGTGCAATGAATCATTTGCGAGAATTTTTAATCAACAAAGTGGAAAATTCGCGAAAATTGCGAAAATTACATCATTGCAAATATTTCCCAATTAAGAGTACCCAAAAGCTATATTAAATTGACTCAAGTGCATGATCACTTCTGATTTTAATCAATTTGTTCGTGTACAAACACGTGACTAGCTTGCTTCGTTTTCAAGTTGAAAACAAATGTGTATTATAGATCAGTATTTTTCTCGATGATAATGCAAAATACAAGAAATGCTTTTTGACAAATTTTAAAATGTTAATCATAAGTGTTGATTATTTATACTTTCTCGACCGGTGAATAACGGTCAATAATTCGAGTAGCATATTTATAAGAAAAATAAGGATTAAGTTTGTTTTCCTAATACACATGTGATAAATATTTAATTAAGACCCTGTCCTCTTCTTTTTCTGGTCAATGGTTGCAACTCTGTGTGATATAAAATGTGATATAAACAACTAAAAGTCTGATCATTATTAAATGTAAGGTTTAATGACGGGAATGATAAGGTAAGAACAAAGTTTGTTACTTGTCGCTATAATCTTTTGCTCATCTTTTTTTGCTTCGTTTGAGGTACTTAAACGAGCCTGTTACTCTGGTCTATTTGCACAAAGCCACTGAGGGGATATATTTGCACCAGACGGGAATACACGTCCAGCATATATCTCCGATTTGAAAACATGAAATTCTGGAAACATTACTCTGTGGTAGATTGGCATGACTTGTTAGAGACTTTTCATATCCTTTCAGTTCTTTGGTACATTTCAAAGGATGATCAACATATATCCAACCTCTAAGACATGTTGAGATGAGCTTTGACATAAATTGTTCATTTGCTAGAAAACTTTCACCGTGTATTGAACATAGCATTATTTATAGTGACACAAAAGTTTCAAAATGTCATCTCTATCTCAATAGACTTTGTAAGGAGCTCTGTAGGAGCATGCGCAGTATATAAACTTCCTTTGGGATTGTATGCAGTGGAAGTAAGGAAGTCTAGTTTTTATTGGGATCAAATTCAATTTAGCACGTTTGGAATAGTCATAAGGTGATCATATTTGTCATTGTAAATTAAGTCTGACAACTTCTTTAATCTAAATAGATAATATAGAGAAAACAGTCCCGACACACTAGGGGCCTCATTTTGTATTACACAACTTCATTTTAATAATTTTGGTAGGGAGTAAAAGGGTTGGTTATCATTTGTGCCAAATTGAATTAAATTCCAATTAGTAGTTTCAGAGAACATGATTTTCGAAGTTTTTCCGTTTGGTTGCTGTAGAAAACTGAGTTCTGCATAGATTAGAATTCTTTAAGCAAATTTGGTAGTGGTTCATACAAGAAACATCCCTGCCAAGTTTCGTAAACATTGGCCTAGGGGTTTCAGAGTAGATGTCGTTTGAAGCAATTGTTGACGACGGACGATGACGGACGACGACGTACCCAGCGGGATCCTAAAATCTCACCATAACGCTTTGTGCCAGATGAGCTAAAGAGTGTGTAGCCGACATGATATTTGTTAGTCTGGAGATACAAAAAGAACAAATATATGTTCATTTTCCAATCAATAAAATAGCCTTTGTTAATTGACACTCGCTCCAAGTCATTTATCATAACTATCATCACGCTGCCTTATCTATAAACCAAACAGAATTAAGCAATAAAACAGCCGACAATCAAAGTTTGCCATCCGTTTTCTCATATCCTTAACAAATATTCGTTTATGTTTATAAAATATCATCTTATGCGGTAAGAGAGAGCATTTCCTTGATATGTTTAACTATATTTGGAACAGTGACACCGCTGTATTCTCAATTTCACAAAGAACTGAAATTGTACAATCCAATCTCTGCACAAAAAGCTGATACATCAAATAGTTAGAGTTTTCAATATGATTCACTATTTATAATTTCTGCCCTTAACTTTCAGTTGGGGGAAAATCCATTCTGTTTTTTTTTTAAAAACAAAAATAATATCAAACAGGAAATGCCACGTACCAAAAACGCAGCCTCCCCAAAACGAGCCCCACAGCACCCAGAAGTGCACACCACCAACACACACACACACACACACACACACACACACGCACACACACACAACACACACACACACACAATCGAGAATTAAGAATTAAGAATTAATTAAGAATTAAGTCGAGAAGTTTTGAAGTTATTTGTATTAAGTAATAATTGACCTACGCGATATTGAATCAGTAAGACAAGATAATTCAGACAACGTGACTTGATTTATTAAATCAAAATAACAGTAATTATTAATATTGTTGTGAGAGGTATTTCGCTTTCAGGAGAACCTGCTAAAATGCCTTCTCAACATCCTAATAAAAACGCAGCTGAGTGTGTACCAAAGATACTGTTTCAGGTTATCCCCTGGTTCCAAAACTCAGAGACAATACCAAATACAGACCCAAGTTTTTTACGAGAGCCAAATAAAAACAGTAAAAATAACTCAATCTGTGTGTCAGTTAAATATGACGTACTGATCATAATTATAGCCCGTTGCATTTTAATCTTTATCTGAATACTTACTCATTTAAGAATCGAAATAATATCCGTTTTGGTGGTGTTCATTGTCTACTAAACAACTGTTTGTCGTTCAGCTGCTTAGTTATAAACTACTCACGCCTACGGCCTTCATGGTTTATTGCTGCACACCTGAACTCCAAATAGATTAACACCACTGAAACGGACATATCACGGCACACTATTGAGAAATTTGAGTTCAAGATCATATAGGATCATATAGCATGTAATACTTACAAAATGTTCTGAAATTATTGTTATCACTTATGCATTGTTGAATATATAACTTATTGCAATCCTCATTTTAAAGATTTTTTTTCAAGAAATTTTTAAACATATTCTCGATAAATTAAAATAAATAAATAAATAAATAAATAAGTAGGTAAAGTAAACAAGTAAATAAATAGGTGATTAAGATAGTAATAACTAATAAAGTAAACAAGAAAATAAAGAAGATCGAAATAAGTAAATAAGAACTAAGTGAATCTTACATCACAAGTCTTCTCTTTCTATCTGCAATTAAACTGAAGTTCTTACGTTTATAACAAATTATCCACGAGTGCAGGAATGATAGTTTTTAGACTGCAATCAAAGTGTACAGACTTTGAGAATTGGTGACGTAAAAGTTGATTTAATAATTTATTACATTTACAGGTCTGGTGTTATACTATATTTTAATGTATAAAGCGGCAGAATTCAAATTAAATATTGATTCTGACTCTAATGGAAATTTGGATTTTTATCGAAAAGTGCCTGGCATAACATAGGAAACAAACATTTCATTAAAAACTTTCCACAGGAAAAAATAATATAAATGTTCTTCTATTAAAAACAACTCCTTTATTTAAATTTTCGGCAATATTGCCTTTTTCAAGAAATATTGCTAGCACTCTCTATTTATTTTCATTTCTAAGCTTGTCATAAAGATGAACAATATGTATAAAACAAAACTGCTAACAATATTTTGTTGAAAAAGGTAATATTGCCGAAAATTTGAGTAAAATAGTTGTTTTTCGATAGAAAATCGTTTGATGATAAACAAAGTTGATTGAAAATTGTATTTATTTTTTTCCAACAAAATCATCCTTGATTTCAATGATTTATTCCGACGATGCTCAAACTGAATCATGCCATCTTGAAAGAAGTTTTCTGATCCGTCAAAAAGACCTCAGCAGCACCAATGACGCCATTCTCACTGTCAAAATGCCTTCCACTCAGCTCGCAGTTTAGAATTTGTAGTTTAGGAAAGATGAAAAAATCCGAGGATACTATAAATATTTTTCGTGCTCAGCTGAGTTTCATGCTCAGACTGTGGATCATTAGAATATTGTAACGTTTTATAAATTCTCTATAAAAGGAAGTCAAACATATTTTCCAATGACTTTAAACGACAAATCTTTTTTGTCTGTTTTTATTTACGGTGTAAAAAGTTATAGATCCAATTCGATAACGTTACTTTTATCGGAAAATCCCATTTCAATGTTTTAGGTAAGGTAATAGTATTATGATTAATGCGGTTATACATGTAGATATATTAGATAAAGAACAGCGTACATTCGAAAAGCCGCCATGACGTAATGGATAAGGTGTCTGAGTTCGGACCAGCCGAAAGACAACGTGTAGCTTGTATGCATTTTTTCATTACCATTGTACTTTTTATTTATCATTATCATAAAATGCAATTTTAGCAGTGAAAGAAATAGGAAAACCGTCACAGTACTTTACATTAATTAAAATGATGAAGTAACATCTAAATTATTAAAATTTTATTCCATTTGTTCAAATATGATTTATCTCTACTTTCAATGATTCATTGCAGGGAGGAATTTGAACTTTAACCTGTAAAAGGGGAAATAATTGATACAAGAAGGACAGCAAAAGATAGGTGAGTGTGCGAGATACGTACGTGGAACGGCAATATTGGGCAATAGACATAGCCGTGAACAAGCTAGATGATCCAGCTGGCATCAACCTTTGGTCGGACTCCCAAGAATCCGATGATTCATCGAGAGTGAACTTTGAATTATATTTTTATGTGAAATGAAATGATACAACGAATTTAAACCGGCAAAAACTTTTGTTTGAAAAAGGTAATGACAACAAGATCTATCTTTATAAAAGATGGTCGGCGCAAGTTTGAGTATATGAAAGCGATTCCTGTCAAGTTTTATTTTTATGCAATAGGAAGGTGCCAACTGTCACAGGTTGAGAAAAAGTGTGCACCCTGTCAACCGGGACGCGAAACCGGGACCCTTCGCTTACAGTGCTGTAAGAGCAAATAATCTCCCGACTGAGCTGTCACGGGCCGCTTACAAATTGTGTCCCCAATTTTGATTAAGTCCGTACATTGATATGGGCTACACACTTAATCATTGTTTTACTTAGCAAATATGCTACTAAAAATATTGACCGTTTTTCACTGGTCAATAAAGTAAAATTACTCTACACTCATGATTAACATTAGTTTATTGGTAACAACATATTATGTTGAAAGATATTAACTATTTACGTATTAAAATTATAAAATCATTTAAGAAGGACTGAAAAAAAATATTGACTTTTTTCGTTTGGTATTATCCAATTAAAAATTGCCTTACAGAGTATATTTATCATTACATTCTACATGTATTTGTCCATTCATTTACGTTTTTAATTGTTGCCAACTCCTGGCCTAAGGCCTCAACGCCTGTAAACATGAAATAAAGAAAAATTAAACTAAAACAAATAAAGTAAATAGGTAAGCAAGGACGCGTCTTACCTCAGATGTCTTCTCTTTCAATCCTCAGGTTTACTGAAGTTTTTGATTTTATAAGAAAATATCCACGAGACTTTGCATCCAAAGTAATTTGCAGGAATGACAGTTTAGTCTGCAATCAAACTGTACAAATTTTGATGACTTAAATATGATTTAATAATTTATTACAATTAAAGTTCTGGTATTTTGCTATATAACAATGTAAACAGCGACATTATTCATTTAAAATATTGTTTCTAACTCTAATGGCATTTCCATATACACAAAATGTTAAATTTGATCAAATATGAAATCAAATAAATAATTGAAAGTCCCGGTGAAACCGAGTTTGTTTCACGATTCTAGTAACATGACCACATTATGTAATATTTAAGTAATATATTTTACCTTTGAGTGATATACCGGTTAGTATATCACTGTGTGGAGTTATGATGCGTAGTAATCGAATCACAAAGGCCGAAGGACTAACTGATTAATTGCGAAGAATCCAAACGACACTCCTTAAATGAGACGAAATGGAAGTAGTGTTAGAATACGCCATAAATGACGTCATATTGTGCACCATGACGTTAACTAAATATCCGCGTAGAAAATTACGCTTTGCATTTATTCATCTTTTGTAATATCTGGTCATGTAAGAATCGTAATAACATCCTTTTCAGCGTTGTTATCGTCTAATAAACAATTCGCATTCGTTCTGATGCGCAGTTATAAACCTCTCCGGCCTCCAAATCATTGTTTATTAGACGATGGACACCGATGGAACGGATTTGATATAATAAATGTGTCCCTGTATTTTGTTGTTGAACAAAATATAGTCAGGAATTCGGATGTGTAGTAATTAAATCACGAGTGCGTAGTGCGAGTGATTTAATTTTTCGCATTCGATCGACTGACTATTTTATTTAACCATAATAAATGGCACATATTTATTATTTCGATTATAACATGTCATTTTCTTTGTAAACTATCCCTAACTATATTCAACTCGTAGGAGTACATCATTGTAGCGTTAAAATGCAAATGCGATTGGACGCGCTCGTTTACATACGTCACGTTATTACGTCATTTCGCGGCACGTCGTCCTATGGATAAATGTAATGTATTTTATCGTTAAAAATATATAAAATGCTTTTCCCTGCATGTTTATATAGGAAACACAGCCACATGTATTATTTTTCATATTTTTCAATTGATATTATCATCACAAACAAATTACTGCAAGTAAACGTGTTAGAATATTGATAAGCGTATCAACGTTTATTGCTCAGAACTTCAAACTTCATGCATCTAAACTCCACATCATGATATATTCACCGGTATATCGCACTTAAGTAAAACCTATATAATTACTAATTAAAGTGAGCAATGGCGGTACGGAACAAGTTGGATGGAAGAATTTTAACAAATGTATAATTGAGTTACGAAGTTTATTCATAAAGTTAAAATTGCAATTGAGACTCTTATTTTACTTATAAAATTTAATTTTACTTTGACCTCACATTGAGTGTCTTTGTTGTTTATATTTTGCATTCTTATGATATACATCAACAATGATTTATGGAATGTGTCTGCGCTCTTAGCTTTTTAACACAACGGTTAAAGCCGAGGAGATCGTATATTAAGTGAACTTCTCATTTATTGTTGTTGCACTATATGTTTGGCCGTTTCTGCGGTCAAAATGTGAATCAGATATGTTTACCATATGTTTTAAAGATAAATTTCAAAAGTAAAATCAGGAGTGCCGTGATTTCTGGTCAGGATCATCGGCATAGGCTTCAGCAGACATTACATGGCAAGCGTTTCATACGAGGGACACCAAGTCACGACCGTGCAGTTATTACAGATGTTTAAATTGTCGTGTTATTTAAATGTTTTAAAATATGAATGCACATTTTCTGCCGTTTTTGCTTTGTGCTATTTAAATATTTAAAAATATTAATGAATAATATTTTGACGTTTTTAGTTTTGAAAAGGTTTTTGATAGTGGTGCTTTGTAATACTCTTAAGGTACCTGAACATTGCTGATCCAACGGCTTTTCCAGATCTGTTTCGTCGACCAAATAGGGATTTAAATTTTAAGGGGAAAATATGTTTTACTGGCATTACTTGTGTATTAATAAATTTTGCTTTGTGTTTTGTGTTGTCTTTGACATACAAGGTCTACATACACAGCCATTTCCGCTGTGTTTCAAAGAATATACCTCACATGTATCAGCAATTTTCCTTCAGTCTTCTGTTGAATACATTTTCAGCATTTATAAAGCTGTGGCAAACACGCTTTACTGTAAACCAATAAATTTTCGAGCCAATTTATTATTCGCATGTTGCCAATGGTGGACTGATTCGTAGATATGTTATTTTTTTCAATTTTATATGAACAAAGTATAACAATATACGAAAATTTATTTCTGAACAAAGGGTTCTTATAAGCTTAATATAATATTCAATATGATCTTGAATCTTATATGAAAATAGTTCGAGAATCATTTGCATTTAACTATTAAACGACCCTTAAATGTTTGTAGCTCACAAAAATGCGGATTTTGTTTGCCTGTTGTCATGGGATTCTTTCTAAAATTTTTTTTTCAAAGTAAAAAATCAAATAAACGTTTGACGAATATTATGAATAACACGTGACTGTTGCATTTAAAGTGTCATGAAAAATTACATGTATTTTCTCTTTTGCCATGAAAGACAACGTACAAGCGAAACTAAACTGACCGTTACTTATTCGAAAAAAATTATGCATAACGTTGCTTTTTAAAGCGAAACATGATCAAATTTAGCGCCATATTTTTTTTTCAATGGTATTGTAAAATACTGCGCATTTAGACAGCACATTTTATGAAAAATGAGAAAAATATGAAAGAAAGGCATTCGTCAATGTATCGAACACAATTATATCATTACTCCAGTGTAACGTTATTATCTATTTATGAGTATCAGATTGAAAGTGCTAATGGAAAAAATGTTTTTATATATGCTTTCAGCTTCCTACTCAGTTTTGAATATTTTTACTATGTTTTTTTTTCAAAATAGTGTATTGTTACTGTACCAGCGTTAATAAGTGAATACATCATGTTTAAATCAAAGTGCTAATGGGACTTTTACATTATCACTCCTCTTTCCTTTTAATTTATTCATACAGTCACTTAAATGAATTTCAAATATTAATTACCGAGGTTAGTCTCGGCTTGATTTTATTTTACCGAAAACATTGCAACTGACGTTTTGTATTATATGTTGTTTAAATGTTAGACAGATATCAACTATTCAATACCAAGCAGTTCAAAAAGTATTGCAGAGAATTGGTGTTGGCGTGCATTTCATGGTCTAGAAAATATGTATGATTATAAATAGTCTGCTTGCCACTGGTTAACTTGTTGTATCATGCATCTGTTATATTGCCGTGTTTGATATGAAAATGTACACTTTTTCCAAAATAAATATATCTATCTTTCTATAATGAAGTAATATTGTCTGTTTTTATAGAGGACAACGAGAAAAAGCGCAATGCACACGAACCATTTCTCTAGTTTCAATTCTGATAGAAGATACTGCTATTATGTTTGAAATTACGTCAGAGGACAAAAGTAAATAATGGTTATTTTAAATGCTATGAAATGAGTGTTGCTAAGCTCAATCAAAGCTGCTCATCGAGAGCATTTGTAACTTTAAAGTGATAACTCTTGGTGTACCTTATCATCAGGAATTGCGGCCAGAGTATTCTTTGTAAATTCTTGTTGATAATATACATAATATTATCCCTATACAGCACTCACCAACAGACAGACACACAGAAGATTGAGTCCTCCAACTATGAGAAGGTACACACTACGTACTATATATTAATTATATACAGGCGTCGCTTTTCTCAAGTGCAGGAAAACGTGTAAAGGACAGCAGATATATTATTTTAACAACACAAAACACTGAACATATATAATTAACAGATGAAATCCAAGATGATCACCTGAGAGCGGGTTACCTGAAATAAAGGTAACTTGAGATTGATACCGGTTTGTAGCCTGCCAATCTAACACTTCCCAGGACTCAACATAAAAGAAAATAGTGTTAATGAAATATATCCCCGCTGAGTTAAGTTCTTACAATAGCAACACAGGCCTGAACATGAAATTAAAATGAAAAAAGCAAATTCAGTGAATTTATATCCCCCGCCAAATGAAACAAATAGCTGAAAAAGAACAGCTGGAAAGTGTTTAGGTTTGTCTGTTTCAGAAAAAAAAAGCATTTTTAAAATTTCACCACCCCAATGGGTCCTAATCTCCGAGGTGTAAATTTTTTCTTCAAATTATAGTCATAAAAAATTTAATTGTTGTAAGTTCAATTTAATCAGTACTACTAGTTTCAGACAACAAGACTTCTTAAGCTTCTATATAGAATAATTATGTAGGAAAAGCACTCCATCCAATTACGGGCCTCATTTATGTAAAAATCATTTTTTTTTTTAATTTTCTGTTTTTAGAGAATACAAAGTTGATTATTTGTGCCAAACAAAATAAAATTATAATCATTTCTAAATTTCACCACCCCATTGGCGTCATCTCTGAGGGGTAACTCTTTTATCGGCATCTTAAATTCATACATAACTCAGTTGTTGTAAGTTATATTAAATCAGCACTATTAGTTTAAGAAAACAAAATTTCTCAAGTTTCGTGTAGGGCGTGGATATTAGAAAGAGTGATCATTAAATTAGTTTAGCCAATTACAATTAATTTTTTATAACCAGTTCCAGAGAAATAGAATTTTGATATTTTTATATTGAATATAGAAGAAAATAACATTTAAAGGGCAATAACTCTAGAGAAAGTACTCCAATTGCGCGCGCATTATGCTATTGAACACTTATTATAAGTTTCATGAAATACTATCTATTGGTTCTTTAGTTATGGCTCCGGACGGACGGACAACGCCAAAACAGTATCATTCCACCTTTGGCGGGGGATAACAAAACTTGAAAACACTGAGGACAACTGCTTACCAATGAATTCAGTAAAGGTATGTTGAAAAAGGAGTCACGTTAATTGACACACTAGTCACAAGTCATATTAACAGAAATTCTTGTGAACTCTAGAAGTAACATTCTGTATCTAGTTGTGGTGAAAGCTTGTCAGAATGTCTGTCCTGATGATATCAATCTCAAGTTTGAAACTGTGTCACATGGGGTCAGAAAGGTCAATTGTTAAAATTGAAAAAAAACTGTGAACACTTGGTTTCACTTTGAACTCACTAATCATGGAATTTGAATCAAGAATGTTGCTTTTATGATCTCTTGGTCAAGTTCATAACATGTGTATGGTCATGAACGAGATCTCCGGGTCAAATCATAGACAATTTTGTAAGCACCCCTTTTGAAGATTGGCAATAATGTTTGCTTCGATGTTATCTAGATAATGTTTTAAATTTCGACACATAAACAAATCAAAACAACGTCACCTAGATAAAATAAAGGAAAACCTTGTATACACCCTAAGAACCAGATTTTGTTTAGAGAATGTACACGAAATTTTCATCATGATCATACTGTTTCTTTCTGTAAATGCAACTCTGGGCATTATTTTGGCCGTTAACTGTTGACTTAAAAGAGCGATACAGGACCAGATTCGATCTCTTGTTTCATATCTTACTACAAGTTCAATTTCGAAATCTAGAAAATTAATACACTTGGAGGCTTTTCTAACGCAACACTTTTTAAAACCGAATTTCTTGGAAATGGCTCAAAGTATTAATTTGAAATTATGCATGCAGTCATTTGGCCATATAAGACGTGCAAATATGACAAAATTATTCAAACGTGACGGTTCAGTAGCTTTTCACCTGGGCTGTGCACAATTTTTGCACTTTGCACGTGGAGATATTGGCTGGAAAGAATTAGTGATTATTTGCTCATTCACCTTTTGTACACGCCTGGGCAAAAATAACACATAACTTACACATTTGTTTAACTCAGAAAAGCATTGCGCGAATGAATGTCCGCGAACGATATCGTGCAGTCGGCATGTTTCAGACAGGCAAATCTTTGAGACACGTATTAAAGTTAATCGATTTTTATTAATATATTTTTGTTAATTACCAAACTTTATATTGCAAATATTTATTATTGTAGAAAAAACACACTGCTATTCCTTATTTTGTATTAATTTCAATCCTTTGCATTCTATCCTTTTTCGGATAAATCTCGCAAATCATAATCATTGGTGCTGTAGGCTTTGGAGTACCGTGAAAGAGGCTACGTACGGTGCTTATAAAATCATAACTATTTCAATAAAATCCACAGACAAATTATGTTTAAATACAAAACATTTTCATACAGAAATGCAAATGGTTCATTTAAATACAAATTAACATACATTGTAGTTACTTTTCAACACCATGTGTTTCGAATACGTTTTGTGACTTTTATTTCTACAGTGATATTTTATTCTGTTCATTTTTTATACGTTTTCATCAATAAAATATAAATAAATTTCGACGAAGTGAGTATGATGCCTTTAATTATTATTCTCTGAAGTTTCAACGAAATCAACCCACAAATAAGCAAAATAAGTGTATTTGAACGGATGTTGCGTTAGAAAACAGGATGATTCAAGATGAAATAGTCTGGACTCGTTTTAGCTGTGGAGGGTTTCTACGGAAATACATATACGCCACCATTTGCTAGTTGTTACTTGCTAATTATTCTGTCATTGTGCGATGATTTTCTGTCATACAGCAATCTTTTCTAGACTCGTGACAATAATTTCTCGCTAACACGCTTTAACATCTTTACATTTGGGCAATATTACTGGATCATAAAGCGCTGACATTGTGCATATTCAGTAATATTATTCGCATGTTTATTTACATACCGAGCATTACAGAAACGTACCGTTCTTCAGGCACAATTCTAATATGCCTACGGTATATTTCTATAGTCAATTCGAGTGCATTAATATGATTAAAGCACTCGGAAAAGAAGGCGGAGTTTCGGACAAGGAAGTAGCTCCTTCCGACTTTTCTAATTTACTCCCTCGCAGAAAATAAATTATAGAAATAGAAATAATATCTGTATAAATACATCAGGCGCATGAAATAGTTGTGTTTAAGAACCTAAATATTATTTTTGATTGCGTCAAGTAAGCCTTAGAATACCTTCACCTTGTTTTCCTTTAAAAAGGCTAAGAAAATTCAGGATTGACGTCATACAATGTTTTGATTCCGGGAGACAAAACAATGAATGAAAACGTTGACGTCATCACACTGACGTCATTACTCCACGTTAAAACGTTGTACAGTTCAAATTAACGGTACGCATTTATATCGATTTGCTGCTTTGTTAGGTTCCGAATCTGACGTCTTCTGCATAATGCCAGTCAGGTATTTCTTTTTATATTTTATGTATTAGATATTAAACTAAAATAAGTTTGTATAATATAGTTATAATTGATATCTTGAATGGTTGCCCGAATAGGGGAGTGAATTCCAACAGCTACTATTTATGCTGTTTTACACATTACCACCGAACTGAAAAAGGTCCGTAGTAGTTACGATAGTTTTCAAAAAATCGGCTTCTAAGAATCGAAATAATCTATGTCTTGGAGTGCTTTATCGAAATTGAAGCATTTCCCGTCGGTAATGTGCCTGCGTAATAACTCACTCGGGCTTCGCCCTCGTGAATTATTCCGCCAGGCACATCACCTCCGGGGAATGCTTCAATTTCGATAAAGCACTCCAAGCCATAGATTATTTCTTAAATATCGTTTGTTGTTGTACAAAAAACGCGCACTTCAGGATGCTGTTCTGACATCGAACAATGATTTCTCATTCTGACGTCAATGTCTTAACAGTATTGCGCAATGTATTATCATTATCCCAAAAACGCGCATTTTTACTAGTAAATGGACGATATTAACGCCCGAAGTTTAATGTTTTTCTGTAACATTCGATATTAAAATAAGCATGCAAATATAATTACTGAATATGCATAACGCCTTATGATTTAATGATATCGCCAAATGTTATTATAATAAAGGTTTTCGCCAGAAATTATTGTCTAAAATCTTATAAAACATTGCTTCATGTCAGAATAATATCGAACAACGGCAGAATAATAAGCAAGTGGCAATTAGCAAAAGGTGGCGTAGATGCGTTGCCGAAAGTTTCTATTAGTTATTTCCCTTGATTTAAGTCTATCACCATTTATCACGAGAGCGTAAAATGTTGTTGATTAACGATTTGTGCTGCCAAAATCGACTAAGTTTACTGCTTATTGTGCATATAAATTCATTTCGTCGGATTAATTTTTCACCACGGAGATTGCAAAGTAAGGTAACAGCCCATGATGTACAGTAGGTTTTAAAGATGTCGTTAGTCAAGATTATCTATACAAGATTGATATGGTTATAGATAGTTAGAAAAATTAACCTACGGAAAACAGATACGACCGTTGCGTAATTTGCATAATTCCATATAATGTCGAAGACTTCCACTTGTCTCTCTCTCTGTAATTTTCAAATGCATTAAATTCATTAAATGAAACTGCAAAAGAGTTTAACGTCATAACATTAAACATGGATTAAGCTTACATTTCCATGTTTCACTATGTTTTTAGAATTGGCAAAAAGGTAACTTTTGATATACTGTTTGAGAATTGCACATTTGTTAACGTTATAAAGCGGATATATTTCTACTGATATACCACCAATGTATTGATATTTGGAGTAGTATCATTAAATCCGGTAATATGGCGCGGCCGGTAATATGACGCAAATGACGTCGCCGTTGAAAATACGTGCAAAATACGCGGGACGTTGACGTTTTTGAAGCACCTGCTGAATAAAAACACGCTCAGTGCTATCACCATGTCAATGCGCAAGAACAGTCGGCCATAGAAATTTTCAACAACTGTTTTTCTACACTTCCGGCAACTTTATACTTGTTATCCAACACAACAGTCCTTCCATAGGTAGAAATTTGACACCCTATCGGCCTTTTTCAGCTGCAGTATACAGATTCTCTATCAATATTCGGCCATTTTGACGCTTGTAAACAAACACTGTGTTACGTCATATATGACATATTGGTATCGCTTCTATTTACACGTACAACGGCTGTTTTTGAACTGCGGTAATTATGATAAATAAAGATGATAAATAATGTATTTTCGTGTTTTTTTTAGAGTGAAGATATGTCTAAGCGACGTACGTATTCGAGTGATGCCGTTTTTGCAGCAGTAGATTTTGCCAAAGAAAAACAAGAAATTTTCTGTTAGGAAAATTGCACGGGAATTCGGAGTCCCTGAAACGACGTTGCGTAACAAAAATAAAATGGAAAATTTGGGTGAATGTCTCGCTTGGAAGGCCACCAGTAATAAATTTCCCTCTAGAACAAAAAGCTTGCAGACCACTGTGCATTTATGGCGCAAATGGGTTACGGTTATACAAAATGGCAAGTTTCAGATATAGCTATGGAGTTAGCAAAGGCTTCTGGAGTCTCCGATAAATTCAGAAATGATAAACCCAGTAAGCATTGGTTTAACGGATTCATAAGCAGATTCCCCACATGGTCATGAGAAAGCCCCAAAAGTTAGAGAGAGTGAGAGCACTATTGTGTGTCCCCATCTACAGTAGATGCTTACTATAAAGAACTGAAATCAACTTTACTAGAAATTGACTTATTTGAAAATCCCTCCCGAGTTTGGAATATTGACGAAACAGGAATTACATGTGATTACAATCCACCTAAAATTCTTGCATTTAGATACACACATGTCAACGCAGTAACAACCGGTAAGTCACCAACTACTACTGTAATCGCCTGTGGGAATGCGATAGGTCACAGGTTACCACCTTATGTAATATATAAAGGTGAACGTCTTTGCAAAGAACTTGTTTCTGATGGTCTTCCTGACACTAAATATACAACAACAGCCACAGGTTGGTCTAACAGTGAAACATTTCTTGATTTCTTTAAGAATCATTTCTTAAAGTACGTCACTCCCCAGCAATAGTACTTATGATGGGCATTTGACACACATTACATTTGATGTCATTAAAGAGGCAAGACTTGTTGGAATACATATATTTGTATTACCTCCTCACAGCAGCCACATCTTACAGCCATTGGATGTTGGTATTTTCAGTCCGTTTAAGAGGACATTTAGTGCTCTTTGTCACGAGTATGTCGATAACAATATCAATAATGTAATTACAAGGTACCAGCTTCCCAAATTAATTGGCAAGTCGTACGACAAGGCATTATCACCAAGTAATCTACAAAGTGCTTTCAGGACTGCTGGCATCTACCCTTTCAATCCCCAAGCAGGGTTGATAAACTCCCAAAGAAAACAGCAGACAAAGATGAGAATACAAAACAACTGTCGAGAAAGGAAAGACGAGAAGTAAATGAGGTGAAACAGATGTTTGTCGAGAAGGAGAGAAAAAATTGAACTTCAAAAATCGGAAGAGACACCTGTAAAAACAACATAAATCAAAACAAGAGACCACTGCAAGGAGGTTATTTATACCCAAGTGTGGAAAAGCTGTCACAAGTGATGATTTCTTCAATTTAGTTCAAGAGAAGAAAGAATTCGACGAACAGAAAACTAAAGAACTTGAAGAAAAAGAAGAACAAGAAACTTGAGAAAGAACGAAGTAAAGATCTGAATGAAAAGAAAAGTACCAAAAGCCAGTGAAAAACAGAAGCAAAACAGCAAGAAAAGATCAGCTGAAACAGATGGTTGTTCTCAGACAAACGAAAGTAACAACTCTAATAAAAAGAACATGTGTAGAAGGAATGAGCCAAGAAGCTGGACCTAGTGGACTTTCAAAGGTGATAGTCGAAAGTAACAACTTAGATGACGAGTTGGAAGACACGGAAGTCTGCATAGTATGCCAAAAAGTGGACCCCGCCAGCTTTTAAGATATCCAAATCAATCAGACTTCTAGACTGGGGTCAGTGTGACAAATGCAATGGCTGGGTCCATTTGCAGTTCTGTTGCCCTGTAAAAAGTCTTGAAAAGGACGAAGAGTTCCTCTGTCCAAAATGCATATAAATGGTAAAAAATGTACAAGACTGTAAATTGATTTGTATTAGTTTGTTTTTTATTGTAAACATTGTATGTTCAATGTATAAGTAAGTAAATTAAGTTTTTGAGATTTAATTGTGCAACAAACTGAAATGCAGACATTAAGATGTGAAATAGTTTTATTGTTATTATTGTGCTGACTGTGTTATTTAGGACACTAGCTGGCGCATAATTTGAGGCTTACCAAGTTCTTTCACCTATCAGATTAATTATGCACTATGGAGTTCCGCTTTAAAGACTTTGAAAATAACCGATGTACGTTTATATAGCTGAACAGCTGATTACAATACACGTAATACTCGGTGACGTCACTGTGCGCCATATTACAGGCAAAATAAACATAGATCGTGGAGACGGGTTGTGTTGTTGCAGACGTATTAACAAGTAAGTTTTTACATTAATAAACTTACAAATGATGCTGATATATCAAGAATTGTTTGATTTTATTCTAAATGCACATTTTATCAATAAAGTATGCGTCTGGGTGTTTTTAGCGTTTCAACAACGCTTAACTACGCCATATTACCGGCCACAGGGCTATATCGCAAATGAGCTTATGTGACTGGGGTGAGCTATTTCGACTATTTCATATCAACCTTTGTATTTTGCAGCAGACACATTATTCCAGTTCAATGAATCGCAGAAATGAAATGGGGTCTAGAACTGATTTTAAAAAAGCCCATGGTACTACTGACGGGAGCAGTTCCCAAGATCTATCTCTTCAATACAAAATACGTGCACGAGCTTCCTTGTGCACGGAGGTCCTGACCGGTCTCTTTGGCTAACAGAGAGCCATTTTCGCAGACAACTGATAGTTCAGTCATTTAGTTTTGACACGGTATCAGGTCTTCTGTTTCCAGGAGGGTACTTTCTTGAATCGACAAAAATGCCACTCGTTTACTCAAAGCATTATGCTCCTCAATAGAAAAAAAACAGAACAGAGCAGAAGAGAAAATATTATTCACAAGTTTACTTGAACATTACAATCCATCGTCATTTACAAAAAAACATACAATACCTTGTGCGCAAATGACAATAGCATAAAACGAGGATTCATTGGAAACGATGGATGCTCCCTGAAGCACTCGCTTATTTTTGAAAGGCTAAGACCCCTGTATCAAAATTTAAATTTAGATCGATCTATGTGATGTTGTGTAGAAGAACAGAAACATTTCATTTGTAAAAGCTTTAATAAACCAACTTTAAACTAAATCAATTTTGTTATATTTCTGTTTCGCCAGAAAATGTTTTATAACAGTAACACAACAAGAAGCAATGCAGTACTTTACTATTAGTGTTAGAGAGTTATGTTAATGAACATAATAAAAAAAATAGTCACATAGTGGTATGAGTAACAATACAGTATTTTGAAAACCCACTTGCAAATTATAAAGGAGATCATAAAAAATAAAAGTTAGCGTTTGTGTGAAATTTTAACTATATTCCAAATAATCATATTTGCACATTATTATGAGAAATAATTTACGAATGGATCAATCCTGAGTTATAATTCATGAATCAAAGCAGGACAAACTGATTGTATCTTCTCATATAGTTTAACTGAATATCAGCTAGTGGTTGCCGATAATTGGTTGTTAGGAAGTAACGTTGATACGAAGGTTCTTACTATGTAACAATAATTAAAGGGCCAAAAGCTCAAGAAAAATCATCCTCATGAAGTTTCATTGGATTCCAGCCAATGTACAGGACAGACAAGAGGGTTCTTATAATATGCTACTTATACTAGAAGGGGCCATAATCAAAGGGCCATAAGTCAAAAGAAAAATCACACAACTGGAACATGCTGATAATATGCGCATCTCCTCCTGTTACTAAAGCTTCCCATAAAGTTTAATTTAATTCAGTCCTTGGAGGTACTTAATATGTAGCAATAATCAAAGGGCCATACGTTTGAGAAAAATCCTCATCCTGAAACATACTGATGATATGCATCTCTTCTTTTGTAACTTGAGCTTCCTAGAAAGTTTCATAGTATTCAATTCAATGGTGGCTGCGAACAAGCGCAGACACGAATGTTCTCAATATACCAACATATATTACAACGGACGATCAGACGGACGGACGGACAAATCGGCAGCTATATACTTTCTCTTCGGATGAACAGATATTAAATCGAATAAACAATTTAACATTAACAACACACAGCAATTACTATATACATAAAACACAAAATGTTGGTACTATTTGATTTCTTAACTATGAATTATGCAGTGATGTCTTCAATCTTATACTATGCATGATATATAAACTAGTATCTCTTTATTGCCGCCATGCTATACAATATATCAAAGTGACAAAAATACTTCAAAAACAAATACTAATATAAAATGTAATAAATTGCAAAACAGAAAAGATGTATACAAACTATACACTATTTATGTTTTGTTCTTTTTTCATTTTCACCTCAATAGAATTTTGTTTCCTGCATTCCCTATAAATCAAGCAGAGAAAAACACCCGCCATTAAGAAGAATTGTCCTCTTTTAGGTAATTATACAAATATGTTTTAGTAGTTACAACTGATTCACGCTAGTATACATTTGACTATATCTGGTGATTTATTTTCACCTTAATTGAAATTTTGTTTTTAGTATTTCCTAGTGTCAAACCGACATAAATAGAACATTGTTAACGGAAAGTTTTAGGTGATTTCATTTTGCTTTTTATTACAAAGTACAGCTATTTTTACATTCGTTGAAGTCAATGAATAAATTCAAATATTCTTACATCGTTAAGATACATTAGTATAGTAACTTGTTGTACATATTGTTTTTTCAAGATGTTGTGTACTGTACATTATTGAAACAACTACCTCCGTGGTCGGGTGGTTAGAGTCGCTGACTTGAAATCAATGTAACCTCTCATTGACTGAGAGTCATAATACTTCTACAACAACAACAACAACAACAACAACAACAAAGCATATTGAAACGAAATGAAATTATCTTTCATTCTATATATCTATCATTTTGTTATAGTTATAGGATAGGAAACGAGGTGTTATGGGCATATAACAGAATACATTTTATGTACTGGGGCTATATAAAGGGAAGGTCTGTTGATTTTTTCCACAGACCTCCCATTTATATAGCCCCAGTACATAAAATGTATTCTGTTATATGCACATAACACCTCGTTTCCTATCCTATAACTATAACATAATGTTCATTCTAGCGCACGTGCGTTCATTTCTATAATCAAACAAGAAAATCAAATCATACAGGAATAACCCCTAAAAATACAGACATTTTACATCAACGTACGTTTCATTTCTCTAAACTTTGAAAATGACCTTGAAGTCTTTGTACAAATATCTTGTTTCTATTCATTAATGTTATATCAATTAAACGAGTATTGTAAGTACAATTTGTAATACTGTAACTTCGAAACGAAATGTATCAAATCTCACGCAATGTTGCACCATTTGTCCTATTTCGGTACACTTGGAATAAAAACCTCCGTTGAAAATAACACAACTCAAGATAAACCATCTAAAACGTGTTAAATATTATACGTTATTTAAACCTGGTTACTAAACAAATATCTTACATTTGGTGAATTGAGAATTTATGTCAAGTTCAGAAATATTGCACTTTCTCTTAATTGATTTCGTTTGAGACGGTTTTCTATTTATCATATACATAAGAAATATATAATGTAAAACTACATAAAGTTTTTAAAAGGCAGTAAATGCAAAGGTATCATCAAGTAACAAACGTTTTACAATTGACTGATATTGATTTTGCACGATGTTAAAAGAGTTTAATAAAAAAGTGAAAGAATTTCAAAATGAAATAACAAAAGAAGCGTTCATGCTTTCATTGGCTGATAAATGATACCCCAGGACAAAATCTTATTAACTAGTGTACATGTCGGATGTGTAAAATGTTACGGTCCATTCTGCTGTTTTCACTGGTGTTTGTATTACCGAATAATATTCAACTTGGTTGGTATATTCATTTTCTTTTCTTATTCACGTAATGTACTTTTTATTGCAGCAAGGGCACTTTTTATTTAATATTCCTTTGATTTCGTTCCATTTTTTCAACTCTGTCACAGGATATCTGATAGTGGAGCCAGCGACAAAATTTCAGAAAATATTTAACGAAAGTTGCATAACATTTACTATGTCTTTTAAAACGAAAATCTCTAAGAAACTACCATATAATGTTATTACCTACTTAATGCAGAGACATGTATTTTAGTGTATGTTTTGCTGTGCTTGTTCGTAAGTTTTATGTGTAACGCTTTTGATTATTTAATATTTACTATGCATTTTGAAACGAAAATCTTTAAGTGTTATTATGTACTTAATGAAGAGACATGGATTTTAGCCATGCTATGTATTTTAGTGCTCATTCACGCATTGCATTTGAAATGAACACGTACAGTATAAAAGTACTACTATTTCAATACATAACTGAAACGAATATCTCGACACCTGAACTAGGTAAGAGATATTGCAGCTTTGTCCGAAGACTGTGGGCTCGAACCATTTCGGAAGTCAAAATCATCTAAAAATACGCCAATATTTTATTTTTTGTCTAGAAAAGAACTCTCCTGAGTGACTCGATAGGCTTAGTGTTTTCATAGAAATTTACCTGAAACAACTTGTCTATCAGATAAAGCTGTAATACACCTGTCACATTGAGAAGCAACGCGATGCCGTTTTAAAAATAAGCCGTTACCTAATGTAGGTACCGCTATACATATTGAAAATAAGCCGTTACTCAATAACTGGAAAAAAATGCTTTGTTACTCAAAAAAAGGTACAGCGATCTATGTGACTTGACGAAGTATTGCGATCAAAATTGAAAAAAAAAAACATAACTCGACAAAGGTTTCGCAGAACATACTGAACAAAAACCATCGGTTGATAAAGGCAACGCGATGCAAATAGAGAATAAGCCATTACTTGATAAAGATACAATGATACATAATGAAAATAAGCCAATACTTTTTAATTTTAAATAAACCGTCACATGAAAACGGTAACGTGATGCATACTGAAAATAAGCCATGAGTTGATATTGGTCACACGATACATATTGCAAACATGATGTTACCCGATGCATATTGAAAATAAACTCTAAAACTAATTTCCGATTGATATTTTTAAAAAGGCGTTACTTGATTAAATTACCGTGAGACATACTGAAAATAAGCCATAACTTGACATAAATACAACGATACATATTGAAAATAAGCCGTTGTTTGACAAAAGTACAACGATATGTTGAAAGTTAGTCGTGATTTGATATAAGTACCACAATACATATTGAAAATAAGCCATTGTTTGACAAAAGTACAACGATATATATTGTAAGTAAGCCGTGATTTGATATAAGTACCATAAAACATATTGAAAATTAGGTATTATTTAATATAAGTACCACGATACACATTGAAAATAAGCTATTACTTGATATTAGTACCACGGTACATACTAAAATTAAGCCGTTATTTGATATAAATACCACTATGCATATTAAAAATAAGTTATTTTATATAAGACCACGATACATTTATATGACTTTATATAAATACCACGATACATATTGAAGGTAAAGTAAGTACCACGAAACATATTGAAAATAAGCTAGTAATTGATATAAGTACCACGATTTGTATTGAAAGTAAGCCGTTATTTGATATAAATACCACGATGAATATTAAAAATAAGCCAGTACTTTATATAAATACCACGATAAATATTGAAAGTAAGCCGATTATTTGATATAAGTACCACGATATATATTGAAAGTAAGCCGTGATTTTATATAAGTACCACACTATTTTTTAAGTAAGCTGTGCTTTGATATAAGTACCACGATACATATTGAAAATAAGCCATTACTCGATATAAGTACCACGATACACGTTGAAAGTAAGCTGTGATTTGATATAAGTACCACGATACATATTGAAAATAAGCCATTACTTGATATATGTTGAAAGTAAGCCGTGGTTTTATATAAGTACCACAGTACACATTCAAAGTAGGCCGTTACGTTACTAGGTAAAGGTACCGCAACACACATATTGAAAATAAGATATTTCTCCATAAAACTATCGAGATGCATATTGAAAATAAGCCGTTACATTTATACAGGTACCGCGATATACAGTTGGAAAAGCCGTTTCCTGATAAACGTACCGCTATACATATTGACAATAAACCGTTAAAGTTACTGCAACTGATCTTTATAAAAGCCGTTACTCGAGACATATTGAAAATAAACAGACAGAAAAAAAAATCGCAATAAAAGAATCCACCCATACCCTCCTCCTCGCAACGCACCGAACCGTCTGACTGCGAAATCCTAACATACATGTTTGTACATGTTCATATCTAAAACGATTTGTCATAGCAAACTGGAAATAATTTAATATACAGCATTTTTTGTATTTTTTAAATCAACAATATAGGTAACTGTATTGACTGCTATGATTGTAATTCCGACGACTCTCATTGTGGAGAAGTTCTCGACGGCGATTTACTGATTCTCGACGGCAAGGTCGCTTCCGGATGCCCATCTTGTGTGAAGGAATTCAAAGCTCTCGGAACAAGTAGGTACATTGACATATTAAATAGATCTACTTTGACTTCTGGCATTACTAAATGCACAACTGCAACACTTTTCAGTGATATTGAAAAATAGCTAGGTACATTTCCAGTTACAATTTCAGTCAGTCTACTAACACACGCCTATGTGCCATTTGTTTCAGGAAGCAACAGAGCATAAGAATGTGTATATTAGTCTAGATAAAGTGTAACAATGGCTACTAAAGTTTTACATGTATTAAGCAGCTTAATTTAGACATATTTTCTTTAAATCATGCATTTAAACGACACTATATTTACAGTTTGGTCACGTGTCACAAGACGCTGTGGGACCAGTTCGGAGACAACTGACTCGTGCTCTGATATTCTTGGATACGGAAACTGTGTGTGTACTACAACGTTCTGTAACCATGGGAACAATATGCATGTGTCAAATGCAGTTTTGATGTACGCAATCGTGCTACTATCCAACTTTCTGTTTTGTAAATTTATTAATTGTCGGTCGATGTGAATAAATGGATTTTTTGCGACATATGAACGTTTTGTGCCGTCACAGCAACTGTATAATCATTTAACTTATCTACATACTTTTTATAATTTTGATATAAAAACACACGGTAATGATTGTTTAATTTAGTTACTCACCTTTACTTCTCAGTTTCATGATTTTATTACTGTAAAGTTCCCGATTTTATCAATTTCATCTTCATAAAGTCCAGATTTCAACTCTATGAATTCACGATTTCAATATCTCGAGTTAACGATTTCAACTTAACGAACGGTTCACAATTTCAACTTATGAATTCAAGATTTCATCGTCATGAATTAACGAATTTATGATTTCAGCTTAATGCATTGAAGATTTCAACTTCACGAATCCTTGATTCAATATTTCTCGCCACGTGATTGTGACATAAAATCTAATCAAATCACAGGCCACATTGACGGTGTTAATATAATGTGTTTATATGTACATACTTAAATCTACATATAATTCCGTTAGTGTTAAACTGAAGAAGTAAATGCCCTTGCTTTATACAAGGTTCATGCCCTTGATTTATACAAGGTTCATTTATCAGCAAATAACACAATTAAAGTTCCTTGCAAATTGATCGGAAAAATACTGCAACGAATTAAAGACACTGACATTTAAGGACAGGTATACAATCATTGAGAACTTAATTCAGTTGATGTTACACATTTTGGCTACAAAAGACACATACTAATGTCTTTAAAGTACATATACATATACTTTTGAAAATGTGATCTTGCTGTAGTCATGTTACAGGTGGGTAACAAACGACAATTACCAAGAGGCAGAATGCCCCTGAAAATTCATAGATTCTCAGAATAATTTATGCATTGGTGTACTTTTCACTGCTAAACACCAGAAAGAGAAGCATGCCTGTGCCTGAAATGTAACCTGATTCTCCTATAACATTAAATCAAATACCAAACTAATCTTCCTGTAAATCAAATTGCAACATCAGGCATACTCTTTTTTTCATCTACACACTACTCTATGACAAAACAGCAGTTTCATAGGGGAAAAACAGCAGGATTTATATGGAAGCTGTTTATTTTCCGCACCGTATTCTCAATACCTACCACCCCCGGGGTTGGAAACAACATTTGACTACAAAGCATATGTGAACTGAAAAATACATCAAAGTCAATGATTTCGAAAAGTAAAAATAGTAAATTCAAATCATGGATTCGTGAAATTGAAATCATCAATTAAAATCATGAGCTCGTGAAGATGAAATCATGAATTCGAGAAATCAGAAAGTTGAAATATTGAAGTGGAACGTGAGTTTGTGATATTGAAACCGTGTATTTGTACAAGAAAATTACCCAAATCTGTATTTTTAAGTAATGGCTCATGGTTAACTGTTTTAATCCGTATTTCTCGGAAACTTTCTCCGTTCAAGCGAGAGCGAAAGCACTAGGCACTTTATATTCCCGACCGACCCATGAACCACGATTTAAACTGTCAAGACTCCTAAAATTTCAAGTGAGAACACTATTAGATTTATCTCAAAGAATCAGTGATTTGCTGGCAACAGTCTTATCAGTATACAGCTTAATGATTACAATGTAAACATTTTACTATGCACAATCACTATTATTTAACAAAATCCATATGCATGTTCAAGGCAAAAGTGGGGGAATATTTTCATACAATTTCATGAATGAATGACGCATCGACTTCTAAGGTCATATAGTACTCATTAAAACGTTTGTATCAAATATGCAATATGCATGAACGTCGTTAAGTGTTGAAACTATGTTAATCAACACCTGTATTGACTTACATAAGGTACAAGTTATTTCCCGTCTTCATTCATTTTTTTTTCACAAATAAAATAATGTTTTTGATTACAACTTGCATCTTCCCAGATCTCCTCACCGGAACCGTATTGCACTGTATTGGCTTTATGTGGGGGTATGTTGCAACACCATTGTATTCTGCACCAGGTTCTAATCCAGTATGTTTTGTCTTTCAGTCCTATAATGGCGGATAAACGTTTTAGCCAGAATTGAAACGGAGGGACAACAATAGAAAATTTATAGACAAAAAGAAGGCATAAAACAGTTCCCATGACAATAAAAATCTATAAAACATGAAACTATTATAAGCTATTTAAGTCTTAACAGTACATCATCACATTAAAGGCTTCAACATGAAGTTTATAACTCCTTTGTGTTTGTAAATAGTTAATGTGTGCAAATTATGGCACTTAATTAGTGCGCAGCTTTATTTGCCATCCAATTAAATCGTCGTATTTCCGTCTTCTTCTTCCTTCGTTCTAATTTTGACTATATATTCGTACTATGTGAAAATAATCACTATGTCAGTAACAGATGAATTGATAGAAAACGAAGTTTTTATTGGATGACAAACTAAGCTTTGCGCTAAATATGCTAATGTACACCCGCACTTGTACTATAGAAAATATCTTGCCGCAACACTCCAGTCAATCTTCCTATATTCTATAGCACAACGCGACTAAAAAACTGCATGTAGTTTAGACACAGTGAAAAACTATGAACTAATTTAAAGATAGTACATGTTAGTCGTTTTATGGAATTTAGGACGAAAGACAAAAATCAGAAATATTTCATTGAACGACAAATAAAGCTGTCCGCTAAAATCTTTAACTATTTGCCATGGAAATTTGAATAAAAATAGGCACTCCTGGCGACGTATCCTGAACCCGTTTAGTGAAAAACACCATATACATTTGTAATTAAACTGACCCGTGAAAGTATGGAGTTTTCCTTTACTGCAAGTATCTTAGACCTGGTCAGCTTTATGGCCCTGGTCGAATATACGATCTTAAATGAAAGACTGCTACGCGAACACGACGTCTCAGACCTCAGTGGTATTGTGTTAATGTCGTTCCTTTCGTCACCCGGAAGGCATGGGTTCGATTTCCGGCAAGACAATATTAGGTGTATATTTTTGTCAAAGCAACTGACGAAACACGTGTATCGGTCCACCAAGCTGTTAAATGGATACTTATCATGAAGGTTGCTAACAGTTTCCTGTCATAAGTGACTGATAGGATCATGGATGGTAACACTAGAGCGATATTTTTAATTCAGCTAAATCAGATAAGTATAAACTAAATAATTATGATGTTTTAAAATAAATCTATTCATTCTTTCTTTCATGCAATCATGCCAGGGAAGATTATTTAATAAAACCATCTCCGCAGTCGTGTTTTAGGGATGCTGACTTGAAATCACTGTTTTCTTTTATTGATTGAGAATCATAGGTTCGAGTCCTGCTACCAATTATAACTCTTGAAGTGAGAAAATTGGCAGTTTGTTTCGAAAGACAGGGTTCGGTTCTATTGGTTCTTACCAGTTACGATGGTTAGATCGACTGTCGGCGTGTAACCCCGAGAAACGAAACGAAATTACGGGGCAAAGGGTCGTAATTAGTAAAATTATTAAAATACTATTTCCCTGTATTTATAAAGACACCATTATCTTATTTGTATCTAACCAATGACATATTAATTGATGATCTATTTGCCTTCCAATTTTCATTGCAAAGTACAATGGGTATGAATGAAACAAGTGCTATTATGTATTTCGATATGCAATCCCGACTGTATTCAAATGTTCTGTATGTGTAATACTTATCAAAAAGTTACAAGTTGGTTTATCCAATAACGCAGTCATCTTAAAACATGTCAAAGTCAAAGTGTTGTTTTATATTAATCAAACCTTCAATATAAGAGCATTACAATTTCTTAACTATTCATTCATGCCATGACCAGTACAGATCTAGTGTCCGACAAAATAAACAATGAACCGTGATGAAATCAAAAATCGTTTGATATTATGCCTAATTATTAAAAAAGTCTAGAAACTTTTGGTTTGTAATGATAAATTAAAAATAAAGGACAGTATTTTAGAATAGATTGACCTGTACTGAAAGAATCAATGTGTTTGTGACAGTACCTTCGCATTTACTCAGAATGTTTTCAACGTAATCACGTTTTTCATCGCCTTCAATTGCTTTCTGCAACAGCTTTGCGCCAAGATCTGCACAGGTTTTATTTGCTTCAACATATTTTAGCTGTTCCTGATGTATTTGTATCTTGAAAGAAGAATCACTATTTGGCTGTATCCATTGATCGAGGTTGGTTGGACATTCTGTATTCAAATGAGATTAATCCTTGTTCAGTACATGAGCCAACTATATGCAGGTAAATGTCATCTATATCTATATATATAACTGTAACTGCTGGTTTACAATCTGGAATGACTGAGTTGCCGAACCCCAACAACATTCCTGCGTTCGTTAACTGAGATTTGTTTTGGGACAATTTTTTCTAAGCTAAATTGTACATTAAGCTAAAATTCAGTGAAAACTAGATTAACATACTGGTTCATTTAAGCTCGCTTTAGCCTTAGACTCGATGAAGTATGTGCAATTATTGTTGTTTGTTACATAAGTAAAGAAAGTTGTGATGTAGTCTAAGCCTCTAAGCTAATACTTTGAGAAGTTCACATTTTCCAGTTTCATTTATTTGGTTTTAAAGGAGATTCAGTCAACAAATGAATCACTGAATTTAGTCTGAAAATCTGCTAATGGATGTGCATGAATTGTACAGAAAGAAAAAAATAATGAAAGTTAGATTAAAATGACGGGCCAACTCAAGCTCACTAGAGACTGAGACTCAATGAGGTACGAGCAATATATGTGTACGGTTCGTTTCAGAAGCGAAGGGGATTGTCATGCACTTATACTAAATCCTCTAAGTTAATACTTTAAAAAGTTCCGATTTTTTTCCGTTTCAGTTAGCTGGTTTCGAAAGAGATTCTGATCAAAGCAATTACAAAAATACTCAACATCCATTTTACAGACACCAGTATGTAACAGTGACTTGCCATGCTAACATTTACCAAAAATGAATCTCTGGATCTACTCCAAAAATCAATCATCGATTGATTACTCCATTGTGAGAAAATAGCCACGGAAATCATTCGCAATTTGCTTCATCTCTAAGACATTTACAAAACAATTTGTCTTGTCCTTAATACCTAAATATGTCGTACGAATTGGAAGAACGACATAGAAGCCAGAATACCAAAGGGTTTATACACACTACATACATGTACATCCTTGCCACATGATTATGATTATCACCGTAATACAGGAACTATGGACCGGGGTCACATCTATTATTTCTGTCGTACCGTTACAATGTATTGACAAATGCAGCATACCAAAGCTTTGCAAGAATATAATGTTATATGAATATGATTATTTTATTATACATTTCGTATTTGATACTATAAACGTTTGTGTTTTCCGAGTGTTTCATTTCTGTATGTTACAGGATAAAACATTTTATAAATATTTGTATAGGTAACTTACCGAATGGAGTACTTGGTGAAGTACTTGGTGTAGAAGTTGATGTGGTACTTGATGTTCTTGGTGTAGTACTTAGTGTAGTACTTAGTGAAGTACTCGATGTAGTACTTGGTGTGGTACTTGATGTACTTGGTGTAGTACTGGATGTGGTACTTGATGTACTTGGTGCAATACTTGATGTAGTACTTGGGGTGACACTTGGTGTACTTGGTGCAATACTTGATGTAGTACTTGGTGTGGCACTTGGTGTACTTGGTGCAATACTTGATGTAGTACTTGGTGTCGTACTTGATGTACTTGGTGTAGTACTCGATGTAGTACTTGGTGTGGTACTTGGTGAAGTACTTGATGTACTTGGTGCAGTACTTGATGTAGTACTTGGGGTGGCACTTGGTGTACTTGGTGCAATACTTGATGTAGTACTTGGGGTGGCACTTGGTGTACTTGGTGCAATACTTGATGTAGTACTTGGTGTGGCACTTGGTGTACTTGGTGCAATACTTGATGTAGTACTTGGTGTCGTACTTGATGTACTTGGCGTAGTACTCGATGTAGTACTTGGTGTGGTACTTGGTGCAGTACTTGATGTAGTACTTGGGATGGTACTTGATGTACTTGGTGCAGTACTTGATGTAGTACTTGGTGTGGTACTTGATGTACTTGGTGTAGTTTTTGATTTAATACTTGATGTAGTACTTGATTCAGTACACTGTAGCTCAAGACTCCAGTTTCCATTTTTCTTGCACTCTGCCGAAGAACTATTCCCTTTATTTCCACAATTCAGTTTAACCTTTGCCCCAACATGGTTTTGGTTACCACTAACTATCACATCATTTGTATTACTAGTATACGGATGACATTCTATTAAAAATATGGAAAAAAATGCATTTTAATAACATGCAAAATTAAGTGTCATGTGTAGTTAGAAATAATCTAACTAAATGATAAAAAACAAATTTAAAACTCTAGTTCTACCGATATTCAATTTAACGCCGCTGTTCTCAAACCGGCACGAGCTTCTTTACTGTAAGGAGAGGTAACTAACGCCAGGTGTTTGTTCCCTTGCATGTTAGGCATTAATGTAACATTAATTAAATCTAAAAGTGCTTTAACCGAAAACGTTTGCCAATCAGTCCCAAAGAACAAGCATCTTTAGAATTGTCTATACCATCTACAAAATTATTAACTTATAAAATGATACACTTGAAAATCAAAACCTTAAGAAACCATAACTGCAAAGTATACAATGTAACTCCTTTTTGTCCCTACGCATCTGACACATGACATACGAACACAATAAACATCCCAAACAAATAAATAGATATCTGGATGTAATTTTGATATCGCAAGTGCAGTGTACATGCACACAATTCAAATGTCAAGAAGATTCTAGTTCACTTACTATACCTTTTGTTTCCGCATATCGATTAATACGCGTTATTTATCTGAGCCTATTTCTCTACTCAACATGGCATCCATGTTCATGCGATTAAACGCGCATGCGCACTAATCAGTCGGTATTGTTATCAGAAGAAACCTGTATGTCTAAGTGTTTACCTTCGACTGAACAACTGCCATCCTTTTTGCAGACCTGTCCTGGAGGGCGGCATTTACACGCTATCTTATCCTGTTACAAACACATAGACATTTATTTAGTTGTAACATGATATTTGCGAAATATATTACAGGGCAGAGGCGAGGATTTGAACCTTCACCGGACGGCGACATCGCCTAGCAATGCACAGTAGTCTCTAGGGCCAATAGTTTATACTTATACACCTTTCGGTGCAGGTTATGATTAAGTGAATATAAGATATATTACAGATACTGTTGATGTTAAAGGACACGCTGTGGTTAAACGGGCACTCCCTACATCTAGCAAATAATTTTCTCGAAACATAGATTATGTGTTTAATGAACGTAAAATGATAAATAAATACAATTTCAAAGAAGAACCTATTGCGAAAAATGCCTCATTTTACCACAATTAATCGATATACTTTGCACACCGGCATATTTTGTTACACACTCGACAGACATGCATGTGTTTTTGTAAACACTGTACATCACGTTATGGCTACTTTCAGTTTACTGCGCGTGTTGTATACGTCAGCAAATAGATTGAGCTGTAACATGAAAGTAAAATTTCCATTGGCCCACCTACAGAGGTCACGCGCAGGGGTCACCCGGTCTGCTAACCTGAGCATGAACGCTTTTTTTTTTTTTTTTTTTTTTGCTGACGAGAGGTCAATTTCAAGCGTTCTCATAAGATGTCAATATACCTAGGTTTGAGTACGACATGTCTGCTTTATGTCTTTGAAAAAATATTTGCACGCGCTCAAAACACTATCCCACAGGGGCCTGTACGCGAACGTTTCAAAGCTGGTAAAAATGTGTCCAAGGTCATTTTCAAGGTTTTCTTAAAGTGTCAGCATTTGCCTCGGACGTCTGAGTTTTCAACGTTCAGGAGCTGTCGACATAGCCTTTCAATTCATACAGACAAAACGTGTTCCATACGGTAACTGTCACTTCTATGTAAGGCCAAACCTGTCTTAACCCGCGTATACGGTTTATTACGTTACATGCGTTCAAAGGATATAGAGGCTTTCTGTAATAAATCGCATTCACCCATTTATTGTACAAAAACAACTCGACATAGATTATTGCGTGGTTTACGGTACTGCAGTATATTTTGATTCGCTGATTTTATCGATAATGAATGGGAATGCATAGCTTAAACTTTTAAGTTAAGTAATGATACTTCCAAAGATTCTATTATCTATGTTTTGGAGGTTATTTAGTTTGGCATCAGTTATAGAGTATGTCCCTTAAATGGTTAGATGGTCAAACTCGAAAACTTGAGATACTACGGACGAACCTGTGTAAGTGGTCACCTGAAATATCATGCAACAGAACCTACATGTATCAGTCTTTTAATTAAAATATTACTGTATTACACAGCCATCTTCTTCAAATGGTCACTTTTGCTGGACCCGTTACTTGGCTGTTTAAGAAAGGTTTGACTATACTTCATACCAAAATTTGAGAGATGTTTGCCCCCTTTTCAGTCATAAAAAGATTGAATAAAAGTCAGTCAATAATAATACGTTATATGTTTTGTTTATCTAGTCTTTCTTTTCAAATGTTTGAATGTGTGTCCGTTTAATAAAACGATAAGGCCAAGAGGATTGTAAGACGAAGTAAATTTGTATATGTACCTCTTCAATGTCTTTTCTCTGGATAAACACGCACTGGTTTGTACCGAAATTCTCCAGTATCTCCGAAAGTTCTGTGGCGAAGATATCGCACCAATGCAGAAGCCGTCGGTAACCCACAGATTTACATATCTTACGTGTCTTGCATTCATGGACACATGCTGCAATCGAAATACCTGTAATGGTAAGGTATCGTTCCTTGGAATCTGGGCAGCCTCGCCAGTTCGTTATTTTGTACTTGGCAGACACTGATTTTATAAGTACTCCAAACAATAAAGTGGCATACGCACAGGCTACAAACAACTTGATCGGTTCCGCCATAATCGTCTTTGCTTACACCTTACTCTCTGTAAAAGATGTGGAAACGATTACACACGTGAAATTGCAAATCACAAGAGAACATAACCAGTTTGGCCATACCGACATCTTGTTTTGCTACTGTACTTACACCCTGGTCACATTAACGAGAATTAACCGAGCTCCCGAGTTCTCGTCGAGCTCGTAGAAATTATTCGAAGTCGGGAACAGCTCGCAAGGGCCCCGTACGGGCACCACAAGGGTACCGGTAGAGCTCGTACGGGCATCGCATGATGTCCTTGCGGATTTGGAACACCGCGAGAACTGTAAGAGCTTGCCGTTGCTCGTACGACTATCGCAGGGAAGTCGCAAGGTCAACGCACGATATTCGTACGATACTACAAACCCCGGGTGGGTTGCTTGCGATGTCCGCACGAGGCGCCGTACGAGCACACGTGCATCGAATTAGATACGCCGAGCTCCTTCGAAGCTCCGCACGACTTGTCTACGATGTCCATACGGATATACTACAATTGCATCCTCCAAAATAAATGTCATACGGGGCCCGTAGGCATGTGGCCAGAAGCTACGATTGTTTGGAGACCGTACGGATTTTAAAGTTGGTGGAATCGAACGATTTTATTAATCGTACGGACATCTTATGGATATGTGACTAGACTAAGGCATCAGCAAAATAATACCCGGGACTTACAGTTCTGTTAAAATGGGTAATTTTAGCATGACGAAAATTTCACGATTTTAGAGCAGAACAAGAGCTGTCCCTCACAAGTGACAAATGCCCCCGAAAGAGGTGTCTCACAGTCTGTGTCCTCTCCATGTGCTCAACAATTGAGCCATGTAATTTTAAAATCCTTCCATGCATGACATAGTTATCATGCATAAGTATTTCATTACTTTTAAACACTAAGTGTTACCTAGACCTTTGAGGTATTTGTGCACGTGACCTTGTCCTTTGAGGTAGGGACGTGGTTCTTGCACGCGACACATTGTCTTGGTGCGCTTAACAATTGTGCCAAGTTATTCTCAAATCAATCAATGCATGACACAGTTACAGCCCGGACACAAATGTATGCATATATACAGGATTCCATTACCTATAAACTCTAAGTGTGACCTTGACCTTTGAGGTAAGGGTGTGGGTCTTGCATGCGACATGTTTGCTTGATGTGCTAAACATTTGTGCCAAGTTATTTTAAAATAAACCAATGAATGACAAATTTATAGTCTGGACACAAATGTGTGCATATATAGAGGATTCCATTACCTTCAAACTCTTAGTGTGACCTTGACCTTTGAGTAGGGACGTGGGTCTTGCACGCGACAATCGTCTTGATGTGCTGAACATTTGTGCCAAGTTATTTTTAAATCCTTCATTCAATACATGCCAAAGTTACAGCCCGGGCACTCAAGAATGTAAGGGCGGACGCACAGACGGACGGACGAACGGACGTACTTACCAGACGGACTTTGTGAGGTTTTCCCTTTGATCTTTCTTTTGATCTTTTTAACCCCACAATTAAATTATTTAACCCCACAATACCATTTTTAACCCCATAATGACGGAATGAACTCAAAGAACCTCACAATGCTAAGTTGTACTCAAACCCTAACCCCATAATGTCTACTGGGCATGTACGGACAGACGGACGGACGGTCGATGCGATTTTTATAATTTTTATGCCATCCTTCAGGCGCATAATAACCTGTTGACTTTTTCTAAATTCGCGAAAGGAGAAATCTATTTAAGTAAAACTATGTGCAATGAATCATTTGCGAGAATTTTTAATCAACAAAGTGGAAAATTCGCGAAAATTGCGAAAATTACATCATTGCAAATATTTCCCAATTAAGAGTACCCAAAAGCTATATTAAATTGACTCAAGTGCATGATCACTTCTGATTTTAATCAATTTGTTCGTGTACAAACACGTGACTAGCTTGCTTCGTTTTCAAGTTGAAAACAAATGTGTATTATAGATCAGTATTTTTCTCGATGATAATGCAAAATACAAGAAATGCTTTTTGACAAATTTTAAAATGTTAATCATAAGTGTTGATTATTTATACTTTCTCGACCGGTGAATAACGGTCAATAATTCGAGTAGCATATTTATAAGAAAAATAAGGATTAAGTTTGTTTTCCTAATACACATGTGATAAATATTTAATTAAGACCCTGTCCTCTTCTTTTTCTGGTCAATGGTTGCAACTCTGTGTGATATAAAATGTGATATAAACAACTAAAAGTCTGATCATTATTAAATGTAAGGTTTAATGACGGGAATGATAAGGTAAGAACAAAGTTTGTTACTTGTCGCTATAATCTTTTGCTCATCTTTTTTTGCTTCGTTTGAGGTACTTAAACGAGCCTGTTACTCTGGTCTATTTGCACAAAGCCACTGAGGGGATATATTTGCATCAGACGGGAATACACGTCCAGCATATATCTCCGATTTGAAAACAGGAAATTCGGGAAACATTACTCTGTGGTAGATTGGCATGACTTGTTAGAGACTTTTCATATCCTTTCAGTTCTTTGGTACATTTCAAAGGATGATCAACATATATCCAACCTCTAAGACATGTTGAGATGAGCTTTGACATAAATTGTTCATTTGCTAGAAAACTTTCACCGTGTATTGAACATAGCATTATTTATAGTGACACAAAAGTTTCAAAATGTCATCTCTATCTCAATAGACTTTGTAAGTATCTCTGTAGGAGCATGCGCAGTATATAAACTTCCTTTGGGATTGTATGCAGTGGAAGTAAGGAAGTCTAGTTTTTATTGGGATCAAATTCAATTTAGCACGTTTGGAATAGTCATAAGGTGATCATATTTGTCATTGTAAATTAAGTCTGACAACTTCTTTAATCTAAATAGATAATATAGAGAAAACAGTCCCGACACACTAGGGGCCTCATTTTGTATTACACAACTTCATTTTAATAATTTTGGTAGGGAGTAATAGGGTTGGTTATCATTTGTGCCAAATTGAATTAAATTCCAATTAGTAGTTTCAGAGAACATGATTTTCGAAGTTTTTCCGTTTGGTTGCTGTAGAAAACTGAGTTCTGCATAGATTAGAATTCTTTAAGCAAATTTGGTAGTGGTTCATACAAGAAACATCCCTGCCAAGTTTCGTAAACATTGGCCTAGGGGTTTCAGAGTAGATGTCGTTTGAAGCAATTGTTGACGACGGACGATGACGGACGACGACGTACCCAGCGGGATCCTAAAATCTCACCATAACGCTTTGTGCCAGATGAGCTAAAGAGTGTGTAGCCGACATGATATTTGTTAGTCTGGAGATACAAAAAGAACAAATATATGTTCATTTTCCAATCAATAAAATAGCCTTTGTTAATTGTCACTCGCTCCAAGTCATTTATCATAACTATCATCACGCTGCCTTATCTATAAACCAAACAGAATTAAGCAATTAAACAGCCGACAATCAAAGTTTGACATCCGTTTTCTCATATCCTTAACGAATATTCGTATATGTTTATAAAATATCATCTTATGCGGTAAGAGAGAGCATTTCCTTGATATGTTTAACTATATTTGGAATAGTGACACCGCTGTATTCTCAATTTCACAAAGAACTGAAATTGTACAAACCAATCTCTGCACAAAATAGCTTATACATCAAATAGAGTTTTTAATATGATTCACTATTTATAATTTCTGCCCTTAACTTTCAGTTGGGGGAAAATCCATTCTGGTTTTTTTTTTAAGTCGAGAAGTTTTGAAGTTATTTGTATTAAGTAATAATTGGCCTACGCGATGTTGAATCAGTAAGACAAGATAATTCAGACAACGTGACTTGATTTTTTAAATCAAAATAACAGTAATTATTAATATTGCTGTGAAGCTATTTCGCTTTCAGGAGAACCTGCTAAAATGCCTTCTCAACACCCTAATAAAAACGCAGCTGAGTGTGTACCAATGATACTGTTTCAGGTTATCCCGTGGTTCCAAAACTCAGGGACAATACCAAATACCGACCCAAGTTTTTTACGAGAGCCAAATAAAAAACAGTAAAAATGACTCAATCTGTGTGTCAGTTAAATATGACGTACTGATCATAATTATAGCCCGTTGCATTTTAATCTTTATGTGAATACTTACTCATTTAAGAATCGAAATAATATCCGTTTCGGTGGTGTTCATTGTCTACTAAACAACTGTTTATCGTTCAGCTGCTTAGTTATAAACTACTCACACCTACGGCCTTTATGGCTTATTGCTGCACACCTGAACTCCAAATAGATGAACACCACTGAAACGGACATATTTGACGGCACACTAATGAGAAATTTGAGTTCAAGATTATATAGCTTTAATACTTACAAAATGTTCTGAAATTATTGTTATCACTTATGCATTGTTGAATATATAACTTATTGCAAAAAAAAAAAAAAAAAAAAAAAAAAAATATCAAACAGGGAATGCCACGTACCAAAAACGCAGCCTCCCCAAAACGAACCCCACAACACCCAGAAGTGCACACCACCACCAACACACACACACACACACGCACACACACACACAATCATGTACACACACACACATATACACTACCAACACACACTAGCATACAATTATTGCAATCCTCATTTTAAAGATTTATTTTCAAGAAATGTTTAAACATTTTTTCGATAAATTAAAATAAATAAATAAATAAATAAGTAGGTAAAGTAATAAAGTAAATAAATAGGTGATTAAGATAGTAATAACTAATAAAGTAAACAAGAAAATAAAGAAGATCATAAATAAGTAAATAAGAACTAAGTAATTCTTTAATACCTCACAAGTCTTCTCTTTCTATCTGCAATTAAACTGAAGTTCTTACGTTTATAACAAATTATCCACGAGTGCAGGAATGACAGTTTTCAGACTGCAATCAAAATGTACAGACTTTGAGAATTGGTGACGTAAAGGTTGATTTAATAATTTATTACACTTACAGGTCTGGTGTAATACTATATTTTAATGTATAAAGCGGCAGAATTCACATAAAATATTGATTCTGACTCTAATGGAAATTTGGATTTTTATTGAAAAGTGCCTGGCATAACATAGGAACAAACATTTCATTAAAAACATTCCTCAGAAAAAAATAAATATAAATGTTCTTCAAATCTATTAAAAACAACTCCTTTATTTAAATTTTCGGCAATATTGCCTTTTTCAAGAAATATTGCTAGCGCCCTCTGTTTATTTTCATTTCTAAGCGTGTCATAAAGATGAACAATATGTATAAAACAAAACTGCTAACAATATTTTCTTGAAAAAGGCAATACTGCCGAATATTTGAGTAAAATAGTTGTTTTTCGATAGAAGATAAGTTGATAATAAACAAATTTGATTGAAAATTGTATTTATCTTTTTCAACAAAATTATCCTTGATTTCAATGATTTATTCCGACGATGCTCCAACTGAATCATGCCATCTTGAAAGAAGTTTTCTGATCCGTCAAAAAGACCTCAGCAGCCCCAATGACGTCATTCTCACTGTCAAAATGCCTTCCACGCAGCTCGCAGTTTAGAATTTGTAGTTTAGGAAAGAGGAAAAAATCCGTGGATACTATAAATATTTTTCGTGCTCAGCTGAGTTTCATGCTCAGACTGTAGATCATTAGAATATTGTAACGTTTTATAAATTCTCTATAAAAAGAAGTCAAACATATTTTCCAATGACTTTTAGACGACATATCTTTTTAGTTTGTTTTTATTTACGGTGTGAGAAGTTATAGATCCAATTCGATAACGGTACTTTTATCGGAAAATCCCATTTCAATGTTTTAGGTAAGGTAATAGTATTATGATTAATACGGTTATACATGTAGATATATTAGATAAAGAACAGCGTACATTCGAAAAGCTGGATAAGGATAATGGATAAGGTGTCTGAATTCGGACCAGCCGGAAGACAACGTGTAGCTTGTATGCATTTTTTCATTACCATTGTACTTTTTATTTATCATTATCATAAAATGCAATTCTAGCAGTGAAAGAAATAGGAAAACCGTAACAGTACTTTACATTAATTAAAATGATGAAGTAACATCTAAATTATTAAAATTTTATTCCATTTGTTCAAATATGATTTATCTCTACTTTCAATGATTCATTGCAGGGAGGAATCTGAACTTTAACCTGGAAAAGGGGAAATAATTGATACAAGAAGGACAGCAAAAGATAACGGCGGTTGAGTGTGCGAGGTACGTACGTGGAACGGCAATACTGGGCAATAAACATAGCCGTGAATAAGCTAGATGATCCAGCTGTCATCAACCTTTGGTCGAACTCCCAGGCATCATTCCAAATTCCATCATTCATCGAGAGCGAACTTTGAATTATATTTTTATGTGAAATGAAATGATACAACGAATTTAAACCGGCAAAAGCTTTTGTTTGAAAAAGGTAATGAAAACAAGAACTATCTTTATAAAAGATGGTCGGCGCAAGTTTGAGTATATGAAAGCGATTCCTGTCAAGTTTTATTTTTATGCAGTAGGAAGGTGCCAACTGTCACAGGTTGAGAAAAAGTGTGCACCCTGTCAAACCGGGACGCGAAACCGGGACCCTTCGCTTACAGGGCTGTAAGAGCAAATAATCTCCCTGAGCTGTTACGGGCCGCTTACAAATTGTGTCCCCAATTTTGATTAAGTCTGTACATTGACATGGGCTACACACTTAATCATTGTTTTACTTAGCAAATATGCTACTAAAGATATTGACCGTTTTTCACTGGTCAATAAAGTACAATTACTCTACACTCATGATTAACATTAGTTTGTCGGTAACAACATATTATGTTGAAAGATATGAACTATTCACGTACTAAAATTATAAAACCATTCAAGAAAGACTGAAAACGTATGAGTATTTTATTGACTTTTTTCATTTAGTATTATCTAATTAAAACTTGCCTTACTGAATATATTTTTATTACATTCTATTTGTCCATTCATTTACGTTTTAAAGGTTACCAACTTCAGGCCTAAGGCCTAAACGCCTGAAAACATGAAATTAAAAAAATATCATGAAACAAATATTATGAATAATAGTGTTAAACCTTCTTTACCCAAATGAATAGACTCGTCTAAGTGTCCGTGACCAGAAGACAGGGGTAGCTAAGAACACACTGGAACAAAATATTTTGATAAAAACTGCAAAAAGAGTGTAGACGAAATACGATATTAAAAATCAACCAAATAAACATATCCTTGCTTGTTCAAAGAAACAAAAAGAGCAAAATATGGCAAACATGTATATCTTCCTTTCAATGAAATAGCCTATATCAATTGTCACTCGCACTAATTCACCAGTCTTGCATAAAAAAGAAGTATTTGTTATTTTAAAAAGACTTTAGAAAGTAATTTATATTTATTAATTGTTGACTGGCATGGGCAATCAGGCTAGATAGCAATAGACCATGTGACTCAATTTATCAAATCAAAACAATCTTAATGTTAAAGTGCAACTCTTCACTTTCGGCAATAACGGTTGTTGCATTCTTATTATCAACGTTGCTATGTATTTTCAAATGATACTGTTTTGGGTTATAGCCCAGTTCCTAGAAACAGAAACCTGGACCCTTTACCGACTCAAATTTATAAGAAGCAAATGTAAAACTTTACTGAATAAATGTATTAGACAACACAACTTCGATAAATGTTTATATTATGATATTTATTTATTTATTTATTTATTTATTTATTTATTTATTTATTTATTTATTTATTTATTTATTTATTTATTTATTTTAAAACAGAACCAGGAGGTCTCAGACCCAACTGGTACATATAACATTATAATTATGACGTATCAATATCACTTATATATATGATATATTGATATGATGGGAAACTATTTTTCAAGTAATATTTATATATTGCTCAATTAAAAAGGAATAGGTAAATCAATTGATTTGATAAAGGAATATAATCATGCAGTAATACAGTAAATAAATAGTAATAAAATGAATAAGTTATAAAGTAAGCAAGTAACAAATAAAGTAAATAAGTAAGTAAAGACGAGTCTTACCTCAGAGGTCTTCTCTTTCAATCCTCAAGTGTACTGAAGTTTATGATTTTATAACAAAATATCCACGAGACTTTGCATCCAAAGGAATTTGCAGGAATGATAGTTTAGTCTGCAATCAAACTACAAATTCTGATGACGTAAAATATGATTTAATAATTTATTACACTTAAAGTTCCGGTAGTTTGCTAAATTACAATGTAAAAGCGGCATTATTCATTTAAAATATTGTTTCTAACTATAATGGCATTTTCATATACACAAAATATTACATTTTATCAAATATAAAATCAAATAAATAATTGAAAGTCCCGGTGAAACCGAGTTTGTTTCACGATTCTAGTAACATGACTCACAATTTTGTCTCTGTATACAAAGAGTAGAAGAATTATGTAATATTTAAGAAATATACGTGTATTTTACTTTTGAGTGATATACCGGTTAGTATATCACTGTGTGGAGTTATGATGCGTAGGTATCTAATCACAAAGGCCGAATGCCTGACTGACTAATAACGAAGGATCTAAACGACACTCCTTAAATGAGACGAAATGGAAGTAGTGTTAGAATACGTCAAAAATGATGTCATAGTGTGCACCATGACGTTAACTAAATATCCGCGTTGAAAATTACGCTTTGCATTTATACACCTTTTTAATATCTGGTCATGTTAGAATCGCAATAACATCCTTTTCAGCGTTGTTGTCGTCTAATAAGCAATTTGAAGTCGTTCTGATGCGCAGTTATAAACCACTCAGGCCTCCAAATCATTGTATATTAGACGATGAACATCGATGGAACAGATTTTATATAATAAATGTGTCCCTGTATTTTGTTGTTGAACAGGAGTTCGAATGTATAGTAATTAAATCACGAGTGCGTAGTACGAGTGATTTAATTTTTCGCATTCGAACGACTGACTGTATTTTATTTAATCATAATGAATGGCACATATTTATTATTTAAATTATAACACGTCATTTTCTTTGAAAACTATCCCGAACTATATTCAACTCGTAGGAGTACATCATTGTAGCGTTAAAACGCAAATGCGATTGGACGCGCTCGTTTACATACGTCATGTTATTACGTAATTTCGCGTCACGTCGTCCTATGGATAAACGTAATGTATTTTATCTTTAAAAAATACTTATGGCAGAATTAGAACCATCGCCACAGCGCACTCACGGCTAAAAAATCATATAGAACATAGAAGGACACTTTCACCTTTTTTAAAACTGTGAAAACACTGTAAAAGATAAATTCGCTGTGCAAACGGTTTTGAAAAGTTAAATATCTTGATCTTACAAATATATAAATGACTTGAAAATATTTTGAAAATGAATTAGTCTGTTTGGGTGTTTTTGCAAGTAACTTGTATTTTATATGAAATAACAAACGCGCGAAGATATTACGCGAATGAAATAAAACATAGAAATACTAAAAAGGCGGCGTGCGACGATCAATCTCAAATATGTAAAAAAATATGTTTTCACGGTAAATAAAGCATTATTACCTTGCATGCATTGTCATAATCTTGATAATTGGCATACATGAACCTTTATGCAACTTGAACTATGTGTGTCAGAAAATTAAATTACATTACTGTTTTCTAACTAAGCATTTAGCTTAACCAGTCATTGTCATTGTAAACTTGAATATTGCTATTTTGAAATACATGTACTACTGAAACACTGACAGGTGTTGGTAAGTTTTCTCAGGTATCAGTTTTTACTATGCATATGAGAAAGACTTGAATATACTTGTAAATATCATATTTTTAATATTCCGATACAGCCAAAGACACGGACCTATATGTGTATATAGGTCTGTGACAAACCGATTTAAATTTCAACATTTTGTTTGAAACATATCTTCAAATTTAATACATTTATAAATATTTTACGGTCACTTAATAAGTGATTGACACTTTTACGAGGTGCTGAACATTGCCCTTGGCCCCGATTAAATAATATATATTGACCGAGATGTCACTGCAAAACAATCTATAAGCGTGCTAACTTAGTATGATTTAGACCCATATTGCACCACACAATCGGGGTGTTAATGTAATCCGTGTTAATTGCATTGTATTGATATGATGTACTCCAAATGAAAATTTGAAAAGCCGGGAAGTTAAACAGACTGAAGTTTTGCCCTTTTTTAATACTAAAAAACTAAAATATATAGTTTTGATATTTTACATCTTGAGAAACTTTAATGAAGAATAAATGGTCATATTTTTATTGACAAATCAAGCAAATTATAGTTGAAGATCTAACGATTAATGATTAAACTACACATTATATAAATCGATGATTAAGAACTTTTGCTTAAATAGTTATGGTTTTCATGGCAAATACCTTTTTTATCTTTATGTTAAATAACCAGTACATTTTAACCAACAAGAAATGAAACATGAAGTTTTACTTGTTATGTCAGTAAATGTGGTTTCTCACTATTATATGGGAATAAATGAAATTTCTTTCAAAAAATATTTTGTTGTTTCCTTTTATGGATACAAAAATAAGATATTTTGCGCTAACTTTAGCAATTCTACAACAAATTTGTTATAAAATACCAAATAGCCCCAGGCTGAAATAATGTGCACTTGCGGGATTATCCAAGGATTTCTGTTCATTTCCGGATGTATACGAATTCAGTGTCAGCTTCGGTGAACGATAGCAAATTCCGATATCGATTTTTCAAATGAAATCTCTGATGGGTCTAATTCTGCCATATGATATAAAATGCTTTTCCCTGTATGTTTATATAGGAAACACAGCCTCTTGTGTTAGAATATTTCATAAACATTCAATTGATATTATCATCACAAACAAACTACCGCAAATAAACGTGTTAGAATATTGATAAGCGTAACAAGGTTAATCGCATCTAAACTCCACATCATGATATATTCACCGGTATATCGCGCTTAAGTGAAACCTATATAATTCCAAATTTAAGTGAGCAATTGCGGTACGGAACAAGTTGGATGGAAGAATTTTAACAAATGTATAATTGAATTACGAAGTTTATTCATAAAGTTAAAATTAAAATTGAGACTTTTATTTTACTTATAAAATTTAATATTTACTTTGACCTCACATTCAATTTCTTTTTTGCTTATATATTGCATTCTTATGATATACATCAACAATGTTTTGTGGAATGTGTCTGCGCTCTTAGCTTTTTAACACAACGATTAAAGCCGAGGAGATCGTATAAGTGAACTGTTGCACTATATGTCTGCCCGTTTTGCGGTCAAAATGTAAATCAGATATGTTTACCATATGTTTTAAAGATAAATTTCAAAAGTAAAACCAGGAGTGCCGTGATTTCTGGTCAGGCAATTACATGGCAGGCGTTTCATACGAGGGACACCCAGTCACGACCGTGCAGGTATTACAGATTTTTAAATTGTCGTGTTATTTAAATGTTTTAAAATATGAATGCACCATTTCTGACGTTTTTGTAATACTCTTAAGGTACCTGAACATTGCTGATCCAACGGCTTTTCCAGATCTGTTTCGTTGACCAACTAGGGATTTAAAGTTTTAGGGGAAAATATGTTTTATCATTGGTATTTCTTGTGAATCCATAATTTTTGCTTTGTGTTTTGTGTTGTCTTTACATACAAGGTCTACATACACAGCCATTTCCGCTGTGTTTCAAAGAATATACCTCACATGTATCAGCAATTTTCCTTCAGTCTTCTGTTGAATACATTTTCAACATTTATAAAGCTGTGGCAAACACGCTTTACTGTAAACCAATAAATTTTCGAACCAATTTATTATTCGCATGTTGCCAGTGGTGGACTGATTCGTAGATATGTAATTTTGCAATTTTATATGAACAAAGTATAACAATATACGAAAATAGTATTTCTCAACAAAGGGTTCTTTTGAGCTTAATTTAATATTCAATGTGATCTTGAATCTTATATGAACATTTGCATTAAACTATTAAACAACCCTCAAATGTTTATAGCTCACAAAATGCGGATTTGTTTGCTTGTTGTCATGGGATTCTTTCTAAATATTTTTTTTCAAAGGAAAAAAAATCAAATAAACGTTTTGACGAATATTATTAATAACAGGTGACTGTTGCATTTAAAGTGTCATGAAAAATTACTTATATTTTCTCTTTTACCATGAAAGACAACGTAACTGACCGTTATCTATTCGAAAATAACCATGTATAACGTTGTTTTTTAAAGCGAAACACGATCAAATTTAGCGCAATATTTTTTTCAATGGTATTGTAAAATACTGCGCATTTGGACAGCACATTTTATGAAAAATGAGAAACATATGAAAGAAAGGCATTCGTCAATGTATCGAACACAATTATATCATAACTCAAGTGTAACGTTATTATCTATTTATGAGTATCAGATTGAAAGTGCTAATGGAAAAAAATGTGTTTATATATACTTTCAGCTTCCTACTCAGTTTTGAACATTTTACTATGTTTTTTTTTCAAAATGGTGTATTGTTACTGTACCAGCGTTAATAAGTGAATACATCATGTTTAAATCAAAGTCCTAATGGGACTTTTACATTATCACTCCTCTTTCCTTTTAATTAATTCATACAGTCACTTAAATGAATTTAAAATATTAATTACCGAGGTTAGTCAGGGCTTGTTTTTATTTTACCAAAAAACATTGCAACTGACGTTTTGTATTATATGTTGTTTAGATGTTACACAGATATCAACTATTGCAACAGCAAGCAGTTTAAAAAGTATTGCAGAGAATTGTTGTTGGCGTGCATTTCATGGTCTAGAAAATATGTATGATTATAAATAGTCTGCTTGCCATTGGTTAACTTGTTGTATCATGCATCTGTTTGATTGCCTTGTTTTATATGTAAATGTACACTTTTTCTAAAATAGATATATCTATCTTTCTATAATGAAGTAATATTGTCTGTTTTATAGAGGACAACGGGAAAAAGAGCAATGTACAAGAACCATATCTCTAGTTTCAGTTCTTGTAAAAGATACTGCTTTCATATTTGAAATTACGTCAGAGGACAAAAGTAAATAATGGTTGTTTTAAATGCTGTAAAATGAGTGTTGCTAAGCTCAATCAAAGCTGCTCATCGATGGCATTTGTAACTTTAAAGTGATAACTCTTGATGTACCTAATCATCAGGAATTGTGGTCAGAATAGTCTTTGTTAGTTCTAGTAGATAATATACATAATGTTATCCATAGACCTTCCTTTTATGTAGCCCCAGTACATAAAATGTATTATGTTACATACTCATAACACCTCCTTTCCTATCCTATAACTATAACATAATGCTCATTCTAGCGCACGTGCGTTCATTTCTATAATCAAACAAAAAAATCAAATCATACAGGAATAACCCCTAAAATACAGACATTTTACATCAACGTTTCATTTCTCTAAACTTTGAAAATGACCTTGAAGTCTTTGTATAGATATCTTGTTTCTATTCATTTATGTTTATATCAATTAAACAAGTATTATAAGTACAATTTGTAATACTGTAACTTGGAAACGAAATGTATCAAATCTCACGCAATTTTGCACCATTTGTCCTATTTCGGTACACTTGAAATAAAAACCTCCGTTAAAAATAACACAATATAAGATAAACAATCTAAAACTATTTAAATATTTATACGTTATTTAAACTTGGTTACTAAACTTAATATCTTACATTTGGTGAATTGAGGATTTATGTCAAGTTCAGAAATATTGCACTTTCTCTAAATTGATTTCGTTTGAGACGGTTTTCTTTTTGTCATATACATAAGAAATATATAATGTTAAACTACATAAAGTTTTTAAAACGCAGTAAATGCAAAGGTATTACATGTTTCAAGTAACAAACGTTTTGCAATTGACTGAAATTGATTTTGCACGATGTTAAAAGAGTTTAACAAAAAAGTGAAAGAATTTCAAATGAAATAACAAAAGAAGCGTTCAGGCTTTCATTGGCTGATAAATGATATCCCAGGACAAAATCTTATTAACTATGTTTAAAATGTTACGGTCCATTCTGCCTGCGACAAAATTTCAGAAAATATTCAACGAAAGTTTTACGTGTAACACTATTGATTATTTAATATTTACTATGTCTTTTAAAACGAAAATTTCTAAGAAAGTATCGTATAATGTTATTATATACTTAATGCAGAGTCATGGATTTTAGTCTTTGTATTCCAATGTTTATTTTCGCATTGCATTTGAAATAAACAGGCACTGTGTAAAAGTACTACTATTTCAATACATAACAGAAACGAATGTCTTGACACCTGAACTAGGTAAGAGATATTGCAGCTTTATCCTAATACTGTCGGCTCGAACCATTTCGGAAGTAAATACATATTCGCGATACATATTGAAAATAAGCCGTTACTCAATAACTGGGGAAAAAAATGCTGTCACTCGAAAAAGGTACAGCGATCTATGTGACTTGACGAAGTATTGCGATCAAAATTGAAAAAAAAACATAACTCGACAAAGGTACCGCAGAACATACTAAACAAAAGCCATCAGTTGATAAAGGCACTGCGATGCAAATAGAGAATAAGCCGTTACTTGATAAAGATAAATTGATACATAATGAAAATAAGCCAATACTTTTTAATTTAAAATAAACCACGAAACATATTGAAAATAAGCTTAAATTGATATAAGTACCACGATACATATTGAAAGTAAGCTTTTACTTGATATAAGTACCACAATACATATTGAAAATAAGCCATTATTTGACAAAAGTACAACGATATAAATTGTAAGTAAGCCGTGATTTGATATAAATACCACGATACATATTGTAAATAAGCTATTACTTGATATAAGTAACATGTTGAAAATAAGCTTAAATTGATATAAGCACCACGATACATATTGAAAATGAGCCATTATTTACAAAAGTATATCGATACATATTGTAGGTAAGCCGTGATTTGATATTAATACCATGATGCATATTAAAAATAAGCCATTACTTTATATAAATACCACAATACATATTGATAGTAAGCCGATTATTTGATATAAGTACCACGATATATATTTAAAGTAAGCCGTGATTTTATAAAAGTGCCACACTATATTTTAAAAGTAAGCTGTTATTTGATATAAGTACCACGATACATATTGGAAATAAGCCATTACTTGATATGAGTACCACGATACATATTGAAAGTAAGCCGTTATTTGATATAAGTACCACAGTACACATTCAAAGTAGGCCGTTACGTTACTAAATAAAGGTACCGCAACATACATATAGAAAATAAGATATTTCTCCATAAAACTATCAAGATGCATATTGAAAATAAGCCGTTACATTTATAAAGCTACCGCGATATACAGTGGAAAAAGCCGTTCCTGATAAACATACCGCTATACATATTGACAATAAACCGTTAAAGTTATTGCAATCGATCTTTAAAAAACGCCGTTACTCGAGACCTATTGAAAAGTATCCGACAGAAAAAATTGCAATAAAAGAATCCATCCATACCCTCCTCCTCGCAACGGACCTTAAACATTTTGACTGCGAAATCGTTTAATGGTCGCTTGTAAGTACATGTTCATTCTTAAAAACCCTTTCATGGCAAACTGGAAATAATTCAATATCGGGCTTTTTTTGTATTTTTTAACTCAACATTATAGGTAATTGTATTGACTGCTATGAATGTAATTCCGACGACTCTCATTGCGGAGAAGTTCCCGACGGCGAATTACTGATTCTCGGCGGCAAGGTCGCTTCCGGATGCCCATCTTGCATGAAGCAATTCATCTTGCATGAAGCAATTCATACTTCTCGGAACAAGTAGGTACATTGACATATTAAGTAGATCTTATTTGACTTCTGACAGTACTAAATGCACAACTGCAACACTTTTCAGTAATATTGAAACATAGCTAGGTACAATTCCAGTTTCAGTCAGTCACACGCATATATGCCATTTGTTTCAGAAAGCAATAGAGCATCAGAATGTGTATATTAATCAAGGTAAAGTTTAGCAACGGCCACAAAAGTTTTACATGTATTTAGTGGCTAAATTTATACATATTTTCTCTAAATCATGCATTTAAACGACACTTTATTTACAGTTTGGTCACATGTCACAAGACGCTGTGGGACCAGTTCGGAGACAATTGACTCGTGCTCTGATATACTTGGATACGGAAAATGTGTGTGCACTACAACGTTCTGTAACCTTGGGAACAATATGCATGTGTCAACGGCAGTTTTAATGTATGCAATCGTGTTACTGTCCAACTTTCTGTTGTAAATTTATTAATTTTCGGTCGATGCAAATAAAAGGATTTTTTGCGACAAATCAACGTTTCTCTACATACTTTTTATAATTTTGATATAGAAAACACACATTAATGCTTGTTTAATTTAGTAAGTATCCCAAATGTGCTAACCCTTACGTCTCAGTTTCACGATTTGATGACTGTAAAGTTCCCGATTTTATCATTTTCATCTTCATGAAGTGAAGATTTCATCGTCACGAATTCAGTTGTTGAATTAACTTATTTATGATTTCAGCTTACTGAATTGAATATTTCAACTTAACTAATCCTCGATTTAAATTCACGAATTCAATATTTCTCGCCACTTGATTATGACAGAAAATCTTAACAAATCACAGGCCACATTGATGGTGTCCATTTATACCATGTGTTTATATGTACATACTTAAATCTACATGTACAATTCCGTCAGTGTTAAACTGAACATATATTCGTACACGTGTTAAACTCATGGACTTTTAATACATGTTTTGTAATATACATTGCAAGCAATATTTTCTGGAACCTTAGAACAAAAACAAATATACCTGAATACTTGAAAACGTTTTAGTTCTTTTTAGATAATGCCAGTATTTCTAGTAGGGTCAGGGCAACAAAAAATGATGTATATTTGTTAATAAAACGGTGAAATGCCTTCAAATTTCGCATACTAGTCAGTTAACAGATGTAAATTATGAAAATATTAAATTTATCAAGGTTTGTAATAGTGCCCATTAGAGGTGATCACCTTAATATCAACTATCGCTGATCACGGAAGATAAAAATATGCATATTACGGAAAAGTGCGGATATTTACGTACGGAGCTCGATATAAGAGTTTGTAGTTTGATTTTCAAATTTATAAATAACTTTAAAAAATATATGTAATTTACTCACATTCCCGACAGGGGTGTCGCGAAATAAATACATTGAAATACAATTCATTCAAAAGATGATGCGGGGTTAATTTCCACCAAGCCATCTATAGCCCACAGGCCTTTAGACACAACAGCGCTTTTATTAAATACTGTAAGCTTTTCCAATTGGTGAACATGATTTGAAGCGTTTCCATGTGTATTTACGCTGCAACAAGTAAACCGCACGTCCATTTTTTCTCAGACGCCGTTGCCAGACAGTCCGATCCAAGTTTGTTTTCCACGCCACGTGTAGTGCAAGAAAAACTTGCGACAATAAATTGTTCACAGTATTACTCTTATTATCAACGCAGCTATGTATGTATACCCTCGGTTCCAAACAACAGAAACAATGCCAAATAACTACATTTAAGTTTATGAGAAGAGAGTAAAATTCATAAATACATTTGACGGTACACCATTTATAAGCTTATGGTTAAGATTTAATAGCATGTAATACTTACAAAATGTTTGGAAAGTATATCGTTGTCACTTTAATATATATTGTATGAAAACACAATTTTAACTTATTGCAGTCTTTATCTAAAAGATGTTTTGTAGAAACTTAAATATGTTTCGATAAATGAAAAAAAGTTCAATGATAAAGAATTAATAAAAAAATAAAAAGGTGATTAAGATAGTAATTAGTAATAAAATAAGCAATTAAGAAAATAAAGTACATCGTAAATAATTTAGTTAGCAAGTATAGGCGAGAAAATAAGTGAATCTTACCTCAGAAAGCTTCTCTTTTAATCTGCAAATATACTGAAGTTCTTAATTTTATAACAAATATTCACGAGACTTTACGTCCAACGGAATTTGCAGAAATGATAATTTTCAGACTGCAATAAAAGTGTACAAATTATTAGAATATTTGACATGAAATAATTTTTAATAATTCATTATATTTTCAGGTCTGGCGTTATCCTTTATTGTAAAAGCGGCAGATTCAATATAATATATTGATTCCGCCTCTGTTATTTTGTCACATGCACGAAGGACATTTTATCTTTCCAACATGAAATTTACAAAACAATTGGTAGTTTCGGTTAAACCAAAGTTTTTTCATAAACAGTTCATTAATATTGCTATCATTAATTATTAAATGGTGTACTCGTTAGGAAAAACAGAATAATTTATTCCAGGACGAGCAAAATGGGTTTAGAGAAGGCTGTAGTACTATTGACCATCTAGAAAGTATCACCTCAATCATAGAAAAAAGAACTATCTTTAGAAAAGATGGTCGGCGCAATTTTGAATATACGAAAAGTGATTGGTAGCTAGATTTAATAGTAAAACAAATCATGTCAAGTTTAATTTTTATGTAGTAACAGGGCGCCAAATGTCAAATAGTTAGTAAAAGTGTGCACCCTGACCTTGTCGCAAAAACAGGGGCCGTCGCTTACAAGTTTGTAAGAGCGATTGATCTCCCGCGCAAACCGAGCTAGCTAACCCCTTAGCTATAACCGGCCGCTTACACACTATTTCACCAATTGTTGATATAATAATAAGTCTATATCGTGGCATGTGCATTAGGAAAACAGACTTACTCCTTAACCCAACCTAAACTTAAATTTTTGACTGTTTTAAGCAAAACAGCAAAAGACCACCAAGGTCTTTTTAAGTTTCTATATACCTAAAATATTTTATAATGGTCGCTAGAAATATGAGAAAACATCGCTTGCCAATCATCATGTTTTTCAGACATATTTTTTGTGTTGAATTCTGAAAATTTTGACTCCTCTTTTTCTTTGATAGTGTATCTTTGAATTATAAAACCATTCATGAATGACTGAAAACGCAGTATTGTATTGGCCTTTTCCTTTCGGTTTTATCAACTTAAAAGGTGAGTTACATTTCTCAATTCAAAAAATGTTAAACATTCTACTTGTCATTTCATTGGCGATTGAAAAGTTACCAGCTTCCGGTCAATAGCGAGCTTAATACGGCTGCGCTGAATAAAGGAGCTGAAATGAAAGTCTACTTTTACTGATTTTATTGACTACAAAAAAGCCTACGATACTATTGACAGGCGGAAGCTTTTTGATAAATAAAGTGCTAATAATATGAATGGTAAAATGTATAATTTTTTAACCTCAAATTATAGAAATGTCAAGTGTTCTGTTAGGCTTAATGGTTTATAAACTGACTGGTTTTCAGTTAACTGTGGTCTGAAACAATGTTGTAGTTTATTGCCGTTACTATTCAATATGTACATCAATGACTTGATATCAGTTATGAAAGCTTTAGCTGTGGGTATTATTATTGACGGTCAGAAGGTCTGTATATTACTACATGCCAATGACAGATTGTGCTTCTGAGTGAGAAAGCAAATGTCATACAGGTTATGTTAGACATTCTTAAAATTTGGTCTGATCAAAACAGCATGACAGTCCGTGCTGACAAATTTAAAAGTGTTCACTTTAGACCAAAGTTTATTGTATGCACAGTAAAAAATTTCAGGATTGGTGATGATATCTTAGAAATTGTTGGTAAGTATATGTTTTTTGCCTATTATTTTCAGAACATTTAGACTACAATATTATGGCTAAACATGTTGCTAAATCAACTAATCGGGAACTCGGTCTTCTTATCTCAAAGTACAAGAGTTTTGGAGGAATGCCTTTCAATAGTTGCTCAAAGTTATATGACTACATTGTATGGAGCACTTTAAGTTATGGAGCTGCAATATGGGGAATCGTTCTAATGTATATCTGCAGTTCAAAACACGGCAGCTAGATTTTTCATGGGAGTTGGTCCATACACACTTAATATAGGGATAAATGGGGATATTGGTTGGCAAAATGTACAAGAAAACAACTAAAATCTGTAATTAGTCACAAGTGGAAGGAACATACCTATGGGTTTTTTTCTTAATCTTTAATAAATCAATGTACCAACGTCTTTATCTATACATTTAAAAACTGATATCATAATAAATTGAAAATTTTTTTTTGTTCATAGCTCTTTACCATAGACAAGGTACATAAAAACAACCGATGCGAAAAACTCTTCAATATTTTTTAAAATTTGACTGTTATATATATTTCTGTGACCGCCAATAAAATGTGTTTGTTGTGTAAGTGTTGCCTTCGTAGGTTTACATCAACAACCTCCGCGCTTTTAGCGTTTTTTTTATACAACTGTGAATGCCAGAGATATCCTGAAAGTAATTTTACTCTGGCAATGCCACACTTTGATCTTAATTCAAATATTTTATTGAAATAAACGTACTTAATATCACGGATCTTTATACACACGGTCCGTGTTAAAATCCATAGTCGTTTACACAATTTGATCATAAATCTAATACGTAAACAATTCGATAATCCCATGCAACATAAATAAACATTCGGAAACTGCGACCGTCGAACGTTAAACCCAGCTAAAATGCTGAATATGCTTGCTAGTTGTTATGAGATTCTTTCTAGGAATGAAAACAAATGAAAACTCTGACGACTATCATGAATAATGATCGACTGTTGCACAATGCCATTACCATTTTCCTAATATTTTATTCTTATCTTTAATGAAATTTAATTCAAATATTATTTAATTAATACAAATTGCCGAGGTTCATTTGTATTTATTTAAATATGGTTTCCAACATAGCAACCGGTGTTTTGTACTATATGCTGTTAAAAGGGGATAACATTTTTACATAATTTACGTATTTTATCGTTAGCTGGTGCATACGATACAAAAAAATTATATACCCATAATGCATTTTACCAAGCCCCTGTAGAACTGTTCAGGTCATACTTGACTATTCATCGCAGCTCTCATTAATAAGAGAACACAAAAAAAGATGCTGACACAAACAATTTTCTTGGGAATGGGCGACTGGGGAGAGAGCTTTGCTGACTTAGCATGGACAACGACAAAATTGAAGATATGTATTGATCTGACAAATCTAAATCTATTATAGTAAATAACGTATGCATGTAATAGGGCACACTCCCAAAGCTGTTTGGTGGCATAGAAAATCTGATTATTGAAATTAATAACCTTCACAAAATGAAACTGAGAATTCTATATCATCAATCAGTATCACAAACAGCCCTCTTACCTTATAGCTGACTTTACATCCTCATTTTATCATCTTTTTCTCAGTCACATGTATAATATCGAGAAGATAACCACCAAGTTTGGCAATGCGTGGGTAAGTTTATATGAAAAGTCTGTTCATAATTATACCTCATTACGCTGATCTTGTCACGTTGTGCAGTGACGTGAAATGTGACGTGAAATCGCTTAAAAATAAATGCTTAAGGCAAGGATGTGAGAGGCCTCGTGCAGTGACCATTATCAAAGAACTGTGTTGCTCCTTGATCACAAGTTGTTGTTGTATCTTGTATTCGGGTTCGCTCTTGTGTGGTCTTGCAATGGCACGTGTTCATTTGTCACCCTTTAGAGTACAGTTACCCCTCATTGAATTCACTAAATCAACAGTGTGTATTGAAGTATATGCAAGATAAAAATTAACCAAAGGCCATTACCACAATGAAGATAGCCTGGGTAACCATCTCTAGGTCTCTTAAACTAACACTTTTTTATATATATTAATTAACACAAAGATATATATCTATATAACGGACCTTTATAAAATCAAACATATTTCTAGCAGCTGTCTCATAAGAAACACTTAAAATGTGTTTATTTAAATTTAAGAAACTATAACATAACAACTGTATTTTGTAATATTTTATTTTCATTAGTTGAATTATAGCATATATTCTATAAATTAATGGAATTAATAAATAACAAATAACAACGAAACAAAAGACTTTCCCTTACAAAGTCATGGCACTGTTAACATCAGGTTGTATACTCGTGATAAGGTCAATCAACTAAAACTTATTTCATTCATTCATTCAATTTAAAAAGCTACTTTTTTATATGCAAATATGTGATAGAAAACAAGAGCTTAACAGAATATTCTAGTCAGGTAGAGTCAAGTATCACATGAAACATTCAAATAACATACATTGTAACCTCATGCATGCCAGAAAAACCATAAATACTCCTGGGCTCTATTTGACGTTGCTTGGTGATTGAAGATAAACACAAAATTTAGATAAAGATCCCATGAAATAGATTTGTTTGTCATGTGTTTCTTGGTTATTTGTTTAGCCTCAGTTATATGAAACCAACAAATTCATGTGCCAATAAAAACTGCCTTTATTCGAAGAGCAACCAAATTCAACGCATTAACAGTAATCCGTCTTAATCCGTGTATAAATTGTTGCTTTTCCTGTTTATGACATTCTGAATTCAACCCCACCTCAGTTTACATCCTGTTTGTATAATAATTATGCAGATCCATTACAAAAGCTATTACACTTTGTTGAAAGCACTTCCACAGACTATATTTACAGAAATACGATCAAGGCCTAAGTTAATCAAGAAGGATGATAAGCAGTTTGTTAGATTGCATTTTCAAAATGGAAACATTAAATTGCTGTATAATGATGCACTTCATAGGTAATGTGATTTCTGAATGATGATGTCTTTTAAATTTGCGAATATAAACTATGGCATATACAATTTTAAAATCAAAATACTCTTCTGTAACTTCAAAAATTATTCCACAGAAAATAAAAAATCAATTATCACTGGTTTTTACTCTTCACTATTCAAATTTCAAAATTAAGTTTTCCTGAATTCTACCACACATACATCTCTGGTGCATTAACGATCTATATGGCCACTTGTGATTTGCTTTCAAACAATGGAAAGGGAACGTATATATATTTTCATGCCCAGATGCCAGGTAAAGAAATTAAGTTTTTGAGTTGGATCCAAACTGTTTATCAGCATATATCGCAAATACTTGCCCTTATTTATGAGCCCCTTTTACGATTTGCTGTAAAGTCTGTCCAGAAGGATATCTGACAGTTCAGGTTGACTTAACAGTTCATGATAACCTTGAGATGTTGCACAAATATAAAAGGGGCATAATGCCCCTTGCTACAATCCAACACAAGCAAGGCTAATTATATCAGTATAAGAAACAAGAGTTTGCATGCACTGCCTGCTGACATAATTAGGTTAGATTACTAAATAAAGTCAAATACTAAAACATATACTAACTCCCTGTAGAATGAAAAACAAGAAAAACTATTACTAAAACCTTCTCCATAAAGCCAAGCATCATTTTCATCAAGCCTACAATCTAACATACTCATATCCAATCAACTTAATCACGTACTCTTTACACACTTCACATAACTAATAAATCACACCTAGCATTGCATGTACATTCATTCCGGGATTGTACTTTGATTTAAGAGTAGCACCATAACCAACGACAGTTTAGTAGATTAAAAGGGAATATGAATGGCTCAAGATATATGGAAAGACATTATTCTCACAAATGATTAATTTGATTTTACTAAGACTTACTGAAAGATCACCAACTCTTCAAACAAGAAGGCCAACATAGCCACATATCACTCACCTAAGTCAACAGACAGCGTCTGTAACACACGATCAGACCTGCATGTGTCAGTTTGATAAAATTCCCCGAATAAAATGTGGTCTCTCGAGTGTTCATAATTTACTTTTTTCATCTGAACTGGTGACAAAGTTTCTGACTCTTGCTGACCTAAACTTTATGGAGACAGCCATTCTTTTCAACTTCCACCATGCTTAGGTACAAAATGTGACTTTTACAGTGTTCAAAACTCGTGACCTAGTTTTAATTCCAAGTGACCAAATTTACAAGTTGCCTCGGATCATCAAGGCCAACATTGTAAAAGAATTTCATGATGGTCTGGTACAAAATGTGGCCTCTACCGTGTCACATGTAACAAGTCTTTGTTTTTTGACCTAGTGAGCTTGTTTTAACCCAAAGCTACCCAGTTTTATACTTGACCTTAAAGATCATTTAGACAAAGATTCTGTCCAAGATTCATGATGACTGGAAAAAAAGTGGCCTCTGAAGTGTTTAAAGTGGCTTCTGTGATGTAACTTAGTGACAAAGGTCTTTCACCTAGGTGACCTAATTTCGACCTTGACTTAGGTATCACAAAGATAACACTGTGATCGTGTTTCATGTAAATCACGTACAAAATATGGCTTCTATTTGTTGACCCTGCAAGACACAGTATTGACTACATGTATTTTGCAAATTTATTAAAGTAACTTTCTCATCAAATTTCATTAAGATTGTACTAAAATTATAGCCCTTAAAATTCTTGCAAGCAAAATGGCTGACACGACACAGAGCTGACAAAGGCTGATCATAATAGCTGACCTCTTTATAACGTTGGACTCAAATCAGCTAAAAAGGGAAATTTATAGAAGAAAAATAAATCTATGCTCCATGTCCTAAATACAATTCCATACTCTGGTCAATGGTTGCAACTCTGTTCTTACTGAGGTAAAGATGATATAAACAACTGAATGATGAGGTAAGAATACGGTTGGTTACTGGGAGCTATAATCTTTTGCTCATCTCTTTTTGCTTCGTGTGAGGAACTTTAACGGGCCTGTTACTCTGGTCTATTTGCGCAAAGCCGCTGAGGAGATATATTTGCATCAGACTGTAATACACGTACAGCATATATCGCCGATTTGAAAACGGGAAATTCGGGAAATATTACTCTGTAGTAGATTTGCATGACTTGTTTGCGACTGTTCATATCTTTTTAGTTATTTGGTAGCATTTCAAAGGATGATCAACATATATTCAACCTCTAAGACATGTTGAGATGAGCGTTGATATAAATTGTTCATTTGCTAGAAAACTTTCACCGTGTTTTGAACATAACATTATTTATAGTGACACAAAAGTTTCAAAATGTCATCTCAATCTCAATAGACTTTGTAAGGAGCTCTGTAGGAGCATGCGCAGTATATAAACTTCCTTTGGGGAGTATGCAGTGGAAGTAATGAAGCCTTATTTTTATTGGGATCAAATTCGATATAGCACGTTTGGAAGAGACATATGGTGATCATATTTGTCGTTGTAAATTAAATCTGACAACTTGTTTAATTTAAATACACTATATAAAAAAACAGTCCTAACACACTAGGGGCTTCATTTTGTGTTACACAACTTGATTTAAGTAGTTTTGGTAGGGAGTAATAGGGTTATCATTTGTGCTAACTTAAATTAAGTTCTAATTAATATTTTCAGAGAAGATGATTTTCGAAGTTTTTCCGTTTGCTTTCTGCATGGATCAGAATTCTTTAAGCAATTTTAGTAGTGGTTTTTACAAGAAACATCCTTGCCAAGTATCGTAAACATTGGTTTAGGGTTTTCAGAGGAGATGTCGTTTGAAGCAATTGTTGACGACGGACGCCGACGAACGACGAAGGACACAGCGGGATCCTTAAAGCTCACCATAACGCTTTATGCTAGATGAGCTAAAGAGTGTGTAGCCGTCATGATATTTGTTAGTCTGGAGATAAAAAAGTATATGTTCCATTTCGAATCAATAAAATAGCCTTTGTTAATTGTCACTCGCTCCAAGTCATTTATCATAACTATCATTACGCTGCCTTATCTATAAACCAAACAGAAATAAGCAATTAAACAGCCGGGAATCAAACGTTTGCCATCCGTTTTCTCATATTCTTAACAAATATTCGTTTATGTTTATAAAATATCATCTTATGCGGTAAGAGAGAGCATTTCCTTGATATGTTTAACTATATTTGGAATAATGACACTGCTGAATTTTCAATTTCACAAAGAACTGAAATTGTACAAACCAATCTCTGCACAAAATAGCTTATACATCAAATAGTTAGAGTTTTTAATATGATTTACTATTTATAATTTCTGCCCTTAACTTTCAGTTGGGGGAAAATCCAAACATTCTGGGTTTTTTAAGTCGAGAAGTTTTGAAGTTATTTGTATTCAGTAATAATTGGCCTGCGCGATGTTGGATCAGTAAGACAAGATACTTCAGACAACGTGACTTGATTTATTTAAATCAAAATAACCGTAATTATTAATATTGCTGAGAAGGTATTTCGCTTTCAGGAGAACCTGCTACAATGCCTTATATTCTACACCCTTATAACAACGCAGCTGAGTGTGTACCAATGAGACTGTTTCAGGTTATCCCCTGGTTCCAAAACACAGAGACAATACCAAATACCGACCCAAGTTTTTTACGAGAGCCAAATAATAAACAGTAAAAATGACTCAATCTGTGTGTCAGTTAGATATGACGCACTGATCATAAGTATAGCCCGTTGCATTTCAATCTTTATGTGAATACTTACTCATTTAAGAATCGAAATAATATCCGTTTTGGTGGTGTTCATTGTCTACTAAACAACTGTTTGTCGTTCAGCTGCTTAGTTATAAACTACTCACGCCTACGGCCTTCATGGTTTTATTACTGCTGCACACCTGAACTCCAAATAGATGAACACTACTGAAACGGATATTATCTCCTAAACATATTTGACGGCATACTATTGAGAAATTTGAGTTCAAGATCATATAGGATCATATAGCATGTAATACTTACAAAATGTTCTGAAATTATTGTTATCACTTGCATTGTTGAATATATAACTTATTGCAATCCTCATTTTAAAGATAATTTTCAGAAACTTTTAGATATTTTTTCGAGAAAAAAATAGATAAATAAGTAAAGTTATAAAGTATATAAATAGGTGATTAAGATAGTAATAACTGATAAAGTAAACAAGAAAATAAAGAAGATCGTAATTAAGTAAATAAAAACTAAATGAATCTTACCTCATACGTTTTCTCTTTCTATCGGCAATTAAACTGAAGTTCTTAAGTTTATAACAAATTGTCCACGAGTGCAGGAATGATAGTTTTCAGACTGCAATCAAAGTGTACAAATTCTGAGAATTGGTGACGTAAAAGTTGATTTAATGATTTATTACATTTACAGGTCTGGTGTTATACTATATTTTAATGTATAAATCGGCAGAATTCACTTGAAATATTGATTCTGACTCTAATGGAAATTTGGATTTTATCGAAAAGTGCCTGGCATAACATAGGAAACAAACATTTCATTAAAAACATTCCACAGGAAAAAATAAATACAAGTGTTCTTCTTTGAAAAACAACTATTTTATTTAAATTTTCGGCAATATTGCCTTTTTCAAGAAATATTGCTAGCACTCTCTATTTATTTTCATTTCTAAGCTTATCATAAAGATGAACACTATGTATAAAACAAAACTGCTAACAATATTTTATTGAAAGGGCAATATTGCCGAAAATTTGAGTAGAATAGTTATTTTTCGATAGAAAATCATTTGATAATAAACAAATTTGATTCAAAATTGTATTTATTTTTTTCCAACAAAATCATCCTTGATTTCAATGATTTATTCCGGCGATGCTCAAACTGAATCATGTCATCTTGAGAGAAGTTTCCTGATCCGTCAAAAAGACCTCAGCAGCACCAATGACGTCATTCACACTGTCAAAATGCCTCCCACGCAGCTCGCAGTTCAGAACTTGTATTTTAGGAAAGAGGAAAAATTGACAGATAAAGGTTGTATATTGCGCATTTAGGTTTAATTTGAGAGGCATGTTCATGACATACTGATAGTTCAGTCATTAAGTTTTGACACGGTATCAGGTCTTCTGTTTCCTGGAGGGTACTTTCTTGAATCAACAGAAATGTCACTCGTTTACTCATAGCATTATGCTCCTAAATAGAAAAAAAAACAGAAGAGAAGAGAAAATTTTATTCACAAGTTTACTTGAACATTGCAATCCATCGTCATTTACAAAAACATACAATACCTTGTGTGCAAAGAACAATAGCATAAAACTAGAAATCATTGGAAACTATGCATGCTCCCTGAAGCACACGCTTATTTTGGAAAGACTAAGGACCCTGGATCAAGATTTAAATTTAGATCGATCTATGTGATGCTGTTAAAGGTACAGGAACAGAAACAGTTCCATTTGTAAAAGTTTTAATAAACCAACTTCAAACTAAATCAGTTTTTGTTATATTTCTGTTTCGCCAGAAAATGTTTTATAACAGTAACACAACAAGAAGCAATGCAGTGCTTTATTATTAGTGTCAGAGAGTTATGTAAATGAACATAATAATAAAAATAGTCACATAGTGGTATGCATAACAAGGAACAGTAAACAGTAATAAGGTTTCTGCCCTTATAGGGGACCGGCAAGTATAGAAGACCAAACTGTTCTTCCTTTCAATTCCGCATATATTTGTGTAACATACTATATACTGGTATACAGTATTTTGAAAACCCACTTGCAAATTATAAAGGGAGATCATTAAAAATAAATGTTAGCGTTTGTGTGAAATTTTAACTATATTCCAAATAATCACATTTGCACATTATTATGAGAAATAATTTACGAACGTATCAATCCTGAGTTATAATTCATGAATCAAAGCAGGACAAACTGATTGTATCTTCTCATATAGTTTAACTGAATATCAGCCAGTGGTTGCCGATAATTGGCTGTTGAGAAGGTACTTACTATGTTACAATAATTGAAAGCTCAAGAAAAATCATCCTCATGAAGTTTAATTTGATTCCAGCCAATGGACAGGACAGACAAGGGGGTTCTTATAATATGCTTTTTATACTAGAAGGGGCCATAATCAAAGGGCCATAAGTCAAAGAAAAATCACACAACTTGAACATTCTGATAATATGCGCATCTCCTCTTGTTACTAAAGCTTCCCATAAAGTTTCATTTAATTCAGTCCTTGGAGGTACTTAATATGTACATGTAGCAATAATCAAAGGGCCATACGTTTGAGAAAAATCCTCATCCTGAAACATACTGATGATATGCATCTCTTCTTTTGTAACTAAAGCTTCCCAGAAAGTTTCATTGTATTCAATTCAATGGTGGCTGCGAACAAGCGCAGACACGAAGGTTCTCAATATACCAACATATATTACAACGGACAGTCAGACGGACGGACGGACAAATCGGCGGCTATATACTTTCTCTTCGGATGAATAAATATTAAATTAAATAAAACAATTAACATTAACAACACACAGTAATTACTATATATACATAAAACACAAAATATTGGTACTATTTGATTTCTTAACTTTGAATTATGCAGTGATGTCTTCAATCTTATACTATGCATGAGATATAATACTAGTATCTCTTTATTGCCTCCATGCTATGCAATATATCAAAGTGACAAAATTATTTTCAAAAACAAATACTAATACAACATGTAATAAATTGCAAAACAGAAAAGATGTATACAAACTATACACTATTTATGTTTTTTTTTTTTCATTTTCACCTCAATAGAATTTTGATTCCTGCATTCCCTATAAATCAAGCAGAGAAAAACACCCGCCATTAAGAAGAATTGTCCTCTTTTAGGTAATTATACAAATATGTTTTAGTAGTTACAACTGGTGATTTATTTTCACCTTAATTGAAATTTTGTTTTTTGTATTTCCTAGTGTCAAACCGACATAAATAGAACATTGTTAACGTAAAGTTTTAGGTGATTTCATTTTGCTTTTTATTACAAAGTACAGCTATTTTTACATTCGTTGAAGTCAATGAATAAATTCAAATATTCTTACATCGTTAAGATACATTAGTATAGTTGTACATATTGTTTTTTTCAAGATGTTGTGTACTGTACATTATTGAAACAACTACCTCCGTGGTCGGGTGGTTAGAGTCGTTGACTTGAAATCAATGTAACCTCTCATTGACTGTGAGTCATGGGTCTGTCACCGACCATGTCTCTTTATGTGAGAAAGTTGACATTTTCTTAGAGAGGATAGGAGTTTAGTACTGCTTGTTCCAAACTGCCCGCCTGTTACATACAAAATGACCAAATACGGTTGGAACGGGCATAAGACTTCTACAACAACAACAACAACAAAGCATATTGAAAAACGAAATGAAATTATCTTTCATTCTATACATCTATCATTTTGTTATATTTATAGGATAGGAAACGAGGTATTATGGGCATATAACAGAAATTCAATACATTTTATGTAATGGGGCTATATAAAGAGAAGGTATGTTGATTTTTTCCACATACCTCCCTTTTATATAGCCCCAGTACATAAAATGTATTATGTTATATACTCATAGCACCTCCTTTCCTATCCTAAAACTATAACATAATGCTCATTCAAGCGCATTTCTATAATCAAACAAGAAAATCAAATCATACAGGAATAACCCATAAAATACAGACATTTTACATCAACGTTTCATTTCTCTAAGCTTTGAAAATGACCTTGAAGTCTTTGTACAAATATCTTGTTTCTGTTCATTAATGTTTATATCAATTAAACGAGTATTATAAGTACAATTTGTAATACTGTAACTTCGAAACGAAATGTATCAAATCTCACGCAATTTTGCACCATTTGTCCTATTTCGGTACACTTAGAATAAAAACCTCCGTTAAAAATAAACTAAACACTAAAAAAATATCTTACATTTGGTGAATTGAGAATTTATGTCAAGTTAAAAAATATTACACTTTCTCTAAATTGATTTCGTTTGAGACGGTTTTCTATTTGTCATATACATAAGAAATATATAATGTTAAACTACATAAAGTTTTTAAAGAAAGGCAGTAAATGCAAAGGTATTATCAGGTAACAAACGTTTTACAATTGACTGATATTGATTTTGCACGATGTTAAAAGAGTTTAAGAAAAAAGTGAAAGAATTTCAAAATGAAATAACAAAAGAAGCGTTTAGGCTTTCATCGGCTGATAAATGATACTCCGGGACAAAGTCTTATTAACTCGTGTATATGTCGGATGTGTAAAATGTTACGGTCCATCCTGATATTTTCACTGGTGTTTGTATTACCGAATAATATTCAACTTGGTTGGTACATTCATTTTCTTTTCTTATTCACATAAATGTACTTTTTATTGCAGCAAGAGCACTTTTTATTTAATATTCCATTGATTTCATTCCTTTTTTTTCAACAGTGTCACAGGATATCTGATAATGGAGCCTGCGACAAAGTTTCAGAAAATATTTAACGAAAGTTTTACGTGTAACACTGTTGATTATTTACTATTTACGATATCTTTTAAAACGCAAATCTCTAAGAAACTACCGCATAATGTTATTACCTATTAAAGCAGAGACATGTATTTTAGTCTATGTTTTGCTGTGCTTATTCGTAAGTTTTATGTGTAACGCTTTTGATTATTCAATATTTACTATGTATTTTGAAACGAAAATCTCTAAGTGTTATTATATACTTAATGAAGAGACATGGATTTTAGCCATGCTATGTACTTCAGTGCTCATTCACCGTCCGCATTGCAGCTGAAATAGACACGTACTGTGTAAAAGTACTTCTATTTTAGTACATAACTGAAACGAATATCTCGACACCTGAACTAGGTAAGAGATATTGCAGCTTTATCCGAAGACTGTGGGCTCGAACCATTTCGGAAGTTAAAAAAACATCTGGTAATACTTCAATATTTTGTGTGTGTTTTTTTTTGTCTAAAAAAAGAACAACTGAATGACTCGATAGGCTTCGTGTTTTCTTAGAAATTTACCTGAAAGAACTTGTATATCAGATAAAGCTGCAATACACCTGTCACACTGAGAAGTGACGCAATGCGATTTTAAAAATAAGCCGTTATTTGATACAGGTACTGAGTTCCATATTGAAAATAAGCCGTTATTTGATACAGGTACTGAGTTCCATATTGAAAATAAGCCGTTATTTGATACAGGTACTGAGTTTCATATTGAAAATAAGCCGTTATTTGATACAGGTACTGAGTTCCATATTGAAAATAAGCCGTTATTTGAAACAGGTACTGAGTTCCATATTGAAAATAAGCTGTTACTTGAAACAGGTACCGCGATTCATATTGAAAATAAGCCGTTACTCAATAACTGAAAAAAGATGCTGTTACTTCAAAAATGGTACAGAGATCTATGTGACTTGACGAAGTACTGCGATCAAAATTGAAAAAAAAAACATAACCCGACAAAGGTATCGCAGAACATACTGAACAAAATCCATCGGTTGATAAAGGCACCGCGATGCAAATAGAGAATAAGCCGTTATATGATACATAATGAAAATAAGCCAATACTTTTTAATTTAAAATAAACCGTCACATGAAAACGGTAACGCGATGCATACTGAAAATAAGCCATGATTTGATATTGGTCACACGATACTTTTGCAAACATGATGTTACCCGATGCATATTGAAAATAAACTCTTAAACTTATTTTCGATTGTTATTTTTAAAAAGGCGTCACTTGATAAAAGTAAGGTGAGACATACTGAAAATAAGCCATTACTTGAAATAAGTACAACGATACATATTGAAAATAAGCCATTGTTTGACAAAAGTACAACAATATGTGGTAAGTAAGTCGTGACCAACGAAACATATTGAAAATAAGCTATTAATTGATATAAGTACCACGATACATATTGAAAATAAGCTATTACTTGATATATGTACGTCGAAAAGTATTGAAAGTAAGCCATTATTTGATAAAAGTACCAAAATGCATATTAAAAATAAGCCATTACTTAATTAAAACCATGATTCATATTGAAAGTAAGCCGCTGAACATGTGTGCCAAGTTATTTTAATATCCTTCATTCCATGACAGAGTTACAGTCCAGACACGAAAAAATGTGAAAATTGAAAATAAGGTATCATTTTATATAAGTACCACGAAACATATTGAAAATAATCTTAAATTGATATAAGTACCACACTATACATTGAAATTAAGCTATTACTTGATATATGTACCACGATGCATACTAAACGTAAGCCTTTATGTGATATAAATACCACGATGCATATTAAGAATAAGACATTACTTTATAAAAATACCACGAATCATATTGAAGGTAAACTAAGTACCACGATACATACTGAAAATAAGCCATAACTTGACAAAATTATAACGATATGTTGTAAGTAAGCCGTGATTTGATATAAGTACCACGATACATATTGAAAATTAGCTATTACTTGATTTAAATACCACGAGACATATTGAAAATAAGCTATTAATTGATGTAAGTACCACGATTCGTATAAAAAAGTAAGTCGTTATTTGATATAAATACCACGATGCATATTAAATATAAGCCATGACTTTATATAAATACCACGCTACATGTTGAAAGTAAAGCCGTTATTTGATATAAGTACCACAGTACACATTCAAATTAAGCCGTTACGTTACTAGATAAAGGTACCGCAACAAACATAGAAAATAAGGCATTTCTCCATAAAACTATCGAGATGCGTATTGAAAATAAGCCGTTACTTTTATAAAGGTACCGCGATATACACCCAAACCCTCCTCCTCGCAATGCACCGAACCGTTTGACTGCGAAATCCTTACATACATGTATGAACATGTTCACATCTAAAAAGATTTGTCATAGCAAACTGGAAATGATTTAATATACAGCATTTTTTGTATTTTTAAATCAACAATATAGGTGACTGTATTGATTGCTATGATTGTAATTCCGATGACTCTCATTGCGGAGAAGTTCCCGACGGCGATTTACTGATTCTCGACGGCAAGGTCGCTTCCGGATGCCCAACTTGCGTGAAGGAATTCAAAGCTCTCGGAACAAGTAGGTACATTGACATATTAAGAAGATCTACTTTGACTTCTGACATTACTAAATGCACAACTGCAACAATTTTCAGTGATATTGAAACATAGCTACATAGTAGTTAAATTTTCAGTTACAGTTTCAGTCAGTCTTGTAACACACGCCTATGTGCCATTTCTTTCAGGAAGCAACAGAACATCCGAATGTGTATATTAGTCTAGATAAAGTGTAACAATGGCTACTAAAATTTTACACGTATCAAGCGGCTAAATTTAGACATATTTTCTTTAAATCGACACTATATTTACAGTTTGGTCACGTGTCACAAGACGCTGTGGGACCAGTTCGGAGACAACTGACTCGTGCTCTGATATTCTTGGATACGGCAAATGTGTGTGTACTACAACGTTCTGTAACCATGGAAACAGTATTCACGTACCAAGGGCAGTTTTAATGTATGCAATCGTGCCACTATGCAACTTTCTGTTGAAAATTTATTAATTTTCGGTCGATGCAAATAAATGGATTTTTCAAATCAACGTTTTGTGCCGTCACAGCAACTGTATAAACATTTCATTTCTCTACATACTTTTTATAATTTTGATATAAAAACACACAGTAAAGATTGTTTAATTTAGTTAGTATCCCAAATGTACTCACCCTTACTTCTCAGTTTCACGATTTTATCACTGTAAAGTTCCCGATTTTATCATTTTCATCTTCATGAAGTGAACATTTCATCGTCACGAATTCAGTTGTTGAATTAACTTATTTATGATCTCACCTTACTGAATTGAATATTTCAACTTAACGAATCCTCGATTTGAATTCACGAATTCAATATTTCTCGCCACGTGATTATGACATAAAATCTTAACAAATCACAGGCCACATTGATGGTGTTAATTTATATAATGTGTTTATATGTACATACTAAAATCTACATGTATAATTCCGTCAGTGTTAAACTGAAGAAGTAAATGCCCTTGATTTATACAAGGTTCATTTATCAGCATATAACACAATTACAAGTTCGTCGGGAAAATACTGCAATGAATTAAAGACACTACCATCTAAGGACAGGTGAACAATCACCGAGAACATAATTCAGTTGATGTTAAACATTCTTGTTACAAAAGGCACATTCTAATGTTTAACTTATACGGAACTTTAAAGTACATATACCCATATAATTATTGAGAATGTGATCGTGATGTAGTCCTGTGACAGTTGGGCAACAAACGACAATTACCAAGAGGCAAAAATGCCCCTGAAAATTCATAGATTCTCAGAATAATTTATTCATTTGTATACTTTTCACTGCTTAACACTAGAAAGAGAATGCTAAACATGCCTGTTCCTGAAATGTAACCGGAGTCACCTAACATTAAATCAAATACCAAACTAATCTTCCTGTAAATCAAATTGCAAAATCAAACACACTCGTTATTTTCATCTACACACTCAATGAAAAAAACAGCAGTTTCATAGGGGAAAAAGTAGGATTTATATGGAAGCTGTTTATTTTCCGCACCGTATTCTCAATACCTGCAACCCCCACGCTTGGAAACAACACTTGACTACAAAGCAAATGTGAACTGAAAAACAGATGAAAAACAATGAATTCGAGAACTTAAAATCGTGAATTCAAATAATGAAATCGTGAAATTTAAAGCAAAAACTAAACCCTTTTATTCGTGAATTTGTAATCGCCAATTAAAGTTATGAATTCGTTAAGTTGAAATCGAGAAATCATAATGTTGAAATATTGAAGTGGAACGTCAGTTCGTGATATTAAAATCATGTATTTGTACAAGAAAATTACCCAAATATGTATTTTTAAGCTGACCCAAATCTGAAGTGCTCATAGTTAACTGTTTCGATCCGTATTTCTCTGAAACTTTCTCCGTTCAAGTGAGAGCGAAAACACTAGGTAGTTTATAGTCCCGACCGACCCATGAACCACGAGTTCGATTGTCATGACTCCTTAAATTTCAAGTGAGATCACAATTAAATTTATCTCAAATTGCTGTCAACACTTTCAGTGCTTTGATTTGTTTTAGATAATCACAGTATTATCGGTATACACGGATAATACAATGTAGATCTAATTTTTACTATGTATTATTTTATTAACTATTTAACAAATCACAGTACTACATACATGTTCAAAGTGAAAATAGGGGAAACTATTTTCATACAATTTCATGAATGAATGACGCATCGTCTTTTAAAGTCATATAGCACGCATTAAAACTTTTGTATCAAATATGCAATATGAATGAACGTCGTTGAATGTTGAAACTATGTTTATCACACTGACAACCTAATTAGTGGGTTAAGTTACTTCTTACTTTTAAATCTATTGAGCATTTATAAATGGTATAAATAAACTACATGTATATAACTAGTACTTCGATTTGTTCACTTGTGCATCCATACACATGATTACATATATTTTGTAATAACCTTTACTGAAGACAACGCCTGTATTGAATTACAGAATATACAAGTTATTTCCCATCTCCATTCATTTTCTCACAAATAAAATAATGTAGATCATTACAGTTACTCAAACCCAAATCGTATCGCAGTCCTCTTTGTATTTGTTGTATTATGGGACACCATTTTTTACCATTGTTCGATTTTCTAATCCAGTATATGTCTGTCAATCCTATAATGGCGAATAAAAGCTAGAATTGAAACGGAGAGACAACAACAGAACATTTATAGACAAAAAAGAAGGCATAAAACAGAAATGTTTACTAAATTTTGCTGCATAAAATTATGTTAATTACAATTGAATTTATCTCAAATAGCTGTCAACACTTTCAGTGCTTCGATTTGTTTTAGATAATCACAGTATTATCGGTATACACGGATAATACAATGTAGATCTAATTTTACTATGTATTATTACAAACACTAATTAACTACATTGTATTTAACAAATTACATTACTACATACACGTTCAAGGCGAAAGTGGGGGAAAATATTTTCATACAATTTCATGAATGAATGATGCATCGACTTCTAAGGTCATATAGCACATATTAAAACTTTTGTATCAAATATGCAATGTGCATGTTGAAACTATGTTTATCGCACTGATAACATCCTTTAAATTAGTATATGGAGCAGACACTGAAAATGAATAAACCCTAAGTATGACCTTGAGCTGATGGGGTTGAAATATGTGCTCTGCATGTCATCTTGATAAGTTAAACATTTGACCAAAAATCCTTGAAAATATTGACCTTGTCCTAGCGGGCTTGGGACATGGGTTCTACACGTTGCCTTGATAAGATGAACATTTGACCAAAGGTTCATGGAAATCCTTCAAATTGAGGGGACACTAAAAACCAATGACCCTATTAAAAGTGTGAACTTAAGCCAACAGACTATGAATATAAGTTCTTTATGTCATCTTGATAAGATGAACATTTGACCCAAATTTCAAGGATATCCTTCAAGGGGTTGGGGACATTACGGAAGCCGCCCAACTGACTGATCAACATACAAACTGACTGACCAACCAACTGACTGACCAGCTGACTCCTATATTCCCCTAAACTTTGTTTGTGTGGAGATAATAAATTTACTGCTGCGGTTTACTAACGCTCCCTTGCAATAAATTTGCTTGTTCCTGTAATACATACAGACCTAAAACATGTAGTTATCTGGCATCTGCATTTAACAGGAAACCAGATTATGCAACACAGTTCAGCTAGGTGAGACATGAATAGGATTGAATATGATCTTATTCGAAATAAGTCTATTATAAGTTGTAAATATTGTATTGCAAAGCTTCTCGGTCAGAAAAAAGACAAGTGTAGCTAAAAAATAAAATCAAAATTTCTCAATTTTTATTTAAAACTTTTGCTAGGGAATCATACATTGAGACAGTTGCTTTTTTAGATTTTTACTATTATGAGTATATATAATGTAGTCTTTATAATATAGCTAGTACACTTTAAGCGAAATTTCATGATTTTCAATTTGCCACAGGTTAAAAGTAAGTGGTAATACCAAGTTCAGATTTTACTTCTGACAGATATTCAAATATTAAGGTACTTTTAAACATTAATAGATTTAAAGAACAACTGAACATGTAAACTAACACTGTCAATTAGCTTCATGAGAAATGGAAAAATCATACTCAAGTTAATCAGTGTTTTCAATTGTATGCAGTATTTTTTTTAATTCAGCTATTAATTTGAAAAGACTTTCATAAAAGTAAATCTAAACAAATGTAAGAACCCTTCTATGCATACATGAATACAGTTGTCAAGAATGCTTCTTTTTTAAGTTGAACAGATAATACTCTTTAAAGGTCTCTAGGTATTAAACTGACAAGTTTTACTGAACCTTAATTTCCTAACAATGTTTTGACATTGCATGCTTTTGTTGCATATATCTGGGAAACCTATTGCTACCCCCTCAGTGGTCAACCTGACTTGAAATCACTACAACCTCTCATTTACAGAGGACCATGGGTTCAAGTTCTGCAACCGATCATGGCTCTTTATGCAGGACAGGGTTCTAGTACAGATCAGAATAGAATACCGGTAAACTTTATTTCCAATCAGGGTTCAATTACCGTGGCATGTTAATCACAGAGTAAATGCTTAACAAATAATAAAAATAATAATGTAAACAAGGTTGAATTAGTATTGGTATAACACATTTAAGAAGAAGGGTTCCTCCAGCAGTAAGGCACGTCACTACATATGCCAACACCTGTGCAGTCAATCCAAAAGGTTTGTATTAGCTTATGTTTATATTTATTGTTTGTATCCTGCAACTTTTAATAAGGTTATCATTTTTTTTTAAATCCAACTTAATTGACTCTTCTCGTAATTGGGTCATCCATCCAAATACTAAATTACAGGCATTTCAGCCCCTAGTCATTTCATGTCCTAAAACCTTAGATGGTTCAGGCTTCATAGCTGAATATGATATTTGCATTTCAAAATAGGAGAATAAGAAATTAATCAATTATATCTTTATCTTGTTTAATAAGAATTTTAAGTTTTAAGTTTTTTCCAGGAAAAAATTATGATATTAATAGTATTAAAGGCTTTACCTGTTTGATATTTTTCATTAAATTAATTAAGTGTTTCAACTTAATTCATCACATTTCACTTCATAAATTTGCTATAAAGCTATTTGGAAATTTCAGAAACGCTTTTCAGTGTTTCCCACCTATCTGAGATGAACTGGTTAGAAACCCAGAGGTTGTCTCGCGTGTATTGGTGCTATACACCGGGCATGTAAAAGAACCAAGGGGTCTATTCGTAAAAGAGCTAGGGTCTGGTACCCGGCTTCCCTTGTATCTGCTTCTGTCTCTAAACTTAAGGACCACAATGGAAATAAGAGCTTGCTCTTTATTGTGTTATCCTTGGTACTTGGTACTGAAAACAATACATACATACATACATACATACATACATACATACATACATACATACATACATACATACATACATACATACATACATACATACATACATACATACATACATACATACATACATACATACATACATACATACATACATACATACATACATACATACATACATACATACATACATACATACATACATACATACATACATACATACATACATAGGTCTCTGGTTCGAATTGTGATCGGGGTATCTGAAATTGCAGAAATGGTTTTCAGTGTTTCCTAACCCATATGTTTGTATGTATGAGTTTTTACCGTTGATATCCATATGACCAACACTCCAAGAAGAGTTTTAGTTATTCTGGCTTTTGGGGGATAGTGCAAGATATAGAATGTGTCTCATTCTAGAGACACCCCTGGTTCTTTAACATGCCCGGTGTACAGCACAGATACATGGGACCTCGGTATTTAGGTCTTATTCGAAAAACCATTAGTTATGTTAGTGGAGCAGCTGGGGATTGAGCCTGCGATCCCTGGATTACGTTGGTCCAGTGCATTACCACTGAACCTTAGTAGTTACTACTGATCCGCTCCTTTCCCACCTATCTACAGATGAACTGGTTTAAAACACAGAGGTTATATAGTCTAGGTGCGGTGGTCGAATCGAGGGGTCCCCGGTTCGAATCCCAGCTGGTGCACTGGGAATTTCATAAACGCTTTTCTGTGCTATACAGCGGGCATGTAAAAGAACCAAGGGGTCTATTTGTAACAGAGCTATGGTCTGGTACGCACTGCACACGAAGTTAATCAAGAGGTAAATGACTACAACAGGGTTAAAGTCATGTATTGTGTTATATGATCTACTGTTGATAATGGGCTATCGTAATATTAATACTCGGGGTATTCCTTAATTGTATTTTCTTAATTTTGTGTGTGGATCGCTGGCTGTTTTGTACCGAATGACCGGGCGTAGTTATTAAACTACTAAATCGTTTTCGAGTAGGATTTCGTGTCATCCGGCGCATCGTCATCGGAGGCATGAGAATCATTTTGTAATTTGCGAAAGGTAAATTTCTGGATTTTCTGGTATACTGTTAACTATAGAGCGATGATGACGTTATCGCTCTAAAACTGATGTTATTTCGATTCTAACATGACCAGATGTTACAAAAGCTGAATATATGCAAAGCGTTATTTTCTACGCGAACGCTCATTTAACGTCATGTGGCGCAATATTACGTCACGTATACAGCATATCAGTTCCCGCGTTGTTTATGGTTAATGTAACATAATTTTTCTACGTACAAGTTATTTCCCATCTTCATTCAATTTCTCACAAATAAAATAATTTAGATTAAAACAATACTCCCGATCGTCTTGCAATTAATTGTATTGTTTGTGTTGTAATATGGGACACTTTCCACCATTGTTCCCTTTCCCTTTTTTAACCCAGTATTTTTGTCTCTCAATCCTATAATGGCGAATAAACTTTATTAGATAGAACTGAAACGAAGAGATAACAATAGAAAATGTTTAGACAAAAAAGAAGGCATAAAATAGTAATGTTTACTAAATTTTGTTGTATAACATTATGTTAATCGTTAACATAATTATTATAGTGTGTTTACCTCATGCCAAAATGTGTACGCCAATTTGTAACGTCACTGCAATGATGTCATGACGTCATGATGCTATGTTTTTAATAACATTGTTACTCATTTATTTTCCACCTGAAGAAGAATATAATTAAAAGTCGAAACGCGTTGTGAAACTAGAGTTTGTCTTCTTTTATTAAGAATTGTATGCAAATTATGGCACTGAATTAGTGTGCAGCTTTATTTGTCATCCAATTTAGTCGTCGTATTTAATCGTCTTCTTCCTTCGTTCTAATTTTGAACTATATGTCCGTTCTTTATCATGCAACTAGCATTAAATCTGACCGATAACATCTGTTCGATATTTTAAAATGATATCACGTCAGTGACGTGATAACACTTTGTAACCACGCCCACATGCCGGACTTCTTCCAGTTCAACAAGCAAGACTCCTCAAGTGCGAACACAGAGAAAAAGAAATCAAAACATTTCATTTATCCTATCATTTTTGTATTTTAGTTTACAAATCATTGTTAATGATGTATTTATTGCATAAAAGTACAGCCCAAATACATAAATTGATTGAGTTAAAACAAGCAGCACGGCAACATAAAAATAGAAAATTCCCTGTAGATTTTTTTTTATTTTTGAAATAGACATATTGTTGTTGGTATTCATTTTCTTAGTTAGATCATTTGCTGTCCATCTACAGCAATGTTGAAGCAAAATTTGAGAAAAAGTTGATTTTCATTTATTTTATCACAATCCAATTTTCACAGCAAGTTCTTATTGCGTGATTGAAATGTCCTGAAACCTATCAGCTATCTATCAAAATTTGAAAACTGTCTTTAAACCGCTCACTTTTCACTCAGAACCTCTCACGTTCCTCGTTTGTTTACATTTGGAATACCCCAGTGCTGTTGAGCCCACGCCGCCATTTTTGAAATGTCTGCGTTTCACTTGGGAATTCTTGCGTGTGTCTTTGCAAATATTTTGTTTGCAAAACAATATCATAACATATAACAGTAAAACATTAATAAATAGTCTGATGAAGGTAATTATAAAGCTATATTAATGTCGTTTTTATCTTTTTTGTCCTTTGAAATGTAGAACTATTTTTCGAGGCACATGTAGTAATTTGAAATCATTTTTTTTTATAAATACCGTATTTATTCTATTTTAGGCCCCTAAAAGTGTAAAAAATATTATATGAAGATTTTGCATGATAAATAGAATATTAGTCAACTGTCTTTTGACAACAGGTGATATCAGGTTCGGCCGATACGGTCGGAAAAGACTCGACAGACAGCATCTACCTCACCTGATATCACATGTTATCAAAAGACAGTAGCCTAATATTCTCTATATGTGAGTATACTTTTATAATACTCAATTTTATCATACATATACCTATAACAATTCTGTCAAAAATACAGCCTTTGTTCAACCATCAGATACAGACTGATAGAAAAAAAATCCGTAATCCGTATTGTATGTACATGTAATACGCACAGTGCAAACATTATTTATAAAAGTGCATTCAATTGGCCCTAAAATACATATGACGTTAATAACGTCGCTTTTTACTGGGGCGTTACTTCTTGATTATTCTTGACGTCAACAAAATAACGTCGTACATAGCGCATATCTCGCGCTAAAGAGAGTTTCTCTTCAATATTTTGCTTAAAATGTCATTTTTATTTTGTTTATTCGCGCAGACAAGTGTCAAAAGGTATATTATAAAAGGGTTATTATTATAGTAATGTCATCCATAAGCTGTGTTTGCTCTCGTCGAGGTCGGATCATATTTGTGCTACGCACTCGTAGCTCGAGCAAATCCGGCATCCTGGATCACGTTACTATACTTATAAGCCTATTTTGTCAGTTACAGGGTGTGATATTGCTAAACTGATACAGAAAACGACGTTTCCATTGAAAGACAAACTTACTTTTGTGCTACATGTGCTAGTGTACATTCGGACTTGTAGTATAAAAAATCTCTTGCCGCTACACTCCAGTCAATATTCCTATATTCCATAGTACAACGCGACTAAAAACTGCATGTAGTTTAGACAAAGTTGAAAAACTATGAACTAATTTAAACATAGTACATGTTAGTCGTTCTATGGAATTAGGACGAAAGACAAAAATCGGAAATATTTCATTTTACGACAAATAAAGCTGTACGCTAAAATCTTTAACTATCTGCCATTGAAATTTGAATAAAATAGGCACAACTGGCGACATGTCCTTAACTCATTTAGTAAAAAACACCATACAATTAAACTGACCCGTTAAAGGATTCTATGTTGCGATCAGTTTTCCCTTACTCCAAGTATCTAAGGCCTGGTCTGCTTTATAGCCCTGGTCGACTAAACGATCTTAAATGAAAGACTGCTACGCGAACAGACCGTTAATGGCGTTCCTTTCGTGACCCGGAAAGCATGGGTTCAATTTCCGGCCAGGCAATATTAGGTGTATACTTTTGTCAAGGCAACTGACGAAACACGTGTATCGGTCAACCAAGCTGTTAAATGGATACTTATAATGAAGGTTGCTAACATTTTCCTGTCATAAGTGACTGTCATGTCTAAAGCATATAAGTATAAACTAAATAACTTTGAAGTTTTACAATAAATCTATTCATTCTTTCTTTCATGCAATCATGCCAGGGAAGACCATTGAATAAAACCGTCTCCGCAGTCGTGTTTAGGGATGCTGACTTGAAATCACTGTTTTCTTTAATTGATTGAGAATCATAGGTTCGAGTCCTGCTACCAATTATAACTCTTGAAGTGAGAAAATTGGCAGTTTGTTTCGAAATACAGGGTTCGGTTCTAGCATTGGTTCTTACCAGGAACGATGGTTAAATCGACTGTCTGCCTGTTACCCCGAGAAACGAAACGAAAGGAGTCGTGGTGATATACTACCAAATTTGTTTTTTAATTTTCCCCGCTTCAGGTTAATACAGACAAACCAATAAGGTCACCTATATTTGTATCATGGATGGTTTAATTAGGATTAATATTTTTAATCGAGCTAAATCAGATAATTGCATTGTATAAAGTGAGCATGATGATTTACAATGAATCTCATTAAAAGGTATGTGCTATGATTTATTTCAAGTTGTTTCACTAAAACTTAATTTATATCCAGGAAATGGTGGATTATTTGGTTGTTCATTTACCTTGGAATTTTCTTCCAAAGTACATATACCTTTGTATTTCAGTGCAGCCAACATTGTAACGCAATCCAAACTGTTTTAAATCATGATAATGATTACGATGTTTATAAGGTCAGGTCCAAGACTCACTTTTTGAGTAATCAACCGACCCCAGCATTTCTCCCATAATGCTGTTAAATTTGTTTATGTCTTAAGGGAGAATTTTTTGTAGGATATGCAACCCTCCTATTTTGCCAAACGGTGTTATTTTTGTATACCAATATAGGGTATAGCTGCGGCAGATTCTGCCGTTTTAAAACATGGTCTGGCCGTGATCCGTGCTTAAAAAACCTTTTTCATGCTCAACTGAGTTTGAATACAACACGATTTTAACTTCTAGCACCATGCACTCGAAGAAATAAAAGAGCTATAGTTTAAAAGTAATTTTAAATATTTATAGAAAACTTGTTTACAGTATATGTTTATAAAGAAATTATAAAATGTTACAATATCATGTTGATCCAAAGTCTGAGCATGGAACTCAGCTGAGCATGATGAAAAAAGGTTTATATGCAAGTACCAGGTGCTGTAAACCGGGCATGTTAAAGAACCAGGGGGTGTCTCTGGAACGGGACGCGTTCTGTATCTTGCACTATCCCCCGAAACCTAAGATAACTAAACTCTTCTTGGGGCGTTGGTCATATATGGATTATCCGGTACCAACGATAAAACTCTAAAATACATACATGTATAGCATACTTGTCAACAAGTTTAATTTTCGTACACTCATTAGCTTGAAAGGGTGAGGATAAAATGTTATTTGTACAAAGTCACGAGTATTTACTTTTTTCAAGGGTTGCTGGCTGGAACTTAAGGGACTACAACATGAATCATCACCGAAAGTCACTTAAAATAGTCTGCTATTTAAATGAAAATATATATAAAAAAAGAGTACATTTAGATTACAGGGTGTGTCAGTGACATAAAATACTACATTTACACGGTGAGCAACCATAAAGGACCTTATCAGTTCAAAATGCGTTACTTGGATCTCATTAGTGTCGGAAACGGACACAGTTTACTGCGCAGCGTGAAGAACAAATTGACTGAGACTCTTTAACCGTGCATTTTCTTTATTCATCTACAAAATTCAGCAATTTTCTCGATGCTATGGGTTGAGTAGATGATTTATTTACCTATCTAGCGTCAAAGATGTAATGCAAATTTCATGAAAACGAAAGTAGACTAAATAGCGTTTTTCTCCTAGAAAATACATTTCTTAAAGTGTTATCCTGATAATATTAATTTTAACCTATAGAGAAGAAGTTTTTGTGCGCGCACATTGTTTGTTACCACAAAAGTTCTTTAAAAAAGGGATAAATTTGTCGTGCCATGAAATTATCCCGTTTTACAAGAGCTAACAAAGTTGTTTGCCTCAAGTTTTTCAGATGTACAATTGAAAATCAGATTTTGCGAGACATTGAAGTAATCCTTAGCGTCATGATGTGAAAGAACAGCTTTTAAGACTATAAGAAATGATTGTGGTGACAGTCTAAGTTTAAACAGGGGTCCTAAATAAAATGAATAATTTCGCATCAAATTTTACTTAAAATGTAACTGGGTATGTTTGTTTTCATTAATTCTCCTTTGTATTTTTATTTTAAATCGAAGACAAATTAATTACAACACCTTTCTTTAAATTATTCTGTAGTTTGTTGCTATTGTTGCTTCTGTCAAAAAATCACTAAGGTCCGTTTCCGGTAATTATAAAGTCCAGGTAACGTACTGATGAAGTCATTTACAACACCAATTTCTCCACCGTGAGGTATGGGCTTGGGACAAGAAATACCTGGACGTGGACTCAAAATACTCTTGGCAGTGTTTAGCCGCGCCAGTTTTCCAGGTGTACAACATTGAAGCGCTTCCGTATAGTTTTTTTCTTCTGTGAAGATCTGTACTGAAGAATCGTTTGTCGGAATCCAGGAATTCCCTGTATTTGAACATCCTGTTTATAAATGATACCATATTTTGCTCATTAAATAAACATACTATATACATGTAAATGTCATTATCTGAGCTGGCGTCTTTATAATGTAACTGCTTGTTTACAATCTAGAACGAGTGAGTGACTGAACCCCTACCTCCCAGAACAACAGCACTGACACTTGGTTGGGGACAATTTGTCCGAGCTGTATTGTACAGAAAGCTAAAATTTAATGAGAGCAAGATTAAAATGATGGTTAATTGAATCCCTTTATGCTGTTTGTTTACATAGCGACGAAGATTGTCATGCGGTTTCTGTTAGAGATGCTAACCCCCTTTGTTATGTTTTGAGGAGTTAATAATTTTCAGTTTCAGTTAATTTTGATCATAGCAACTACAATGTACAACAGGTTACAGCGACTCGTCGTGCTAACATTTACCAAAAATAAATCTCTGGATTTATTCATAAAACATAAAACGTCCGTCCGTCCGTCTGTGCGTCCGCCCTTACATTCTTGAGTGTCCGGGCTGTAACTTTGGCATGTATTGAATGAAGGATTTAAAAATAACTTGGCACAAATGTTCAGCACATCAAGACGATTGTCGCGTGCAAGACCCACACCCCTACCTCAAAGGTCAAGGTCACACTTAGAGTTTGAAGGTAATGGTATCCTGTATATATGCAAACATTCGTGCCCGGACTGTAACTTTGTCATGCATTGAAGGATTTTGAAATAACTTCGCACAATTGTTCAGCACATCAAGACAACGTGTCTCGTGCAAGAGCCACGTTCCTACCTCAAAGGTAAAGGTCACACTTAGAGTTTATAGGTAATGGAATCCTGTATATATGCATACATTTGTGTCCGGACTGTAACTTTGTCATGCATTGATTGATTTTAAAATAACTTGGCACAATTGTTCAGCACATCAAGACAATGTGTCGCGTGCACAAGTACCTAAAAAGTCAAGGTCACACTTAGTGTTTAAAAGTAATGGAATACTGTATGCATGGTACCTCTGTCAAGGATTTTAAAATTACATGTCACAATTATTGAGCACATGGAGAGGACACAGACTGTGAGACACCTCTTTCAGGAGCATTTGTCACTTGTGAGGGACAGCTCTTGTTGTGTCTTAAAGTGTTTCATTTCTGTATTATACATGATAAAATATTATATGAAATAAATATTTGTGCAGGTAACTTACCGTCTGTAGTACTTGTTGAAGTACTTGGTGTAGAAGTTGATGTGGTACTTGATGTCTTTGGTGTATTACTTGGTGTAGTTATCGATGTAGTACTCGATGTAGTACTTTGTGTTGTACTTGGTGTACTTGGTGTAGTACTTGGTGTGGTACTTGATGTACTTGGTGTAGTACTGGATGTGGTACTTGATGTCCTTGGTGCAGTACTTGATGTAGTTCTTGGTGTGGTGCGTGATGTACTTGGTGCAGTAATTGATGTAGTACTTGATGTAACTCTTGATTCAGTACAGGACTCAGGACTCCAGCTACCACTTTCCTTGCACTCTGCTGAAGAACCCTTCTTGTCATTTACACAATTAAGTTTAACCTTTGCTCCAACATGGTTTTGGTTACCACTAACTGTCACATCAGTTGTGTTACTTGTATACGGATTACATTCTATTAAAATGTGGAAATAAAATGCATTTTCATATCATGCAAAATAAAGTGTCATGTGTAATTAAAAATAATCTTATTCTTAAATGATAAAAAAATAACTTAAAACTCTAGCTATGTCGATATAAATTTAAAGCCACTGTACTTAAACCGGTAAACGAGCTACTTTACTGTAAGGAGAAACAACTAACGTCAGTGTTCGTTCCCTTGCATGTTAGACATTAATGTAACATGAATTAAATTTAAAAGTGCTGTAACCGATAACGTTTTGCCAGTCAATCCCAGAGAACAAGCATCTTTAGAATTGTATATACATGTACCATCTACAAACGTTTACTTTATTAACTTATTAAATGGTACAATTGAAAATCAAAACCTTAAGAAACCATAAGTGCAAAGTATACAATATAACTCCTTTTTTGTCCCTATGGATCTGACACGTGATAGAGGCACACAATAAATACCCCAAACAAATAAATAGAAATCGGGATGTAATTTTAAAGTTTACATGCAAACAATTCAAATGTCAAGAAGATTAAAGTTCATTACAATACTTTTTGTTTCCGCATATCGGAAATACTCGTTGCTTTTGTCAGGGCGGGCCTATCTAAGCCGACATGGCTTCCATGTTCATACGATTATACGCGGATGCGCACTAATCAGTCGATATTGTTATTAGAAGAAACCTGTATGTCTAAGTGTTTACCTTTGACTGGACAACTGCCATCCTTTTTGCAAACTTTTCCTGGAGAGCAATTACACGCTATCTTATCCTGTAACAAACACATAGACATTTATTTAGTTGTTACATAATATTTGCGAAAAACATGAATATTACAGGGCAGAGGCCAGGATTTGAACCTGCACCGTACGGCGACATCGCTTAGCAATGCACAGTTAGAACGTCTTTCTCGGCAACTTTATAGTGATTTTTCACCTTTCACTGCAGATAATGAATAAGTGAATATAAGATAAATTACAGATAACTTTGATGTTTAAAGGACACACTGTGATTAAGGGTTAGATGGTCAAACTCCAAAACTTGAGATACTACGGACGAACCTGTGCAAGTGGTGACCTCAAATATCATGCAACAGAATCTATCAGTCTTGTAATTGAAATATTACTGTATTTCACAGCCATCTACTTCAAGTGGTCACTTCTGCTGAACCCGTTACTTAGCTGTTTAAGAAAGGTTTGACTATACTTCATACCAAAATTTGAGATGATGTTTTCCCCCTTTTTCAGTCATAAAAAGATTAAATAAAAGTCAGTTAAGAATAATGCGTTATATGTTTTGTTTATTTAGTCTTTCTTTTCAAATGTTTGAAAGTCTGTCCGTTTAATAAAACGATTAGGCCAAGAGGATTGTAAGACGAAGTAAATTACTACATGTACCTCTTCAATGTCTTTTCTCTGGATAAACACGCACTGGTTTGTACCGAAATTCTCCACTATGTCCGAAAGTTCTGTGGCGAAGATATCGCACCAATGCAGAAGCCGTCGGTAACCCACAGATTTACATATCTTACGTGTCTTGCATTCATGGACACATGCTGCAATCGAAATACCTGTAATGGTAAGGTATCGTTCCTTGGAATCTGGGCAGCCTCGCCAGTTCGATATTTTGTACTTGCCAGACACTGATTTTATAAGTACTCCAAACAATAAAGTGTCATACGCACAGGCTGCAAACAACTTGATCGGTTCCGCCATAATCGTCTTTGCTTACACCTTACTCTCTGTAAAAGATGTGGAAACGATTACACACGTGAAATTGCAAATCACAAGAGAACATAACCATTTTGGCCATACCGACATCTTGTTTTGCTACTGTACTTACACCCTGGTCACATTAACGAGAATTAACCGAGCTCCCGAGTTCTCGTCGAGCTCGTAGAAATTTTTCGAAGTCGGGAACAGCTTGCAAGGGCCCCGTACGGGCACCACAAGGGTACCGGTAGAGCTCATACGGGCATCGCATGATGTCCTTGCGGATTTGGAACACCGCGAGAACTGTAAGAGCTTGCCGTTGCTCGTACGACTATCGCAGGGAAGTCGCACGGTCAACGCACGATATTCGTACGATACTACAAACCCCGGGTGGGTTGCTTGCGATGTCCGCACGAGGCGCCGTACGAGCACACGTGCATCGAATTAGATACGCCGAGCTCCTTCGAAGCTCCGCACGACTTGTCTACGATGTCCGTACGGATATCCTACAATTGCATCCTCCAAAATAAATGTCATACGGGGCCCGTAGGCATGTGGCCAGAAGCTACGATTGTTTGGAGACCGTACGGATTTTAAAGTTGGTGGAATCGAACGATTTTATTAATCGTACGGACATCTTATGGATATGTGACTAGACTAAGGCATCAGCAAAATAATACCCGGGACTTACAGTTCTGTTAATTGGGTAATTTTAGCATGACGAAAGTTTCACGATTTTAGAGCAGAACAAGAGCTGTCCCTCACAAGTGACAAATGCCCCCGAAAGAGGTGTCTCACAGTCTGTGTCCTCTCCATGTGCTTAACAATTGAGCCATGTAATTTTAAAATCCTTCCATGCATGACATAGTTATCATGTATAAAGTATTTCATTACTTTTAAACACTAAGTGTTACCTAGACCTTTGAGGTATTTGTGCACGTGACCTTGTCCTTTGAGGTAGGGACGTGGTTCTTGCACGCGACACATTGTCTTGGTGCGCTTAACAATTGTGCCAAGTTATTCTCAAATCAATCAATGCATGACACAGTTACAGCCCGGACACAAATGTATGCATATATACATGTACAGGATTCCATTACCTATAAACTCTAAGTGTGACCTTGACCTTTGAGGTAAGGGTGTGGGTCTTGCATGCGACATGTTTGCTTGATGTGCTAAACATTTGTGCCAAGTTATTTTAAAATAAACCAATGAATGACAAATTTATAGTCCGGACACGAATGTGTGCATATATAGAGGATTCCATTACCTTCAAACTCTTAGTGTGACCTTGACCTTTGAGTAGGGACGTGGGTCTTGCACGCGACAATCGTCTTGATGTGCTGAACATTTGTGCCAAGTTATTTTTAAATCCTTCATTCAATACATGCCAAAGTTACAGCCCGGACACTCAAGAATGTAAGGGCGGACGCACAGACGGACGGACGGACGTAATTACCAGACGGACTTTGTGAGGTTTTCCCTTTGATCTTTCTTTGATCTTTTTTAACCCCACAATTAAATTATTTAACCCCACAATACCATTTTTAACCCCATAATGACGGAATGAACTCAAAGAACCTCACAATGCTAAGTTGTACTCAAACCCTAACCCCATAATATCTACTGGGCATGTACGGACAGACGGACGGACGGACGATGCGATTTTTATAATTTTTATGCCATCCTTCAGGCGCATAATAACCTGTTAACTTTTTCTAAATTCGCGAAAGGAGAGATCTTTTAAAGTAAAGCTATGTGCAATGAATCATTTGCGAGAATTTTTAATTAGCAAAGTGGAAAATTCGCGAAAATAGCGAAAATTACATCATTGCAAATATTTCCCAATTTACAGTACCCAAAAGCTATATTAAATTGAATTAAGTGCATGATCACTTCTGATTTTAATCAATTTGTTCGTGTACAAACACGTGACTAGCTTGCTTCGTTTTCAAGTTGAAAACAAATGTGTATTATAGATCAGTATTTTTCTCAATGATAATGCAAAACACAAGAAAAGCTTTTTGACAAATTAATGTTAATCATAAGTGTTGAGTATTTATACTTTCTCGACCAGTGAATAACGGTCAATAATTCGAGTAGCATATTTATAAGAAAAACAAGGATTAAGTTTGTTTTCCTGATACACATGTCGCGATGAATATTTAATTAAGACCCCGTCCTCTTTTTTTTCTGGCCAATGATTGCAACTCTGTTCTTACTGAGGAAAATGTGATATAAACAACTGAAAGTCTGATCATTATTAAAATGTAAGGTTTAATGACGGGAATGATAAGGTAAGAACAAAGTTTGTTACTGGTCGCCATAATCTTGTGCTCATCTATTTAGCTTCGTTTGAGGTACTTTAACGAACCAGTTACTCTGGTCTATTTGCACAAAGCCGCCGAGGAGATGCATTTGAGGTAATGGATTCCTAATAAAACCTCCACTTGAAACTCTTCAATTTTAATGCACTAGCCCAGGTTGTTAAGCACAGGACTATAGATCTTTTGAGGTTTTCCGGGCGTAGGTTCGAATCAAGCCGGAACCACAATTTGTTTTTACTTTTTCTTCTTTGTTTTCATTATTTTGCATTTTTCTACATATGTTTATATTGTTTTTATACTAAAAAGAAATTAAATATTTTTTACACATAAGCATTAGCTTATTTGAAGATTTTATTACTTGCAGACCCGGCTAAAATCGCTGATGGGAAATTTCAAACTCTAATTATTTTAAATAGAGATGGTAAAACATTGTGAATTTTTGGCAGCCTGTTCCCAAAATGTTATAGATAATTATGAATTTACAAAAAGTCATGCCCCATTTCTAGAAAATGTTGATTTTTCTTAAAAACTTTGATGTTCTAAATTGAACATGGTCAAAAAATTACATGAAAATTATAATACTATCTGATTATTTCATAAAAGTTTTATATATAAAACTTGTTGATAATATGGTACATAGTGTATAATTTCTGAAAGAAAATATAGTTCTTGTTACTCTGATACCAAATTTGTACCAAATTATTGAATTATAAATGAAATACATGCATTTTCTTATCTCTCGCCTGATGTCTTTTTATAAATAATTCCAAAATGGGGGTAGGGTTATTAAAATTCCTATAACTTAGTTATTTCACGGTAAATTTCTTTTAAAATTTGTTTTTAAATCCTGGAAATGATACAGATTAAGACAATATTAAGCATATCATGATTTGAATTGGTGCCAATTAGGGTCCCACTACCTTGAATCAGACGGGAATGCACGTCCAGTATATATCTCCGATTTGAAAACAGGAAATTCGGGAAACATTACTCTGTGGTAGATTGGCATGACTTGTTAGATACCTTTCATATGCTTTCAGTTCTTTGGTAGCATTTCAAAGGATGATCAACATATATCCAACCTCTAAGACATGTTGAGATGAGCTTTGACATAAATTGTTCATTTGCTAGAAAGCTTTCACCGTGTATTTAACATATCATTATTTATAGTGACACAAAAGTTTCAAAATGTCATCTCAATCTCAGTAGACTTTGTAAGTATCTCTGTAGGAGCATGCGCAATATATAAACTTCCCTTGGGATTGTATGCAGTGGAAGTAAGGAAGTCTAGTTTTTATTGATTCTAATTCAATTTAGCACGTTTGGAATAGTCATAAGGTGATCATATTTGTCATTGTAAGTTAACTTGTTTAATCTAAATAGATAATATAGAGAGTTAAAACAGTCCCAACACACCAAGGGCCTCATTTTGTATTATACAACTTCATTTTAATAATTTTGGTAGGGAGTAATAGGTTTATCTTTTGTGCCAACTTAAATTAAATTCTAATTAGTAGTTTCAGAGAAGATGATTTTCGAAGTTTTTCCGTTTGGTTGCTGTAGAAAACAGAGTTCTGCATGGATTAGAATTCTTTAAGCAATTTTGGTAGTGGTTCATACAAGAAACATCCCCGCCAAGTTTTGTAAACATTGGCCTAGGGGTTTCAGAGTAGATGTCGTTCGAAGCAAGTTTCCAAGTTTTCCAAGTTTATTTTGATATAAGCACACAGTTTGTACATTATAAACATACAAAAACATGAGGCAGATAAATATATAAATAATACAATATTCGGTCATCGTGACTGAGAGAGGGCAACATGTATGTTTACCTATTGCCAAACTGATTTAACAGTCAGTCGGCTATTGTCGGCTAAAGCGAGGGTAGATACCTTTAATTGGAGTAATTATACGTCACCGATTCCAAATTTGATTGGCCTATTTTTATACACATCAATAGACCGTGTGTAGTCCGTGTTTTACATGCGTGAGTTTATCCACGTGTGCCTAAATTTCAGTTATCATGTCAAAGATCGTTGTTTCTAGGTATATTCTGGTAGAAAATTATTCAAAGAGGTGGATTTAACTGTTTCTTATGATGCGCTAGTTGAATATCGCTTGGGTGTCGTTTTAGTGATTCACGTGGATTTACCAAGTTGTGTATTCCGTTATGTTTATGAATGATTCAGTGATGGAATTTGGATTTTAAATTTTCGTGAATGGGTAAGAAATTTTAACCAGTTTGTTATGTTAATATTTTGGTTTGTTGTCTGGTTGCCAATGTCAGCTTAATTCATGTGCCTCTCTCATCTTAAAAATAAATTTGCTACACTTTTGATTTTACATGTACATATACTGTATGGTAAAAATATTAAATATTAATTAATTAATATGCATTAATTACATATTTATCCACTATAGCTTTACATATATATGTACAAATTAATGATATTTAAACAACAGTTTAATTAATAGCATAATGTGTAGATCTGGGTAAATCAATTACAATTTACATGTTCATGCACAAAGTAATGATAATTATGACATTATACAGTACTGTATTATAGATCTTTTATGTAATAATCATAAGTTCATGCTGAAAATAATGATGTTGATTCCTTCAAGAAACATTCTGAAGCCCATGCTTCCAATAATGCTGGTTACATTACTAATCCTCATTACTAAATAATACTAATGAATTCTTAGTGACACATATATAATGCAATAACAATTATATGTTCATGTTCAAAATAATAGTATAATTTCATTGGGACTATTTTATTTACAGCCGGTGCTACCAATATTAACGGTTACATTACCAATCTGCATTACTATATTGTATTAGTAAACAGAAAAAAAAGAACAAAAACAAAAACATAAAAACAACTCAATAAATGTTCTATTTTTGAGTTTGGATAGATGTACTTAAACGCTTCTACCATGCCTTAGTCCTTTAATGTCATTATGCTTTATAGCAAAATCTAAATGTATACATACAAATATGCAAAATATATATAATTACATTTCTTACAAAAAGTGAAAGAGAAAATAAATAAATAAATCCTACCCTGGACTACATATAGAATTTATATTCTAAAGCAATAAATCACTGTTTTTAGGTACAAAATGTGTGTTCTAAAACAATAATAAATCAATGTTTGTAGGTAAAACCAATTCTGATGTGTTAAATTTAGAAGTAGCAAGGTTAAATATGTTTTAGTTGGTGTACATGCAGTTATACATCCTTTTCATACCATTGCACGAAACGAAAATGCAAGTGTATGACCATGTATTTAAAACTTATCCCGCATATATCTGGTATGAGTTATCTAAAATAAATTTGTTAGAAATTGTGATATCTTAGTAATTAAGTAATGTTAGAGTCTACCTGTTTAAAAATGATTTCTATAAATTTACACAGTTTTATTAATTCTTGTTTGTTTTCACAATTTAAAAGCGTGCCAAATTTTATGACATTGGGATGACATTGATAATATCTTTTTAATAGCTTTTTTCTTGATTCTTTAAAAAAATCACACTGCAGAACATAGTGAAACTCATCTCCAAGTAGGTTATTATGGCATAGGTGACAGAACCTCTCATTTAATGGTGTACTTGCCCACCTTCCTACTTCTACTGGCATTTTATGGTTTCTGGTCCTAAATGCAACAAGTGTTCTAGAATACCTTTTTGGTAGGATTTTGAAATATTTACTTATTTCAAAGTCTGCTTTGAATAATCTGAAATTAATGCTACCTGTTGATTTATTTATTGAGTCATGCCATGTCTGAAGGAACTGGTCTTGTATTCTTTGCTTGTATGCTGTTGTAAACCATTTTCCATTTATATATCTTTGATCTTGCCATATGTTAATATATCCACTTGTGCAAATAAGGGTTTTAACATGATCCAACCATTTTGATTTGAGTTTTCCTTGTTCATATAAGCCATGTAGTATTGTATACATGTTATTTGAGAGTTTTTCTTTATTTGTATTTATCAATCTACCCCAAAATGATATTATTCTTATTTTAATATCTATTTCAATAGGTCTAATTCCTAGTTCACCATATAACATATATGATGGTGTTGATTTCTTTAGGTTTAACATAAGCTTTATGAATTTTAACTGTACTTTTTCAATGATATTATTATTACCAAATCCCCATATTTCACATCCATACATTAATATTGGTTTAATTGTTTTATTGAACAAGTCTATCTGTAATTCATATGTCAGGTTTAATTCTCTAATCTTTTTCATCAGTAAAAACATTGCTTTATTTGCTTGTTCTGCTATATGTGTTTTAGCTTTCAAATAGCTTTTGGTTCTAGATAGATACACTCCCAAGTATTTATATTCATTGATTATTTCTAAAGTTTCATCTTTGAATTTAAAAGTATTGTATTTATGTTTTCTTGAGCCAAATATTATGACTTTGGTCTTTGTGATATTTACTTTTAGTTTCCAGTCCTCACAGTATTGAGCAAATATGTTTAAGCTATTTTGTAGCTGTTCGCTACTGTCACTCAGTAGTACAGTATCATCTGCATATAGGATAATGAATAATTTGAAGAAAATTGCAATGTCAAGATGTCTTACTTCACAGTCTATACCATTTGCATCATTAGTGATCAGATAACTCTCTAAATCATTAAGAAATAAGGAAAATAGTAAAGGGGATAGGTTTTCTCCCTGTCTTACTCCAGTCATACATGGAAAAAATGCTGATGTGCCCTCTGTGGTTTTAACTGTTGACTTTATATCTTTGTACATATTTTTAATTACTTTTAGGCATTTGCCATTTATATTATTTTGTAATAATTTTGTCCACAGTCCTTGTCTCCATACAGTGTCAAAAGCCTGCTTAAAATCTATAAATACACAATATAGTTTTTTCTTTTGGGCACTCATTAAATCAAGTAAGCATTGTAATACAAACAGGTTATCAATAGTTGAGTGTTCTTGTCTAAACCCAGCCTGGCAGTCTTTTATAAGGGAACATTCTTCAGCATATGCAGTTAGTCTGTCATTTATAATTGCTGTAAATAGTTTACCTAAGCAACTCAGCAAGGTTATGGGTCTGTAGTTTTGTGGCAGAGTGGCATCTCCCGTGTTTTTATAAATAGGTATAATTATTCCTTTAGTCCAGTTATTAGGAATTATTCCATTATTGAATATTATGTTAAATAATTTTACATAAATTGGAAGCATGATATTTAATGTTGATTTTATGTGTTCATTAATTATGTCATCCAAACCTGGACTTTTATTGTTTTTCATTGTTTTAACAGCTTTAAGAATCTCTTCCTTAGTAATAGGTGAATTTATCTCTTCAATTACAATCACTTATGTTACTCTCATCTAAATTATTTATGTTTTCACTTTCATCTGTATTTTGCCCATTATTCACTTCCTTGAAAAAATTGTACAAGTCAGACAGTTTTGCCTTTGTCTGTTTCTTACCTTGGCCTATGGAATTAATTACTTTCCAGTAATATTTTGGTTTGCTTGTTCTTATTTTTCTTAGTTCTTCAACCTTTTCTGATTTGTATTTTCTATGTGTTTTGTGCAGCGTGGCTTTATACTCTTTACTTATGATTTTTAACATATTTTTGTTATAGGCATTTTTATTTCTATTATATATTTTGCGGGTTATGTGATATTTATCTCTCATTTTAAAGCATTCTTTATTAAACCATGGTTTGAAGTTTTTATCTGTTTTAGAATTATTGGTTTTTACTTTCATTTTCCCAAATGTACTTTTACATGAGTCTGAAAATATTTTACTAATTTTATCAACTACTGTATCAATATCTATTTGTGATGGTTCTGATCTCTGTTCCAACATACCTAGTTCATTATCTATTTCTTGAATGATGTCCCTATTTATATTTGCCACAAATTCCTCATTTTTTTCACCCTCACCCCATAACTTTTGTTTTTCTTCTATTATTATTTTATTTTCCAAATGTGTGCATGTATAATCTTTGAAGGAAATTGTTAAAGCTACTGGGTTGTGTACATCTGAGAGGAGGTGTGAAAATTCTTTTACCTCTAGATCTTTTATTAAACTCATAACATTTGCTGAACAAATAAAGTAGTCTACAGTGCTTCTCCCTTTACATGTAGTTTTAGTATTCAAATAATCACGCCCTATTCTTCCATTTAATATAAACAGATCATTATTTCTACAAAATTCTGTAAGTATGTTGCCATATTCATTGACAGATCTATCTGCTGTGTTTCTTATTAGTGGAATATTATATGTATGTAGTGTACCAAGTATCTTGTTATTTTCATGTATGAGTTCTTCATTTCCATTTGATTCACTCAGGAATTCATCACACAATACATAATCTTGTTTGTTTCCTACCCTTGAGTTAAAGTCACCAAACAGCAGTATTGATTCAGCAGATAAAGAATCAATTTCATTTTGCAATTCAAGATAAGGATCTGGGTGTGAATACTTTGTTCTAATAGGTGGGATATAGATTACACCACAAGTGAGGTCTGTATTTAAGAAAGAATAGTTGGACTTAAAACGAAACCAGAGTACTAGTTTACTGTTACTAGGTAAAATTTGGATATATGGGGCAATTTTATTTTTTACTACAAGTGCTATTCCTCCAGATCTATATCTTGAGAATTTTCTTCTATTATTTGTCAAAATTTGATAACCCTCTATATATACTATATCAACATCATCAAGTTTACTTTCCTGTATACCAGTTATGTCATATGATTCAATGAAAGAAAGAAATTCAGGAGTACATGTTTTAGATTTTAAACCATAAACGTTTAAACTACATATCTTCAGCTCAGATAACTTTATTGTTTCTATACCATCTGTTGTTTGACTTTTACTACAGTTCTGTTTGTATCTGTTGCCCTCTGCGCAACCCTATGCAGGTGTCTTTTTCTCAGTGTTTGTTTTTGAAGCACTCATACTGATTTCTTTAGGTGTAATGATTTCAAGGTCACTGTTATCACTTTGGTCAGTATATTCATTGTCAGAGCCTCTTTGCTTTTTTGTTTGCATGTCTCTATCTAAGGGTGAAATAGCATCCCTTTTACCGGTTTGTTTATATTGGTGTCTAGATTCTTGATCCATATCTATTAAAGCCTGAAACCTGTTTTCAGTAGGAATTGGTGTTTGTAATTGTGGGTTTCTGTATCTATTTCTGTTGTAGAAAATTCTTTGGCTTTGAGAATAATTTGTTGCTCCTCTGTTTGGATTGGCTATATCTTCTTGATCACTCAAATCTGGAAGATATCTTCTATTTTCAATGTACAGCTTGTCTCTGACTAATTTTACAGGTAATCCATCTTCTTTAGCCTCTTTTAGCTTGGGATAAAGTAATTTTCTTCTATCTTCAATCTTTTTGGGGAATTGTTCTCTCACACCATAAAATGTACCTTTCAGGACTGTTGGAGCTGAGAATTTCACTTGGTCTCTCTGTTTTAGGTCCTTGAATTTAGCTATGATGGGTCTTGGGTTCAGTTGGTTTTCTTTTTTTCTTCCTAACCTGTGAACTTTATGAAATTGTATATTTTCTTCTATTTTCATTTCATCTTTCATGAATGTTTCTAGTGAAGCAGATGTGTTTTCAAACTCTCCTGGGTTTTGTTTTGTTTCTTCAATACCATAGAAGATAAGGTTTGTCTCCATCATTCTACACTGCATATCTAGTAAGGTTTCTTCTTGTTCAATTTGTCTTTTGTTAAGCTTGTCATTTTCTGTTTTCAGCAGTTTCATTTGTTCAGCCAATTCATCTACATTTTTGCTGTTAAACAACTCATTGTTATCATATATAACCTCTGTTATCTTTTCTACCTTAGTGTCACAATATTTAATATATTCAGTTTGGCTTTTTGAATATTGTTCCATATTTTGTAATCTACTTTTAATCTGGTTAACTGAATCTTTCACCACATCTACTTCTTTCATCTGATGTTCTACTGCTTTAATTCTGTTATTTTGTCTAGACAATGTATCTTCTAGATTAGTCCACATACTATTCTGCTTTGACAATTGTGCATCTATGCTCATTAGTCTAGTTTCTAGCCTTTGTTCTACACCTTGCAATATATACACCCATGGTGGGACTGCATCACGCTGTTGAAAGAGAGGGGGTGGGGGAGGTGGTGATACATTTGTGTTTCTATTTTCGATATAACTTGCTCCATTTGTGCTTGGATAGTTCGTGTTCATAGTGGCATTATTATTATTATACACTTGATCATGTATCAGGTTCGCATGATAACTTGCGTGACAATCAACTACAGGTGCATTTGTGCTTGAGTATAGCGTTTCCATTGCCTGTCCAATTTGATGAGAGATGGCATGATTTTGACTGTTTTGATTATTTCTTGTTAAACTTTGCCCTGTATGATTTTGTCATGGACAGAATTACTATCTAGCGTATCGAGTGTTTTATTTGTATCCATCCCAACACTTGGTTGAGCACTTGGTTGAGCTACGTTGGTGGGTGGGGTACGGATGTCCTTTGTTTGTTTCGTTTTTCCACTGTATTTATGTTTTCTAGTCATTATTCAGTGTTTCATGGTGTTTAAAATTCATTTCTATACCACTTTTCCAATATATTTGTGTCAACTGTGTGTTTAGTATCAGCTTAGTATCAGAAAAAATCTCAAATTTTATCGCCGCTCTTTTATTTACGTTTATACGCCGCCATCGTCACGTGACACCTGAGCAAATGTTGACGACGGACGATGACGGACGACGACGTACCCAGCGGGATCCTAAAATCTCACCATAACGCTTTGTGCAAGATGAGCTAAAGAGTGCGTAGCCGGCATGATATTTGTTAGTCTGGAGATACAAAAAGATCAAATATATGTTCATTTTCGAATCAATAAAATAGCCTTGGTTAATTGTCACTCGCTCCAAGTCATTTATCATAACTATCATTACGATGTCTTATCTATAAACCAAACAGAAATAAGCAATTAAACAGCCGACAATCAAAGTTTGCCATCCGTTTTCTCATATCCTTAACAAATATTCGTTTATGTTTATAAAATATCATCTTATGCGGTAAGAGAGAGCATTTCCTTGATATGTTTAACTATATTTGGAATAGTGACACCGCTGTATTCTCAATTTCACAAAGAACTGAAATTGTACAATCCAATCTCTGCACAAAAAAGCTTATACATCAAATAGTTAGAGTTTTTAATATGATTCACTATTTATAATTTCTGCCCTTAACTTTCAGTTGGGGGAAAATCCATTCTGGGTTTTTTTTTAAGTCGAGAAGTTTTGAAGTTATTAGTATTAAGTAATAATTGGCCTACGCGATGTTGAATCAGTAAGACAAGATAATTCAGACAACGTGACTTGATTTTTTAAATCAAAATAACAGTAATTATTAATATTGCTGTGAAGGTATTTCGCTTTCAGGAGAACCTGCTAAAATGCCTTCTCAACACCCTAATAAAAACGCAGCTGAGTGTGTACCAATGATACTGTTTCAGGTTATCACCTGGTTCCAAAACACAGAGACAATACCAAATACCGACCCAAGTTTTTTACGAGAGCCAAATAAAAAACAGTAAAAATGACTCAATCTGTGTGTCAGTTAAATATGACGTACTGATCATAATTATAGCCCGTTGCATTTTAATCTTTATGTGAATACTTACTCATTTAAGAATCGAAATAATATCCGTTTTAGTGGTGTTCATTGTCTACTAAACAACTGTTTGTCGTTCAGCTGCTTAGTTATAAACTACTCACGCCTACGGGCTTCATGGTTTATTGCAGCACACCTGAACTCCAAATAGATGAACACCACTGAAACGGACATATTTGACGGCACACTATTGAGAAATTTGAGTTCAAGATCATATAGCATGTAATACTTACAAAATGTTCTGAGATTATTGTTATCACTTATGCATTGTTGAATATATAACTTATTGCAATCCTCATTTTAAAGATTTTTTTTCAAGAAATGTTTAAACATTTTTTCGATAGATTAAAATAAATACATAAATAAGTAGGTAAAGTAATAAAGTAAATAAAAAGGTGATTAAGATAGTAATAACAAATAATAAAGTAAACAAGAAAATAAAGAAGATCGTAAATAAGTAAATAGAAATAAGTGAATCTTACCTCACAAGTCTTCTCTTTCTATCTGCAATTAAACTGAAGTTCTTACGTTTATAACAAATTATCCACAAGTGCAGGAATGATAGTTTTGAGACTGCAATCAAAGTGTACAGACTTTGAGAATTGGTGACGTAAAAGTTGATTTAATAATTTATTACATTTACAGGTCTGGTGTTATATTATATTTTAATGTATAAAGCGGCAGAATTCACATAAAATATTGATTCTGACTCTAATGGAAATTTGGATTTTTATCGAAAAGTGCCTGGCATAACATAGGAAACAAACACTTCATTAAAAACTTTCCACAGGAAAAAATAAATACAAGTGTTCTTCTATTAAAAACAACCCCTTTATTTAAATTTTCGGCAATATTGCCTTTTTCAAGAAATATTGCTAGCACTATCTGTTTATTTTCATTTCTAAGCTTGTCATAAAGATGAACAATATGTGTAAAACAAAACTGCTAACAATATTTTGTTGAAAAAGGCAATATTGCCGAAAATTTGACTAAAATAGTTGTTTTTCGATAGAAGATCGTTTGATAATAACCAAAGTTGATTGAAAATTGTATTTATTTTTTTTCAACAAAATCATCCTTGATTTCATTGATTTATTCCGGCGATGCTCAATCTGAATCATGCCATCTTGAAAGAAGTTTTCTGATCCGTCAAAAAGACCTAAGCAGCACCAATGACGTCATTCTCAATGTCAAAATGCCTTCCACTCAGCTCGCAGTTTAGAATTTGTAGTTTAGGAAAGAGGAAAAAATCCGAGGATACTATAAATATTTTTCGTGCTCAGCTCTGTTTCATACTCAGACTGTGGATCATTAGAATATTGCAACGTTTTATATATTCTCTATAAAAGGAAGTCAAACATATTTTCCAATGACTTTTAGACGACATATCGTTTTTGTTTGTTTTTATTTACGGTGTGAGAAGTTATAGATCCAATTCGATAACGGTACTTTTATCGGAAAATCCCATTTCAACGTTTTAGGTAAGGAAATAGTATTATGATTAATACGGTTATAGATATATTAGATAAAGAACAGCGCACATTCGAAAAGCCGCCATGACGTAATGGATAAGGTGTCTGAATTCGGGCCAATTGATGCATTGACGCTGGAAGACAACGTGTAGCTTGTATGCATTTTTTTCATTACCATTGTACTTTTTATTTATCATTATGTCTTAATTTAATCTATTTCTTATTATCATTATTCTTCTTTATTTTCGGTTATTCAATATATTTCTTTCTTCCTTTATTTCTGTACAGCATAACATTTATTTCATTATCTTTATCACACGGCTTTTCTTTTTCGATTTTTTCTTTTCTACCCTCTTTAGACACAATTCTGAGTTATTTTTACGTTTAGTTCTAATAAAAACACGTGCATTTCATGAATAGTTAAAAGACTAACATGGATGCAAAATCTGAAAAATAAAAAAATATTCCACAGCCAATAGTAGAAATATCGAATTTTACCTATACAATCGTTTTGTGCTCAAACTGTTGAGTAGAGCATGAAAAATGTTTTTATAAGGGACTAGGTCAATACGAGGAATGCGGGGCGAGGTCAAAGATGCAGCTACTGCAGCTTGTGATAGGTGCGTAGGTGCGTGTCAAGAAGCAAAATGATACAGCTATGAGCTTTTCTCTCAAAATTGTTTTTCTTTATTTAATTTAATGTTCTCCTAAAGCCATTGCTTTCCATTAGTATAAAACAGCCAAGTTTCAACGTGTTCACGGCTTGCTTTGAACTTTTGACCTTTAATAAAAGGGATGCACCCATGGCTCAACAAAGATTACAATTATATAGAGAATGTTTCTGGGTTTCGCTGAAAACATGTCAAACTTCTCTGGAAATGTTCAACCACTCATTGCCAAAATTTAGCAGGACGACAGCATTGGACCGAAACTCCCCTTCTACAAAGATTTATAAAATCACATGAATTTTTTAAACTTACATCTTTCTGTTCTATCTATGTCTACTTAATACTTGATCACAGATGAGCGGATGATTATTCTCTACGCAGACGCAGGAAACAGTGCATGGTTTTAAGGCGAAGTCATCCTGGTGATTACCACACTGAGATGAATACGACAAACTTCATAAAAAGGTTGCAGGAGATGTGCATTCCAAACATGCTAGTCAATTCTGTCCTCGTACTTGGCAACGCCGCATACCACAACGTACAGGTGGACTGCACACAGCACAGACAAGAACTGCAGTATGCTGTGGGCAAGATCCTTGCACGTCACGGTCACCATGCGATAAGACTTCCGCCGTATCACACCGACCTCAGCCCAATCGAGCTGATTAGATATGGGGTAATTTAAACGATAAAATGCAATTTTAGCAGTGAAAGAAATAGGAGAACCGTAACCTTACTTTACGTTAATTAAAATGATAAAGTAACATTTAAATGATTACAATTTTATTCCATTTATTCAAATATGATTTATCTTTACTTTCAATGATTCATTGCAAGGAGGAATTTGAACTTTAACCTGGAAAAGGGGAAATAATTGATACAAGAAGGACAGCAAAAGATAACGGCAGGTGAGTGTGCGAGGTACGTACGTGGAACGGCAATACTGGGCAATAGACATAGCCGTGAACAAGCTAGATGATCCCCATGGAGAGCGTAACTGAGCTGTTACGGGCCGCTTACAAATTTTGTCCCCAATTTTGATTAAGTCCGTACATTGACATGAGCTGCAAACTTAATCCTTGTTTTTCTTAGCAAATATTCTACTAAAAATATTGACCGTCATTCACTGGTTGAGAAAGTATAATTACTCTACACTCATGATTAACATAAGTTTATTATGTTGAAAGATATGAATTATATACGTACATTTTGTACTTAAATTATAAAACCATTCAAGAAAGACTGAAAACGCATGAGTATTTTATTGACTTTTTTCATTTGGTATTATCCAATTAAAAAGTGCCTTTCAGAGTATATTTTTCATTACATTCTATTTGCCCATTCATTTACGGTTTAAAGGTTACCAACTTCCGGCCTAAGGCCTAAACACCTGAAAGCATGAAATAAAAAATATAATGAAACAAAACTTACGAATATTAAAGCAAAATATAATAAACATAGAAATATTGCAGGAAAGTCTTTAAAACGAAGAAAAGGAAATATAGATTATTTTTAAAAGTCGTGTGACAAGATCGGGGTTCGAACATTATCTGGGTTGAGGTTCTACACGTAACCAACTGAGCTAAGTTATATTTCGAGGTTAAGCATATAAAGATAGTGTTTTATGTCTTAAATATATAATAAACAAATAGTGTTACACATTGTTTATACAAATGAATAGACTCGTCGAAGTGTCGAATTTCGGCAATACATGACCAGAAGACAGGGGATGCTAAGAACACACTGGAACAAAATATATTGACAAAAACTACAAAAAGAGTGTAGGCGACATACGATATTATAAATCAATCAAATAAACATATCCTTGTTTGTTCAAAGAAACAAAAAGATCCAAAATATGGAAAACATGTTCATTTTTCTTTCAATGAAATAGCCTGTATTAATTGTCACTCGCACTGATTCACCAGTCTTGCATAAAAAAGAAAAAGCATTTTGTTCTTTTAAAAAGACTTTTCAAAGTAATTTTTATTTAGTAATTATTGACTGGCGCGGGCAATCAGGCTAGATAGCATTATACAATGTGATACAATGTGACTCAATTTATCAAATCAAAACAATCTTAATGTTAAAGTGCAACTCTTCACTTTCGGCAATAACGGTTTTTGCATTCTTATTATCAATGTTCTATGTATTTTCAAATGATACTGTTTTGGGTTATCGCCCAGTTCCTACACACAGAGACCCGGGGCCTTTACCGACTCAAATTTATAAGAAGCAAATATAAAACTTTACAAAATAAATGTATTAGACAACAAAACTTCGATAAATGTTTATATTTAATTTTTTTTCAAACAGAACCAGGAGGTCATAGACCAAAGTGGTACATAACATTATATGACATGTATGGCGACAGTGTCGGATAAACAATGCAACATGCCACTGTGTAAGCTCGGAATTTTATATCATGTTATACTTTTAACATGTTTGAAAACTATCGTTATCACTTATATATTGTAAGTATAAAAAAAAAACTGATGGCAAACTATATTTCAAGTAAACACTTATATGACCGGCGTCACGGGAAAAGGGGCCTTCGGAAATTCGTTACATTATTCAACAAAAATTGATTGAACACATCATAAAATTAATATTTTTGTCACCCAATTTGGTAGTCACTATATTTTCCGACACATAAGCATCCTTTTGTTTCACAATCCTTCAAGACCTTTGCCATGGCAACAGTGATTCGAAATGACTCCTTTTTCTTATTTTGGCGATATTTTGTGAAAAAATGGTATCGTTGAAAGAAGACATGAACTATTTCACCAGATATGATATATGCCGAAAGAGTATATAATTTTGTAACCAAAAATAAACTATGCTGTTAGGAAATGATTACCAGATTAATTTAATGTGCTTGTAAATTGAAGTGAGTTTTGAATGTGACGTCATTTTTAGAGTGAACAATGACGTCTGAGTTAAACGTTTTCAGAATATTGTTATTTTGTATCTACTGGACATAGGTAACTGAGATTTTCGCAAATTGATATGTAAATATTGTTTCTACAAAATATGCAAGAAAGCTAGTTTATAAGTTTTTTGTCTGAAGGCCCCTTTTCCCGTGTCGCTGGTCATACATTATTTGATTAAAAAGGGTTAGATAAAGAAATTGATTGATTGATTAGATAAAGAAGTCATACAGTAAATAAATAGGTAATAAAAATGAATAAGCAATAAAGTAAGCAAATACTAAATATAGTAAATAGGTAAGTAAGGACGAGTCTTACCTCAGACTCCTCAAGTGTACTGAAGTTCTTGATTTTATAACAAAATATCCACAAGACTTTGCGTTCAAAGGCATTTGCAGGAATGGTAGTTTTGACTTCAATCAAACTGTACAAATTCTGATGACGTAAAATATTATTTAATAATTTATTACACTTAAAGTTCTGGTATTTTGCTATATTACAATGTAACAAGCGACAGTATTCATTTAAAACATTGTTTCTAACTCTAATGGCATTTCCAAATACACAAAATTTTATCAAATATGAAACCAAATAAATAATGATAGTCCCGGTGAAACCGAGTTTGTTTCACGATTCTAACATGACTCACATTTGTGTCTCTATATACAAAGAGTAGAAAATATATGTTATATTTAGGTAATATATTTTACTTTTGAGTGATATACCGGTTAGTATATCACTGTGTGGAGTTACGATGCTTAGTAATCTAATCACGAAGGCCTGGCTGATTAATTACGAAGCATCTAAACGATGCTCCTTATATGAGACGAAAATGGAAGTAGTGTAAGAATATGCCATAAACAACGCGGGGACCAATCTGCCGTCAAAATGACGTCATATTGTGCTGAATGACGTTAACTAAATATCAGCGTAGAAAACTACGCTTTGCATTTATTCACGTTTTGTGATATCTGGTCATGCTTCTTACATAAACAGCTTTAAAACTTGCTCAGAGAAAACAGTATAATGCGTCAATCATTTTTGACCTGGGATTTTAAGCCCCAAGGCCATAGTTAGCATTTTCAAAAACAGTAGACAATTTAACTGTAAAACGTGCTGATAACAACTGTAAGACTGCGCTATGGGAAAAGTAGTGCAAGCTAGACCAGATCAAGCTGCTGTTTGCATGTAGCATACGATAAGACAATATTACACAAAAAACAACAGTACAGACAGCTTCGAACGATTGCAAATAGTTCATACTTTACGAGCTCAATTATACAGTTTTTTTCACGAACTCCTGTTCTAGAAATTACTGCGTTGATAAGATAGAGTACTTCCTGTTTTGTGACCATTTGGAATACTTTGGATTTTATAGTTGTGCACATTTTGTACCGTGGCGCAGTGGTAGAGCGTCCGCTTTGAGATAAAGAGGTCCTGGGTTCATTACCCATTGGCGACATTTTTCTAATTTTTAGTAATTTGATTGAAATTCATGAAAATATATGTCATTTTGCAAGATGTGAGAACTGTGTCTTAATTTTCCTTAATTCTACCATGCTGTACAAGTACTTGAAAATATAGAAGTTGACCTTAATCTTTTTTTAAAAGTTCAACATCTCAAAAAGTAGGCGGTAAAACATTTTCTTTTTCGCATATATTTAGTTCATATGTCACTAATAAAAGAATCTCTTGCTACTATCTTGTAATTTTGTATATGTGACATGTGTCGGGACAAAGTTAGGTAAATTGTATCCCCTATTTTTAAGCATAATTGCATATTTTCGTACCCGTGTTGAACTCATGGACTTTCAATTATGTTTTGTAATTCGACATTGCAAGCAATAGTTTCTGGAACCTTAGTTTAATAAAGACATTGAAATACAATTCATTCAAAAGATGATGCGGAGTGAATTTCCACCAAACCATCTATTTTCTACAGGCCTCCAGCGGCAACAGCGCTTTGATTAATACTGTACGCTTTCCCAATTAGTGTACATGATTTGAAACGTTTTATAAGAGTTTTCCTCGTCACGTGCAGTACAAGAATAACTTGCGACAATAAATTGTTCTCCATACTCTTATTATCAATACAGCTATGTATCTATACCCCCGGTTCCAAACAACAGAGACAATGCTAAATAACCACATAAGTTTATGAGAAAAAAATTGAAAAATAGTAAATTCATAAAAGTATTTTACAGTACACCATTGATAACCGTATGGTCACGATTTAAAAGCGATCTATCTAAAATAATTTTTTTCAAGAAACTTTTAAAATATGTTTCGAGAAATGAAAAAAAAAGTTAAAAGATAATAAATAAATGAATAAAGAAATAAACAAAGTATATAAATAGGTGATAACAAGAGTTGTCCCTCACAAGTGACAAATGCCCCCGAAAGCGGTGTCCCACAGTCTGTGTCCTCTCCATGTGCTCAACAATTGTGCCATGTAATTTTAAAATCTTTCCATGCATGACAGAGTTACCATGCATACAGTATTCCATTACTTTTAAACTCTAAGTGTGACCTTGACCTTTGAGGTAGGGACGTGGTTCTTGCATGCGATACATTGTCGTGATGTGCTGAACACTTGTGCCAAGTTATTTTAAAATCAATCAATGCATGACAAAGTTACAGTTCGCACACTAATATATCCATGTATACAGGATTCCATTACGTATAAACTCTGAGTGTGACATTGACCTTTGAGGTAGGGACGTGGGTCTTGCACGCGACACGTCGGCTTGCTGTGCTATAGCTTAAATTGAAGGCATAAAACTAATTTCTGTTACATAGTAATGTACAATATCTGTTTTCCTTTATTTTTATATACGGCTTCACATATTTTTCTTAAAATTTACTACTATGCAGTCAGAATGAATCATGTATACGTTAGAAATTGCCAAACACCCGCAACATCGGACGTTACGTCCTGGGCATTTGTGCCAAGTTATTTTAAAATCAATCAATACATGACAAAGTTATAGTCCGGACACGAATGTGTGCATATATACAGGATTCCATTATCTTCAAACTCAAAGTGTGACCTTGACCTTTGAGGTAGGGACGTGGGTATTGCATGCGACACATCGTCTTGGTGTGCTGAACGTTTGTGCCAAGTTATTTTGAAATCCTTCAATGCATGACAAAGTTACAGTCGGGACACGAATGTGTGCATATATAGAGGATTCCATTACCTTCAAACTCTTAAGTGTGACCTTGACCTTTGAGGTTGGGACGTGGGTCTTGCACGCGACACATTGTCTTGATGTGTTAAACATTTGTGCCAAGTTATTTCAAAAGCTTTCAATGCATGATAAAGTTACAGCCCGGACACGAACAAATGTACAGACAGACGGACGGACGGACGGATAATAATAATAATAATATTATTAAAATCTTTATTTATAGAAGGTATAGGATGGACGTTCTAACAAAGTGATACTTAAAGTTATATTACCCTTCAAAATGGTCACATTGGTTTATAGTTAAGAATGATGCTCAAAACACAGTGGATGTTTTAGAAACATATAAGAATTAAGTTTTATCAAGTTATCTCTGTTATTGACTAATACAAATTAAGATATAAATAACCGAAAGGGTGGATCTTTTATTTTTGTCTAGGATACTCATTTTTTTTTATAAATTTCCTCTATATTAAATGAGAATGAAACTGTTATACAGATCGTTATTTTTGGGTTATAAATATGGCAATGTTTATTATTGTAGGCGTATAAATCACTGACTAATGTTTTATTGAAAATAATGAGGGTCACTTTGAACGGTAATATCACTTTAAGTGGCTATCCTATTGTTCTCTCTATTGTTCTTTACGCCACGTAAAAGAAAATTTTAGCCACATAACAGACTGAATTAATAGAATTTACAGTTATATATTGTTCTCGTAGTCACATAAGTATCTATAAGTAAGCTCGGGCAGACGGACGGACGGTGCGATTTTAAAAAGCCACCCTTCGGGGGCATAAAAACAGTAATTTATGTAATAAAATAAGCAATTAAGAAAATAAAGTACATCGTAAATAAGTTAGTTAGCAAGTAAGGGCGAGAAAATAAGTGAATCTTACCTCAGAAGCCTTCTCTTTCAACCTGCAAATTTACTGAAGTTCTTAATTTTATAACAAATATTCACGAAACTTAACGTCCAACGGAATTTGCAGAAATGATAATTTTCAGACTGCAATAAAAGAATATATGACATAAAAGATTATTAAATAATTCATTATATTTACAGGTCTGGCGTTATGCATTATTGCAATGTAAAAGCGGCAGATTTCATATAATATATTGATTCCGACTCTTGTTATTTTGTCACATGCACGAAGGACATTTTATCTTTCCAGCATGAAATTTACAAAACAACTGATAGTTTCGGTAAAAACCGAGTTTATTTCATAAACAGTTGATCAATATATCAAATGGTGTGGGCACTCGTTAGGAAAAAACAGAATAATTTATTCCAGGACGCGCAAAATGGGTTTAGAAAAGGCTGTAAGACAATTGACCATCTAGACAGTATCGCCTCAGTCATAGAAGCAAGGAAGCGGAAAAGAAAGTCTACTTTTACTGATTCTATTGACTACAAAAAAGCCTACGATACTATTGACAGGCGGGAGCTTTTTGATAAATAAAGTGCTAATGATATTAATGGCAAAATATGCAATACTTTAATCTCAATTTATAGAAATGTCAAGTGTTATGTTAGACTAAATGGTTTATATACTGACTGGTTTTCAGTGAACTGTGGTCTGAAACAAGGTTGTAGTTTATCGCCGTTACTATTCAATGACTTGATAATAATAACAATGGTAATAATAACGTCTTTTATTTTACGAGGCTACACATTTGGATGACCCATGTTGGCGTCAAAAGATAAATACTGTCAGTCATCAGATCACTAGCTGTAGGTTCTGATAATGACGGTCGGAAGGTCTGTATATTACTACATGCTGATGACAAATTGTGCTTCCGAGTGAGAATGAAAATGGCATACAGATCATGTAAGACTTTCTTAAAATTTGGTGTGAAGACAACAGCATGACAAACTCAAAATTGTTCACTATAGACCAAAGTTTATTGTATGCACAGTAAAGAATTTCGGGATTGGTGATGATATCTTAGAAATTGTTGGTCAGTATAATTATGTTTTAGGTCTATTATTTTCAGTACATTTAGACTGCAATAGTCTGGCTTTACATGTTGTAAAAAAAGAAACAATTTGGACATCTATTTACTCTTTTTCTACTGCATGCCTGTGACTGCCAATAAAATGTCTTTGTTGTTTAAGTGGTGCCTTCTTTGGTTAAGATCAACAACGTCCGCGCTTTTATACAACTGTGAATGCCGGAGATATCCTGAAAGTATCTTTACTCTGGCAATGTCACACCTTGATCTTAATTCAAATATTTTATTGAAATAAACACATACTTAATATCACGGACCTTAATACACACGGTCCGTGTTAAAATCCATCGACGTTTATACAATTTGATCATAAATCTAGTATGAAAACAGTTCGAGAATCCCATGCAACATACAAAACCATTCGGAAACAATTGCATTAAATATTGAACGACCGTCGAACGTTAAACCCAGCTAAAATGCAGAATATGCTTGCTAGTTGTTATGAGATTCTTTCTAGGAATGAAAACAAATGAAAACTCTGACGACTATCATGAATAATGATTGACTGTTGCAGAATGCCATTACCATTTTCCTAATATTTTATTCTTATCGTTATTGAAATTCAACTCAAATATTAATTAATTAATACAATTTGCCGAGGTTCATGTGTGCCTATTTGGATATGATTTCCAACATAGCAACCGGTGTTTTGTACTATAATGCTGTTGAAATGGGAACCACTTTTACATAATTGATAAATTTTATCGTTAGCTGATGCATACGATGCAAAGAAATTATATACCCATAATGCATTTTACCAAGCCCCTGTAGAACTGCTCATGCCATACTTGACTATTCTTTGCAGCTCCCATTAATAAGAGAACACAAAAAAGATGCTGACACAAACAATTTTAATGAAAACTTCTTGGGAATGAGTGACTGGGGAGGGAGCTTTGCTGACTTAGCACGCATTGCAGTCTCAAAGGAGGAACGCACTCAGTCGATAGGCTAGCCAGTTTTCTGGTCGTTATTTTTAGACTACAATGTAGTTGGTACTAAAACACGTCCGAAAGCATGGATCCGATTAATCAAACTGTTGCAAGTGTTTACGTACTGTAGAGTAGACGTACATATCGAGGAGTCCCCGCAAAACTGCAGTAACTTATATGAAATAAAGAAGAACTTCCAACAGTTTTGCGGTCAACCCTCGATATTTGAGTATACTTTAATCTACGAAAACAAATCACTGGGTATATTTCATTTCATTTCATTTCTGGACAACAACAAAATTGAAGACCTATATTGATCTGACGAATCAAAATCCTCACGGCAAACTATATAGTAAATGGCGTATTTACGAGATCATTTGCATGTAATAGGGCATACCCCCAAAGCTGTTTTGTGGCATAGAAAATCTGAAAATTGAAATTAATAACCTTACAAAATCCGTAACATCAATCAGTATCACTAACAGCCCTCTGACCTTAAAGCTGATTTTCCATAATCTTTTTCCCAGTCACATGTATAATACCGTGAAGATAATCATCAAGTTTGGCAAAACAATGCGTGGATAAGTTTATCGTATCGTATATTAGGGTTTTATCGTTGGTACCGGTTTCCCACATGACCAACGCATTTCGGAGGATAGTGCAAGATACAGAAAGCGTCACAATTCCAGAGACACCCCTGGTTCTTTTAGCATGCCAGGTGTTTAGCACCCATACATGAGACCTCGGTTTTTGTTGTTAGTAATTGTTTAGTTGATCAACCCCGGGAATTGAACCCGCTACCTAGAGATTACAAGTCTCGTGCTCTACTGATTGAGCTAACCGAGCTAACTGATAAGTTTATATAAAGCCTGTTTAGGTGTCCGTTTAAGGACAACTAATATCGGCGTTTTGAGGCTTGATTCTTAAACCGAAAACTGATTATTCTCATCTGAAAATCGTCCGACACAAAATAGTTCAACAATCAGAATCAAACATTTAAGAATGTACGTATATTGCCGAAAACACTTCATGCTTGTTGAATAATTCATGCTAAACTCTTTATAATCATTTATCATACAGAACCATTTTCGTCATATGTTGATATATTTTTTCTACACATAGTATGCTCGGAGACAGATTGTTTCATTAAACGGAAAGAGTACAAAGACTATTTAAAGCTTTTTCATGAATATATGCTTTTGTTTCTTTTTACACTGGAAATAAGAAAGAATTACTAAATTGTAAATGCACAAACCAGATAGTCAAGTATTTGCTTTACACGAACCTAGAAAATATATTTATACTGTCTCTGTTATAAAGTCTGCAACGTTTATTTGCATCTCCCATTTCGAAATATTTACATGAAAGCTTTGTTTCTAGGCCCGCCATGATACGTAGTACAGTGTGTCACAGTTTTTCTTGTTTTTACATTATACCACGGTACAGAGTGAAACAATATCGGTATAATCCGGTGGATTCACGTCACTACCTTCATAACCCTATTAAATCGTTGTAAAAGTTTTCAATTAGTAGTCTAGTAGATATGATTAGGGTTTTCACATGCTTTAGAAATAGCTTATGCCCTTAGTTTTGTTGAGGAGGGAAGTTTATTTACTTGACTTATTTATTTAATCATAATTATTTATTCATTCTACAGATAGGGATTTAATGCCTCGTTTACTCTAGATTCATTCATTGATTTTAATATCATGAATATGAAATATATTTTACGTAACAAAATTGTACAGTATTGTTGTCGAACCTCTTGCAACTCAATATAGCTGCCAAAATGGCCGTTCAGTGTATGCATGTGCGTCCGTACATCTGAGTTTAGCTTGTCCGAGCTGTTACTATCCATGTATCGAGGTATTCTTAAATAACTTGGCAAAATTGTTCACCACCATGAGACGGAGTGTCATGCGCAAGAACCAGGTCCCTAGTTCTAAGGTCAATGTCACTCTTAGAGGTTAAAGGTCAAATTCAAGAATAACTGTTCGGAGGATATCTTCATGCATAAGGGATTTTTATGTAACTTGGTACAAATGTTCACCATCATAAGATAGAGTGTCATGCGCAAGAACCAGGTCCCTAGTTCCAAGGTCAAGGTCACACAGGCCAAAGGTCAGATACAAGAATAATTCAAGAATGACTTTGTCCGGAGCATTTCTTCATTATGCCTGAAGGGATTTTGATGTTACTTAGCACAAATATTCACCACCATGAAACGGAGGATCATGTGCAAGAACAAGGTCTAGGGTCAAGGCCACGCTTAGAGGTTAAAGGTTAAATCCAATAATGTCTTTGTCTGGAGAATTTCTTCTTCATGCATGGAGGGATTTTGATTTAACTTGGCACAAATGTTCACCACCATGAGCTACCCTTGTTTTTATAACTACTTCCCTTTGTTGTTACTGTAAATAGCTTACATTTTAACTTTTTTATTACTGGCTGTTAACAAAAATCAAGACAACCTTTCTGTGTTACATCTAACATTTAGGTATTTTTTTACCTATCTCTACGTGATAAGGAGTTGGCCCTTTTTACATCTGGCGGCTCAACATGTTGTATGTGTGCATCTAGTTTTTGAATGTATACAAGTGTACGCCATTCCTATGCAGACTCTAATATATCATAAGAAACTGAAGTATGATTCATATTTGGAGGAAATATTAAAGATAGATACATAAAAGCTGTACAATATTATGTAAGAGCCACTCAACTAGGGCAGGATTGATAATTGATAAATTTAGGGAGAAATGATGTTGCATTAAAGACAGTTTGATTTACAGATCACAGGGTGTTTTTTTTTTATTGTATTCAGATTTGCTCTTGTGTGGTCTCGTGATGGCCCTAGTTCATTTGTCACAATTTAGAAGACTGTTACCCCTCATTGCATTTACTAGATCAACAGTATTTGTTGAAGTATATGCAAGGTAAAAATTAACCAAAGGCCATTACCACAATTAAGATAGCTTGGATAAGCAAACAGCTGTAGGTCTCTTGAACTAACAACACTTTTCTATAGAGTAATTCACTAAGATATATATCTATATATTGGACCTTTATAAAATCAAATATATTTCTAGCAACTGTTTCACACAAGACATTAAATAAGAGGGCCATGATGGCCCTATATCGCTCACCTGACTACAATTGGCTTTAATACAAGGGCTCATGATTCTAACATAATTATTAGAGGTCCACTACACAATGCTAAGTAACATTCCAAATATCTATTCTCTGCCTGTCGGCCTTCTTATTTTTTAAGTTTTCCCTATATAAGCCTATGTGAAATCAAGTCACCTCCCTTCCTTCCCCCCCCCCTCCCGGGAAGGGTTAATTTTGACCTGGGGGTCATGATTTGAACAATCTTGGTAGAAGTCCAATAGGCATTTTTACATGCCAAATATCTAATCTCTAGGCCTTGTGGTTTCAGGGAAGATTATTTAAGTTTTTCCTATATAAGCCTATGCAAAACTAAGTGACCCCCATATGGGGTCAATTTTGATTCGGGGGTCATAATTTGAACAATCTTGGTCGAGGGCCACTAGACAATGCTACATACCAAATATCTCGGCTCTAGGCCTTGTGGTTTCAGAGAAGAAGATTTTTAAAGTTTTTCCTATATAAAGCCTATGCAAAACTAAGTGATCACCCATGCGGGGTCAATTTTGATCCGGGGGTCATAATTTGAACAATCTTGATAGAGGTCCACTAGACAATGCTACATGCCAAATATCTAAGCTCAAGGCCTTGTCGTTTCAAAGAAGAAGATTTTTTAAGTTTTTCCTATGTAAAGCCTATGCAAAACTAAGAGACCACCCACGCGGGGCCAATTTTGACCCGGGGGTCATAATTTGAACAATCTTGGTAGAGGTCCACTAGACAATGCTACATGCCAAATATCTAAGCTCCAGGCCTTGTGGTTTCAGAGAAGATTTTTTAAGTTTTTCCTATTTGTTGCCATAGCAACCAGAGTTCTGCATGGAATGGAATTCTTTGAACAACTTTGATAGAGCTTCATGCAAGGAACATCCCTGCAAAGTTTCATCAACATTGGCCCATTGGTTTTAGAGGAGATGTCGTTTGAAGGAAATGGTGGACGGACGGACGACGGACGAAATGCAATCCTAATAGCTCACTCTGGCACTTTGTGCCAGGTGAGCTAAAAATGTGTCTATTCAAATTTAAGAAACTATAACATAACAGCTGTATTTTGTAATATTTTATTTCATTAGTTTAATTATTGCATCTATTCTATAAATTAAAGGAATTAAAAAATAACAAATAACAACGAAACAAAAGACTTTCCCTTACAAAGTCATGGCACTGTAAATCATCAGGTTGTAAACTCATGATAAAGTTGTAAACTCATGATAAAGTCAATCAACTAAAACTTATTTCATTCATTCATTCAATATAAAAAAAAAAAAAAAAAAAAAAAAGAAAAAAAAAAAAGAAGAGACATCTAGATATCAAATACAAAAAGAAAAAACATAAATACTCGTGGCTGTATTTGACGCTGCTTGGTGAGTGAAGATAAAAACATTTTTTTTAATTTAGATCCAATGAAATAGATTTGTTTGTTGGTTATTTGTTTAGCCTCAGTCATGTGAAACCAACAAATTTGCCTTTATTTGAAAAACAACCAAATTTAATGCATTAACAGTAATCCGTCTCAACCCATCTATGAATTGTTGCTTTTTCTGTTTATGCCATTCTGAATTCAACCCCGCCTCAGTACAGAGGCAGAAAATCAAAAATCAATTATCACTGTTTTTACTCTGTAAGTTTTTGGCAAATCACTTGTCTTCAAGAATTACTACATGAAACTGAAAGACTTAAAAATTTTAGAAAAGTAAAAATTAGGAACAATTTGCACAAATACAATCAGAAAAGCTCACTTTGAGTTGTAAGAAACAAACCTATATTCAAATTTCAAAATCCAGTTTTCCTGAATTCTACCACACATACATCTCTGGTACAGTAATGATCTACATGGCAGCTGAGTGAATTCGATTTCAACAGTGAAAAGGGAACATATAATTATTTACATGCCCAGATGCCAGGTAAGGAAATGACGTTTTTGAGTTGGATCCAAACTGTTTACCAGCACATGTCGCAGATACTTGCCCTTTTTATGAGCCCTTTTTGCGATTTGCTGTAAAGCCTGTCCAGAAGGATATCCTACAGTTAGGTTGACTTAACAGTTCATAAACCTGCAGATTTTGCACAAAATATAAAAGGGGCTCAATGCCCCTTCCTACAAACCAACACAAGCAAGACTAATTACAATATATATTAGTATAAGAAACAAGAGTTTGTATGCACTGCCTTCTGGTAGAATTAGGTTAGATTACCAAATAGATTAAAATACTAAAAACCTATACCCACTCCCTGTAGATTAAAATAACAACAACAGAAAACTAATTCTAAAACCTTCTCCATAAAGCCAAGCACCATTTTCATCAAGCTTACAGTCTAACATACTCATATCCAATCAACTTAATCACGTACTCTTTACACACTTCACATAACTAATAAATCACACCCACATCACTAATAAATCACACCTAACATTGCATGCACATTCATTCCAGGATTGCACTTTGATTTAAGAGTAGCACCATAACCAACACAGTTTAGTAAATAAGGTGGGAATGTAAATTTTTCAAGTGATATGAAAAGAACATATACTCACACAATGTTTAGTTCGATTTTACTAAGACTTACAAAAAGGGCACCAACTCTTCAAACAAGAAGGCCAAGATAACCCCATATTACTAATCAGTGTCAACAGAGGGCGTCTGTAACACACAATCAGACCCGCATGTGTAAGTCTAATAAAATTTGCCGAATAAATTGTGGTCCCTTTTGTGTTCATAATTTACTCCTTTCATTTGAAATGGGGACAACGTTTCTTTTGACTCTTAACAACCATTCTTTTCAACTTCCAACATGCTTAGGTACAAAATGTGACTTTTACAGTGTTCAAAACTCGTGACCTACTATTTATTCCAAGTGACCAAATTAAAAATATACCTCCAATCATCGAAGCAAACATTGTAAAAGAATTTCAGGGTGATCTGGTACAAAATGTGGCCTCTACCTTTTTACAAGTAACACGACTTTGTTTTTTGATCTAATGACCTAGTTTTTAATCCAAAGTTACCCAGTTTTACACTTGACCTTAAAGATCATTTAAACAAAGATTCTGACCAATATTCATGATGACTTGGAAGTGTTTATAGTGGCTTCTGTGATGTAACTAAGTGACAAAGTTTTTATCACCTAGGTGATCTAATTTCGACCTTGACCTAGGTATCACAAAGAGAGCACTGTTATCATGCTTCATGTAAATCACGTACAAAATATGGCTTCTAGTTGTTGACCCTGGAAGACACAGAATCAACTATTCAGCAATTTTATTACAGTGACATTCTCACCAAATTTCATTAAGATTGAACTAAAATTATAGCCCTTAAAACTCTTGCAAGCAAAATGGCCAACAAGACACAGAAGGCCAGACAGAAAGTTGACAAAGGCTGAACAGAATAGCTGACCCCTTTATACCGTTGGACATAAATGGCAGATGATTTATAAAAGAAAAATAAATCTATGCTCCATGTCCTAAATACAATTCTGTACAGTAATGACTACCACCCAAACTAATTTAAAAATGTTCTAATGATAAAAATTGTAACATGATGCAATTACACACAAAAAGGTTTGACATGATGCCATGTCTCTTCTTACTAACATGACATGGTGAAATAACCATTATGTAATGCATTTAACATTCACATCAGATTCTGGAGAAATGTTAAAAATAAAGCGTTCACCAGAATTCCAAAGATAATAGACCAACAGGTTACGCTCCACTAAACGTTGTCAAGAAATATGAAGACCTTGAATGCATGTATGTATTATATACTCGTATCACAGCAAAAATTAGCCCATTTCTACCTACATTTTTTAAATGGGATCTTCCGACTTCCTATTTGGGTAAGTCTATTTCTTTAAATAGGGGTGTTTTGCATAATTGGAATCCACAAGGCTAAGAAATTAAATCCTGATCAGACAATATTGTATTTGTGGTCTGCTTTGATGCGTAGTTGTTTCAGAAGGTATATAGTTTGATAGACACTAGGCACAAATGGGTTTTAAGTACACCAAATTTTACACATCTAGCTCTGTGATTACAAATCTTTTTACATGCTTGACTCAGTCAGATTGAGAATGGATGTTCTTATCTTCTGGCATCTTATGTATTGAAACAAGAGCTGTCCCTCCCAAGTGACGAATGCCCCCGAAAGAGGTGCCTCACAGTCTGTGTCCTCTCCATGTGCTCAATAAATGTGCTATGTAATTTTAAAATCCTTCCATGCATGACAGAGTAATCATGCATACAGTATTCCATTACTTTAAACACTAAGTGTGACCTTGACCTTTGAGGTAGGGACTTGGGTCTTGCATGCGACACATCCGCTTGATGTGCTAGACATTTGTGCACAGTTATTTTAAAATCCTTCAAAGCATAATAAAGTTATAGTCCGGACACAAATGTATGCATATATACAGGATTCCATTACCTATAAACTCTAAGTGTGACCTTGACCTTTGAGCTAGGGAAGTGGGTCTTGCACGCGACACGTCGTTTTAATGTGCTACACATTTGTGCCAAGTTGTTTTAAAATTCTTCAATGCATGACAAAGTTATAGTCCGGACACGAATGTGTGCATATATAGAGGAATCCATTACCTTCAAACTTTAAGTATGACCTTGACCTTTGAGCTAGGGACGTGGGTCTTGCACGCGACACGTCGTCTTGATGTGCTAGACATGTGTGCCTAGTTATTTTAAAATCCTTCAATGCATGACAAAGTTACAGTCCGGACACGAATGTGTGCATATATAGAGGATTCCATAACCTTCATACTCCAAGTGTGACCTTCACCTTTGAGGTAGGGATGTGGGTCTTGCAGCGACACATCGTCTTGATGTGCTAGACATGTGTGCCAAGTTATTTTAAAATCCTTCAAGCATGACAAAGTTACAGTCCGGACACGAATTTGTAAGTGGGGACGCACGGACGGACGGACAGACGGACGGACAGACGGTCAGACGGACAGACGGTGCGATTTTAATATGCCACCCTTTGGGGGCATAAAAACAAAAAGACCTCAAGAAATACCAATTTCAAATGCTAAAAAACTATCTAGATATGTTCTTATAAAAAATTTACAATATGATTTAATACTGTATTGATCCAAGTTGAGCATGAGTTGAGAAATTTATCTATTGTATAAGATTGATTGGACAAAAGGAAATGTTCACTACTTATTTTTTTCTGACAAACATCTTTGCATTTCTTGGAACACCAGTTTTAAACTGAAACAATGTTGTAAAGACTCCCTGTTCAGTCATGAATAAATGGTTCCAGAAAAGGTTATTTCATCAAAGAAGCATAATACACACAGCACAAACAAAAACTAGAGGTATCACTGGAAGATTGAACGGGGCCATGAATAAATGACAAATGCGCAAACACAATGGTTTTGCATGCAAAGATATTTGCTAAGTATAAGGGTCAATAACGGACAGGACATTTGTGATTCCTACATAGCCCCTGTATAACGATCACTACACATGTTTAATTAACAGGCATGGAATTATCGCGACATGTATTACATTTACACAAGCTTAGAGATCATATAAATTAAAAACGATTAAAACTTTCAGCGGATCTGCCGCTGCTTATTTAAGGTTCTTAATGTGAATGCAGGCCTATAATACAGTGTACTGCCTATAACAACTTGTATATAATGAATCCCCTGAATATAAGGGACAATAAGCATGATATTGTATGACAATTTGTTGCGTTATTGTAAGAAAATTAAATTTTAAGCCTTTTAACATAGCAGTAAAAATAACTCGATACGTTAAGATTCTGAAATTAAATACTATTTGATACATATTACATTATACTTATTATATACATATTTGTATTAAAACATGTTAATATTTTTGTATCTACACTATAGAAGAGACGGAATTCTCATATACACAAACATGTAGTCATATTGCAAAATTGTTTGACAGTTTAGACAACACAAAAATACTACATGTAGTATTTTTGTTCAGATGCCGCCTTTTCTTCTGACATTAGTGAATTTTTTACATGTTTTAAAAAAATAAAGTTCTTCAAACAATATGAAAATAACATATTTTAGAATACATAGTCAAATAAAAAGGTTCCAGTATAAATTCCTGTAAAGTATATCTGTATATTGGAAATAATATGCTTCCAAATTGTTAAGCATATAGTTACAATATAAACATATAGTGTAGCCGTGCCATAAAACCCAACTTACCAACTTTTGCAACAGATTTTCAAATTCCTATCAAGATTTTTAGTTTTGTTGTTGATTGTAACAATTTCTTTTCAATTTTAAATTTTAGTGTATCATTTTAAAGAAGTTTTATTTTTCATCGGCAGCTGTGAACAATCAGCTTTTAATACAGCAGTATGCATAATCAGATGACATAAAACAACTTTACAACGCAGAGATAATGAACACTTAGTTACCACACAACACGTTACTGCACAATGTTTACATGATTAAAATAATGAGGTCACAGGGTACTAATGTTGGATTTCTATGATCAGCAGAATTTGAACACATCCGATAAAATGTCATTTTATCAATATATAATGAGGGTACATTTTCATACATCTGTAGTTTGGTACAGTAAACTCCATTTATAACGAACTCCTTGGGACCATTAAAATTTGTTCCTTATATCCGAAGTTTGTTATATCCATGTAACATTTTCATATAAAATAAAGAACATGCAAAAATTCAGGCAGAGAAAATTTGTTCCTTACATCTGGATTTGCGCTATATCCGGATTTGCGCTATATCCGGATTTGCGCTATATCCGGATTTGAGCTATATCCGGATTTGTTATATACAGAGTTTACTGTATTATACTAATTGAATGGATTTTGCCTACAGCTGCCCAAAACGGCTTATCCATTAGCCCTTTAAGTGTTAATAGAATGATTCTGTCGCGTTATTCATTCATTTTTTGTCATAACTGATGAATTGCAATGGTCTAAAACTGAAGTGTACATTGAAAATATAATCTTAAGTACATGTACTATCAAAGTAGGTTAGGCAAGATTTAGGTGACTAAAGAAACATTATGTTCACGATCAACTGACAAACTGATATGGTGTGCATCCATTTACTTATCACTTAATCACTAAAGCATGATTGATAACAGCTCAATGCATGTAAATGATGCATCCTCGGATTTTCTTTTGCAGGCAAATGGAAATGTTTTCCTAGATACTAAAATCCCACTATATATGAATTTTGCAAAATGTTAAAACCTTAGACCAGTTAACAAATCTGAAATTAGTCACATCCAGGGTGAATGTACACAAAGTTCTTATGAATTTTTAACTACAAAAAACGTAACAAAAAATACAGTGCAAAATTAACAAGTGTAAAAAAATAATCACACTGGAAATTAGGATATATGCGCAAGATTTGTATTTTTGAAAATCATTCTCAATGATTCAGGACTGGTTTGCAAGTTTATGAGCATGCTCATAATACATAAATTAGCAATTTGCAAAATTTGATGGCACAAAAATTACCAAATGTACAGTAGAGTTTGACACTGTATCAAAAAATTTAATACAACAAATTATTTGACACTATAACAAAAATGTTACCACAAAATGTGTAAACATTTATAAAAAGGATATTTTGATTCATCTGAGCTTGTACATGAACAAGATGCAAATAAAGAACACAACAACAAAATCTGCGCTTGTGCACGTACAAGATGCTAATACAAAACACAACAAATAAGCTAAAATTTGCTTTAACATGTCTATGGCGGTTATGTACACATTCAAATATTATATGTACCAAAATATGAATCGCACAGTGTTCTAAGTCAGTGAGGACAATTCGTTAAAATTCATGCTTTTCCTGTCTATTTTTAATTTTCTTATATCGTGTAACCAGAATTTACCCACAACAAAACACCTAGGCCTATTTGTTTGAAAAATTTGGCAAACATAATGTTATATATGCCTCTTTGCCACAAATAATTGGCTTAGTATTTCTTCGGTTACCTGGCATACAAATGTACACAGATATGTCCAAAGTAACACAGTTCTGTGTATGCTGGCTTTTACACCATGGCGAAACAAAACATGCCATTTAAATACAACGAACTGGAATCCAGGACCTTGCTTTCATAATGGAAAATTTACAAAAAGTTTGGCATGCTGTGTGATATTATGCGTAAGTTCCCGTTCTTAACACAGCAAACATGAAAATTTGAATATGATCTAAAATAAGGGCAAAGACAACCCTTTATCACTCACCTGAGAATAGTAACATACAAAGTACCTACATGATTAACACTGGGTAAAGAAATATTAATATACAGTTCATCAATACAAATATTCTGACCAACTTTCATGCTGATTAGCAACAGTTAATGACCTGTAGAGTGTTCACAAGGTATTTCTATGATTTGACCTGACAATCGACACCACATGACCCAAAAGCTTACTCCACCTATACTTGATCAAGAAACACATTTTGACCAGCTTTCATGATAACTGTGAAGAAAATGTGGCCTACAGAGTGATCATAAAGGTTTCCTATGACTTGAACAGGTGACCTTTTGACCTCACATGACCCATTTTCTAACTCAACCTAGAGTTTATGAAGTCAAATATTCTAACCAATTTCCATGACGATTCGGATCAAAATTTGACCTCTGGGTGTTCCCAAAGGTTCTTCTATTACCGGTATTTGACCAGGTGACCTAGTTTTTGACCCTACATAATCCAGATTCAAACTAGACATGTAGTTCACCAAGAAAAATATTCTGAAGGACTTTCATGATGATTGGAAACATATACTGCTTCAAGAGTATTCAAAATAGTTTACTAAAATTTGATCTGGCAACCTAGTTTTCAACTAAGCGTCACCAAGTTTGAAACTCTATCAAGATTTTATTAAGACAAACGTTCTTACCACCTTAAATGATTAATGGGAACAAAATGTAAACTTTGACGTATGCACAAAGTTTTCCGAAGATTTGACTTCGATTTTGATCCAAGATCGCTCATATCTGAATTTAAAGTGGTACAATCAAGACATTCTTATAGAGTAAGTTTCACTAAAATTCCATAAAAAATGAAGCCTCTAATGAGTGTTCAAAGTTTTTTCAAAGATTTGTCCTAGTGACTTTGTTTTTCAGACCAGATGACCCATATTCAAAAGTATCCAAGATTTTATCAAGACACTGATTCTGACTAAGTTTCATAACGATTCCATAAAAACTGCAGCATCTATTGCATACAAAAGCTGTTTGTTGATGACACACAACGCACAACAGACGCAAAACACAGGGTGATCACAACAGCTCACCTTAAGCTAAGGTGAGTTAAAAATGCATATACATGTATATAACAATAATTTAAAATTTTACATTTAAAACAATCAAGAGCCAACATCTTTATCTCTTTGCAGGACCATTTTTAAAAGGTTTACTTCAGCTTTTGGTTCTTTATCTTTGGAATGGCTAGAAATTTTCTTTTTATTCAGATCAAGTTTATCTTGATCTTTTAAAACCCTTTCTGATATATCAGCATCTAAGTTTAGTTTGAAAGTTTTCTTCTTTTCACCTATTTTCTTTGTATTTTCTAAACTTAAATTATTTCTATCTGCTTCTATATCTTCATTATTTTTTGTATCTTCTTCAATTTCAATATCATTGTTTATTTTCTCATCCTCTATTTCAATCCTAGCATGCACATTTCTTTTTCTGTCTGATCTTGTATCCGTCCCATTAGATTCACCTCCCTTGATCTCAGAGTCACCTCCCTTAGTCTTCAATGTGGCTGTAGAGTAACCTCCCCTGAGCAGAGTGTCTCCAGTGCCTTCAGTGGCACTACAGTCTTGTTTAATGACAGTATCATAACCATACGGCTTCAGATGATAAACTAGATACTCAAGTACATACATCATGTTTGGAGACACATAGTGAAAACTGATTGCATAATCACTACAGCAGTCCGGACCCTAAAACACAAAAAACAATCCTACTGTAAATGGCCGTACTGACAGGCTTAACCTTACATAAAGGCAGAGGGATAATTGTGCATGTAAACAGGTTCTAGAGTATCAAATGTTTAAAATTAAGTACAATAACTTATAGTTTGTCATCATTTGTTTTGGTAGCAATTTTTATCCAGCAGTAGTTACTTAAACCTATACCGTATATAACTAGTTGCTAATAACCTATGTACACATGTACTATGAAGTTCATTGCAGAATCATCATGATGTGCACTGTTCCCTTTTAAGTTAATAACTTTTCACTTAGCATATCTAAGAACAATTGACAGAACTGTTTAGTTCAGAACTGAGCAAGTTCACTCCAGAAATTTAGAATGGTAAGACTTGACAGAAGTATTACAGTTTTGAGGAGGATGTTTACCTCTTTTGCTGGGTGATAGTTGTAGGACCAGTACCACATATCTTTCGGCAGAATTCCAGGTATCAAGTGATGCTCTGGTACGAACGGATGAAAACGTTCTCGCTCAAGCTCATCTCTCGAATCTCCTGGCTTCACATCCACTGCTGCCAAACACTTCCCCATTTCTAAATCCTCAGCACCACCACTGTCTTGTCTACATTTAGCTGGATCACCCAGTACATTGTAAAATCTCTGCAATATATAACTTTTAACTTCTGAATTATGTCACATGTTTTTGCACTGTACAAAAGTTTTGCCACTAGATTACAAAGGTTTGATCCCCTACATGGACATTTCTTAAGCTTAGGTATGAACTGCAACTGAAAATAAAAGTGAATATTACCTGTTAGTGTGATGGACCGTATGACTAAGCCTTAGCAGTGAATACTACCTGCTAATCAGATGGACCATACGACTTAGCCATAGCTGTGCATACTACCTGCTAGTGTATGATGGATCGTATGACTAAGCCATAGCAGTGAATACTACCTGATTAATAAGACTTGAACCAATACCAGTGTGATGGTCCGTAGACTTGGCCATAGCAGTGCATACTACCTGCTAGTGTGATGGACCGTATGACTTGGCCATAGAAGTGCATACTACCTGCTAGTGTGATGGTCCGTATGACTTAGCCATAGCAGTGCATTCTACCTGTTAATATGATGAACTTAATCATTGCAGCGCATACTACCTGTAAACAGGTAGTATGCTGAACCATACAACTTAGCCATAACAGTGAATACCTGTGCATACTACCTGTTAGTATTGGACTTAATCATTGCAGTGAATACTACCTGTTAACAGTTAGTATGATGAACCATATGACTTACCCATAACAGTGAATACTACCTGTTAGAACAATGGACTGTACGACTTAGCCACATAGCTACGCCAATACAGCTTTATAAGTACTTACCTTCAGCGCTTCTTTACTCAGTACATATCCGGCCCCACCGGACATGTAACCATTCTTCACATATGGTTTAAAATGACGACCATAGTAAACACCGGTATTTGGATCTTTGTCTTTTAACATATACCTGAATAAGGAAGAAGAAAATCAAGGAATTTTACTTTTTTGAGCAATGTGTGAAGCCAGTTTTAATCTAAGGCAGTACTTGAAAGTTTTTTATCAAAGATGATTTTGAAAAAATAATTATGCAAAATTCCCAAACTCCAATAAAATCGGAAATATTTCCCCCTTTACTATTGGCACCTTACAAAATAGTAATATTTGCAAGAATCTTTTTTAAAAGCGGTACCTATGAACAAATCATAAATACATACCTAAGATTCTCCACAACGACAAAGGTGTCATCATCGACTTTCATAAACCAGTCTGCTTGGTCCAAATAGTGATCATGGACATATTTGAATGCCTCTTTAGTTTTAGCCCAGAGGTTATTACGTCCTTCTGTTACTTTCAAGTTTACAGTCGGCAAAGAACTATCAGCTGATGTGCTCATGAACACTAAAAAATAAATTGTTTTTTTTTTACTCAAAGGTGCTGTGATCACTGGATGTCCGGCATTTGTCTCTGGTATTGAAATTTTACAAAATGGTAAATACAAAAGCATGTGTAATATATCAAAGACCAATAAAGCTGTTGTTATATGTCTTTAATTATATACATGTATCTTTGAACTCTGACCTTACCTTTTCATCATGTTTCAGAAAGTGAACAGAATAACTCGACAACAATCAATAAAACAAAAATACAAGCTCTCTTTGTGGAGCCGCCTTGGTAGCACATTGGCCTCAGAATCAGAGGGTCCCGTGTTCGATTCCCCACTGGTGCCAAGACAGTACTCCCCGTTGTAGTAGTGTCCTTTGGCAAGACACATGAATTTCTACATTACCTCTCTCTCTTCGAGGTTGATTCCATCTAGAGTGAGTCTCGAGAGCAATTAATCAAAGTTGTAAGATTTTGTTTTGCAACAGAAAATAAATGAATTAGTATAAATTCATGAATATTGGCACATAATTATTTAGATTTCAATTAAGTTCTCTATGACAAGTATTCTAACCAGCTTTAAAGTCCCAGGACCACAATTACAAGTGGCTTTAGTTTTACCAAGGAAGATGTCTTACCAGAGGAAATGACCTTTTGATGTTGCAAAAATAAGAAAGGCTTTCTGGCAACTGGTTTTCATAAAGAAACGACTTCAATACAAAAGAAAGGCATATGTCCACATTGTTTTAGAATTAATAGAACATGATTCTATCATTATCCTATCAGAAATTTATTTTACTACATCAGTCAATTCAAAGTGATCCTTGGACTTTAAGTGAAGTCACAACTCACTGAATGTATTTTATCTATACAGGTTCACCGTCATGAGTAAAATATTGCACAACTGACATCAACCATCAGCTATGCAATAGGTAATCTAATTAGTCAAGCGTAGAATAGAATATATTTCATTATCCAAACAGGGGTCATAGAATGACCTTGCAATCACAAATGCAGCATTGTAATCACAAATGCAGCAGGAAATAAGGTTTTAATGTAAAGGCAGCTTACAATGTAATTGGTGTTTGATGAACACAATTAAATCAAGCACATTTAATTAATTGCATAAAATACAGTAATACATATTACATATTGGATGTTGGAATATCAAAGCAGGCATAGATTGTTAAATGTCAATCAATGTTTTAATAATTGATTAAATAATAATAATTAGTCTATAGTATGGCAGGCATTGCCATGATGTAGTTTCTAAGCTACAGATGTGAACAACTTTCAGAATAAATTACTTGAAATAATGCTGCCAATGGCAGGTGTAAGACATATTGTTCTAGTCCACAGTCAGCTTGCACATGCTAATATGATGTCTATATTGTGGCAGACAAAGATGAGCATTTTCAAACTAAAACTATCACTGAAGGTGTGAATACCCCCCAAACACCCCAATGACACAGTATATAAAATTTATGTAATATATTTGATATTTTAATTATTGGACCAGCACAACCTAAGGCTTCTGTGATGTATAATTAAATTCTAAGGGGGGGGTTTTGAGTTTAAAAGGCAAAAGATTTTATTATTTCAAGCCCCTATGATGTCTACCTAGTGCCCAAAACAGGACATGCCCTAGGCGTACTTATCACTTTGGCAGTATATTTATTTTTAAAACTTTTTCATTATTTACTATACTAACTTTACAAGATGCATGATAGCTCACCGCCCTCCTTTACAAGGGGTCATGATTCTAAAATAGTTGTAGAGGATACAAAAAAAAATTTTTAATAAAATTCCAAATATTTATTTTCTGCCTGTTGGCTTGTGGTTCTAACTTCCCCTAGGCATCTCTACCGTGTGGGTTTGACCAGGGGGTCATGATTTGAACAATCTTAGTAAGGTCCACTAGGCATTCTACATGCCAAATATCTAATCTCTAGACCTTGTGGTTTCAGAGAAGAAGATTTTTAAAAGTTTTTCCTATATAAGCCTAATGTAAAACCAAGTAACCCCCCGGGCGGGGTCAATTTTGACCTGGGGATCATAATTTGAACAATCTTGCCGTCTCCTAGGCTGTGGTTTTGAGAGAAGATTAAAGTTTTTCCTAGTTAGCAAGTAAAACCAAGTGACCCGAGGGGTGCAATTTTGACCTGGGGATCATAATTTGAACAATCTTGGTAGAGGTCTACAAGACAATGTCACATGCTAAATATCTAAGCTCTAGGCCTTGTGGTTTCAGAGAAAAAGATTTTTTAAGTTTTTCCTATTTGTTGCCATAGCAACCAGAGTTCTGCATGGAATGGAATTCTTTGTACAACTCTGATAAAGCTTCATGCAAGGAACATTCCTGCAAAGTCTCATCAACACTGACCCAGTGGTTTCAGATAAGATGTCGTTTGAAGGAAATGGTGGACGGACGACGGACGGTGAGTGATCCTAATAGCTCACCCTGGCACTTTGTGCCAGGTGAGCTTGAAAAAGAAAATTAAAGACTGAGATCATCATCATGTTATAACTTGGTTATATCACAATTTAAGACAAACTATTATAAAGATTCTTTTACGTACTACAGTGTGCAAATCTGGAATAATATTCCTACTGATTTCCTCTCAGCTCAAACATCAAATTCCTTTAAATGCAGATATAAACAGCACTTGTTGCATCAGGCACTATTTGATTAATTTATGATGAAATTTTATTAAGCAATGTTAGAATAATGCGATAGATGAACATTCAATCGGTATGAAAATGAAATTAACTTGTGAATAAAAATTTATGGTCTTTATTCAACTGTCATTTATTACATGTTTCATTGTTTCTTTTGTATTACAAACTAATCAATTATCATATATGCTTTAATTATACATTACTTATTTACTAAGTTTATTTTGAGTGTCTGTCAATTTGTGAATGATTGTGTGAAACTGGACAGTGTCATTGTTTCGTCTCTTAATATGTTTATAGATGGCCATGTTGTAAATAAGGTGTATACTTTTATTTCTTCTTGTATTACCTTAATATGTCACCTTCTTGAAATAAAGAATGTACAGTATTATTATTTTATTATTATCATTAAATTCTGACCAGGGGTTTTGGAGATTTAGTGTCCACAAGATTTACTATCTCGAGCCCCTGTGACCTTGACCTTCAGCCTAGAGACCCGAAACATGGACAATGCACAACTAAGCATTATACTTACCGTGAAGTTCTTATTGTGACCAGGGGTTTGGAGATTAAATTAATTTACACGAGCCGTGGCATTGGAGATTTACCTAGAGACCCAAAACATGGACCAGCACAACTAGGATCACATCACGTGTAGTATCATTAAATTCTAACCAGGGGTTTTGGAGATTTTGTCTACAGACGGACGGACAAGCTGGATCCAGTACACCCACCTTACACTTTGTGTTCGGGGGGTATAAAACAGATATTAAACACTGTTTTTAATAACTTACATGTCTATAGCGGTCTATAGTAATCAAATACTTAAATGTACTCATTTTATCTGCATGACATACTTACCTAAAATATTGCATCTTTTCCCCCAGGTAGCTTTAACATGTTTTGCTTTGGAATCATGGTTAGCTGGACTGGTCATCACCCAGCAAAGGACTCGAACTTTCTCATACAGCATTGCAGCAACCACATCTGAGGACTCTTTAAAGACATTAACATACAATGATTAATGTATAATATGTTTTTTGACATGGTATTTTGTGAATGACCTACGGTACCTAGTTTAGTATCTCCCATGCCGAAAACCAAATTTAATAACTCTTCCTTCTGTCCTTACCAGAAAGATTCAATTTATTTTTAAGTATTTCACCTATTGGCCATAAGCTCATCTTTAAATGCCCACATTGTGCCTCATTGCCAATGAATGACACCGCGTACTAAATGATGCGAAAATCAGCAAGTAATGAACGTAAACAAGACAAGGAATTTTTTCATTAAATGTCAAGTAGGGGACAAGATCATTCAAATTAAATCGATCACAGAGGAGTAACTGAAACATGACATACCAGTACATGTACTTTATTTAGTGATTTATAGATGAATTTGATGTCAGAAGGATTTTGTTGTACACAGAGCAACTGTACAAGCATTTAATGTTTGATGTAAAATTAAAATACAAGGGAGGGAAACTTCAAAATTTTTATCTGTATTACCTGCCTGCCCTGTTAACATCCATTTCTTTTTATGGGTCGATGGCCAAACAAATGGCTGAACATTTCTTGGAAGGGTAAAAAATGCTTATGCTAACTGTTAATGTCAGCCCAGTAAGCTCAATAGGTAGAGCACGAGACTTGTGATCTCCGGAGTTGTGGGTTCAATTCCCGGGCCTGACCAACTAAAATTACCAACAGTCTTTCGGATGAGATTTAAAACCGAGGTCCCATAATGTATGGGTGCTATACACCTGGCATGTAAAGGGCCAGGGGTGTCTCTGGAATTGGGATGCTTTCTGTATCTTGGACTATCCTCCAAAAACCTAAAATAACTAACCTCTTCTGGGGGCATTGGTCATATGGATTATCCGGTACCAAGGAGAAAACTCTAATTACACACACACAAATTCAGTAATATTTGAAATAACTTGATATAAGCTATTTCCAACAAATTCCTCACTTCATTAATTCAAAACTTTGGTGAAAGATTTATTTCTCATAGATTTGTTAGTAGAGAAATTATCCTTTTTTAGTTCGAAACTAGTTTCTACTATCGAATTGTGAAATTTTTGCTGCCGCGAAATAACCTAGTTTACAGTATTTGTCCTGATCCTTTTTATATACTACAAAAAAGTCGTCAAAATATAGATACTACATGTAGATGAACATGTTATTTTACAAATTATCTAAGTATTTCCTTCTTCTTTAGAGTGTAGGTACTTTAGGATACTTTATCCTCTGGTTAATTAAAAGATAGCACTGTTTTAAAGATCGAGGTGCCGTTCATGCCGTTATAGTTCCTGTATGATCTATCATATCTACTTTCACATGCAATTTCTTACTGTTCCCTATCCAGATAAGAGCTGTCATCTATTTCAAAGGACTTTTGTAATTTCATGAAAAGCTTAATAAAAGTTGCAACAAATGTTACAATACACTGTATAAAGTAGTTTTAATGAAAAGAATTTCTTATCTAAAATGGAACAAAAATGATAGATCTGTTATATTAAGGATGGATATTGCCAGAAATTTCGTATTTAGATGAACATTGCAATATGTGGCACTGTATTGTGATTAGTATTGCAATATATTGAGAGTGAATAACTCTTTTTAAAATATAGTTTGAAGTATTCAAATGTGGGTATAATATGGTAATAAAGCAATTAAATCATTCCTTGGACAAAGTCATTCATGTATATTTTCTAACCTTTTTGAGATAGAATAATATATTACCACCTACCGTCCATCATAGTCGTCACATCACATAGTCGTCACAGAACAAACTAACCAGAAGTTTTAAACTGTTAATCATTTTAATGATTTACATTTGTTTAATTCATACTAGAATATATTTCAATAATTTCATTGAGTAAACAGCATATTATAAAATTTTGAATCGGTACTTACAGGTCTGTCAGTGATGTGTAGAATTCAATGGCTAATGATTACACAATGGATTCCGAAATATTAATTTACAATATACCTATGTGCTAAAAATTTATTATTTGGAAACCCTAAACAAAGCATTACATCAAATTTAAAAGTTTCAGGTAATAAATGAGGAGAAAATTACAGTTTTTTATTTCGAAGTGTCTCCACGTCCGGCCCCGGACGCTGACACCCAGAGTCTCCTTGTCAGGTCCAACGGGACGTGGAGACAAATGAGGGGGGGGGGGGAAGGTTGTCTCCTCGTCCGGCTCTATTTATTATCACTGTTTACGGATGAACTTTACTACAAAAATAATTTGCTATAGTTTTCCATTTGTGTAACGTATCAATAAACTTAATTACTATTTAAACATTTGCTTGACCAGAGCGAGAGAAAAACGGTGTTATTGTATACAGTAAGCATGGCAAGTGCAATTGTAAATGTGTAATTCTGACTTTACCTTGATTTTCTCTGCTTTGTATTCATACATGCATTACGTACAAACCGAGAAATTATATTTCATTGCGCATCTACGTCTAATATTACAATGGTAATTAAATGGAAAGCACCAGAGATGTCAAGTTGGTTTCTTTTATTTTTCAATAGTTTTACTAATTTTCACACCTCCTTAAATTAATATCTTCCCAGCCTATTTTTTTCATATATAAATTATGTGTCCTGAAGATTAATAACTAATGATATCTTTCATCTAAGTATTTTAAATAATGATATTTTCTAAAAAGTGATAAAAAATACAGCCGAACAGGGAGACAAAAAACTCCCCATTTGTCTCGGCGTCCCTCTGAGCCAGACGAGGAGACACTTCTTTTTTATTTACTTAAAAATACTGCAGTATGAAGTGAAACCATACCAATAGGTAGGGGTGTCACGTTTAGGGAATTTGGTTAACGTGTACACGTCTATCACTAAACGAAACGGATCTGTTTACATGTTGTTTACATCAGTTTCAGTAAATCATCATGCTGTGTTCAAAACAATATTCTTTGAAGTAACAAATGTTGCATACCTGTTTAAATATGTCTGCCATTTTAGATACGTAATCATTTAGCTATGTAGATGTCCAGATTGCCTGATACATGAATACAAATTCAGCGACCATATATATAATACATATATTTTCAATCATGTGACTTATATAAGTTATAGAACGTAGTCCGGTTCAATAATAAGGTAGATGTTATTAACTAAGCTGTTGTATGTGTTATTTTACGTGTAAACAGATACTCAAGTTACTAAACGTTCCGCACTGCTAATCGAAACGCTTCTGTGTACATGTGTAAACGTGACACCCCTACCAATAGGTATCACATCTCAAACAAATTGCAGTATAACAGTTTACCGTATATAAGTATGAATAAATTAATCTATGGTGCATTCCTCTGTTTCACAATGATATCATAACATTAAAACGGTTACAAAGAATTAGAATGTTAGGCCGGGTTTCCTGAAAGAAAAATAGTTAATTTATCAAGAATTCAAGTTCATGAGCTTTCAATGGCTGACAATTGATTTATTAAATGTAGTTGGATCGATGCATGGACTGGCTAAATACAAAGGGATCTGTAACATTGTCTATCCGTTTGTTAACCGTACGTTACATGTATATAATAAGTACAAGTGCTTATTATATACATGTAACGTTAACAAACGAGTAGACAATGTTACAGACCCCTTTGGCTAAATACAACAAATTTCTGTTCTGTTTATTGCAGATTTAAATTGGACTCTAGGTTTGACAAAAATCATATCCGATCCAAATTAAAAAACAGATCAAACCAAAAAGCTGAGCTGTCATCAAAATGATCAATAGTTGGCTTATCAGTAAATTCATGTAGTAATTACTGACATGTTGCAGAACTCATTATGTTTTATACCTTTGTGACTATGTGCTAACTGATCTGCCCATTTTACAACTTCAGTCGGTCCACTAAGACTGTCAGTCTCCCCGTGGCTGTGGGGATCCAGGGGTATATAAACACTCCCTGTCCTCGAAGTAAACTGGTTTGTTATTGCAGGATATTGGTAATTTTCAGAAGAAAATGCAAAAAAGTATGTGATGGCAAAACCAAACACTATTCCAACGCAAAATGTGAAAATTGCTGATTTTGACAGGACAGATCCTCCGATCGCTGCCATGTTGTTAGAAGATGTCCGAACGTAATTTTTTCATGGAGAGCTTTCAAGAAAGACAACTCCATCAATAAAAAATCAAAGGACCAAAAGTGCTATACAGCTATTTTGATTATTATTACTCCGTGCTACGGTGATAACAGTATCAAACGGACAAATCCAAGTAGCTGTTCACCTTTGTATACAGCACAGTAAAGCAACAAATGTGATAGCTAAGGTGAAGAAGGATGAGGTCAATAACGCCAAGGTCTTTCAAATAGTATTTGAATAGTATTTGAAAGACCTTGATCACGCGGATGAGACAAGTTTGTGTCCGTTTACACCGAATTACAGAGGTTTCACCCGTTAGTCATTTCAGCCCTAGTCATTTCACCTTCCAAAATCTCGAATAATTTTACCTCAATGACAGAATATGGTGCTTGCTCTCCTATATAGGATTATAATTCTACATCTTTAATAAGAATTTTCAAGTTATTTAGAATAATTTTATTGTAATTATTAATAATTTCTCTATTTTTGTATATTACTTAAGGATTCCGACAAATTCATCGCATTAATTTACAATTTATATATTTCTTTTGTCTATAAAACTATATCATTTGAAACCAAGAACCACCCATGAATTCCATTCACTACTTCCAGATTTAGGAGGATGCCCCACCAATCACTGTCATCGTCAATGGAGTCCGAAAGCTAATGCAGGACTTTAACCCCATAAAAAGCTCGGCTGGTCCTGATTCTACATTATCCCGTTATTCCAAACCTAATTTAGACCAAGGCAAGGTTCCCAGTGATTTGAAGATGGCAAACGTACGTAACTTATATTCAAGAAGGGAGACAAGAGCAAGCCATCAACTATGGACCAGAGTCCCTAACCTCTATTACTTGTAAGCTACTAAAGTACATTTAACACACCAACCTGATGCAGTTCGTTGACTACCATTCTATTATAACTTCTTACCAACACGGATTTTGCAAAAGGCATTCTAGTGAGTCCATGGCAATCCATGACCCGGTATCCGGCCTTGACAAGTCGCAGCAATTTTGACTTTTCTAAGACATTTGGCAAAGTGTCACACAAGACTATGACACCATAGTGTACGAGGTAAACTACTAGACGGGATATGTAATTTTATTATTCATCGCAGCCAACAGGTAACTCTCGAGGCGAATACGTCGCAGTCAATACCAGTCACACCAGTCACACCAGTGTTCTGGAAGTGGAATTTTCTAGACCTACACCACATTGTCATGACCAACAAGAAGACCACCATATAATTTCCTTGAAGAAACCGTTCCTCCTGACCTAGATCTACAAAGGAGACATGCTACAAGACCTTCGTTAGACCTTAGGTCGAATACGCCTCGATTTGTCTGGGACCCTCAGACCTAAGCCAACATAGCTTAGGATGAAGCCGTTCAACGGAGAGCTGCCAGATTATTCTCAAGGAATAATCTCGTAAAACAACAACGGTGCTACACACTGTTGGCAGAGAGTCTTACACAGCGAAAGAAGCAGACAAAGGCAGTTTTGTTTTACAGGGTTGTGAAAGACCACGTAGCGATTCCTGTTGCTGACTACTGACGCCCATAGGGAGCGTCAATGTCAACAAGAGGCCACTTCAAGAGGTTTGTTCAGCAATGGCTTCGCATCACAGTCATGAAGGAGTCCTTTTTCCCTTCAGCAACAGTCATCTGGAACAGACTGCCCGAGGGAGTTGTCACTACAGCGACCTTGATCAATTTCAAGGCGTGAGTAGCTTCGATGGATAGCAACATTGGTAGAGTTGGCCCAGGTGAAGATGCTCACCCTGTTCGGTATATATAAGAATGTTTGTTTTGTTTCTTTTTATATATACATTATAAATTGCATTAAGAGTCTTAACGTTGCAATAATGCGGCGGCATTAATAATCCTCAGCATTTATTATATCATGTTCTTCGTTGGATAATATTGCAAGCCTAAAGGGACTCAAAGTTTAAACCTTAGAACAAAAAAATAATGAATAAAATAGCCCAACAGTCACCGGTAATAAATATTTCAAACACTATTTCCGCCGTAACGGAATTTCCGTGTAAGCTTTAAAGAAATTTCTCGGTAGCATTAGAATTTCAATTAATAATTCATCCATTTGATATAAATGCAGTGAAAGAAGAATGCATTTCATTTGAATTTGTATACTGCAGTATATGAGAAATTGGAAATTAGGTCAAACAATAAAAATGCAGTGAAAGGAAAATACATTTCATTTCAATTTGTATACTTCAGTTTATGAGAAAATGGAAAATAGGTGCAGCAAGAAAAACGACTGAGATGACAAAATCAAACGCATATCGTCCTACCGGCAAAACATTATTTAAACCACCACAACAGCGTTACATATAGTTACACTTATTTATCTGATAACTAAATTCAAAAGTACACGTAAACATCATAGTTTTTTTTACATGTTTTGGCAAAGTCATCAAACTGCCTTTCTATCTTATGAGCTTTGTTTACTGGTTTTTTAAAGTCGTAGTTCCAGGATACTATAAATCCGGTAATTTTCGCATAACGAAAATCTCGCGAATTGCGGACAGACACATTTATTCGCGAAATATAAATTCACAAAAGGACAGTTCTTTAATAGTAAATGTATGTGAAATGAATATTTCGTGAGTTTTTTTTTTAAATTAGCAAAGTGTGAAATTCGCGAAAGTAGCAAAAATTAAACCAACGTGAATATTATCCGATTTGCAGTTGCCATTTAAAAAAAATCGTACCTGAAATAAATTATTTTCTTTCTGTTTTTTATATGAAGACTATGAAAAAGAGTCATTTCTGTGTTTTTAAGCCTTAAATAATCATAAAAGATTTAAGAACTATTTGTCAACCTTAAAAGATTTAATGAGACAAAAACCAATATATAACAAAGACAATACGATTGGCTCGAAATGTCAGAATGACCAAAATAGTGAGACAAGAAAACAATGTTTTAAGTGAATAATCAAATATTAAATCTAAAAATCAGAATGAAATGGCAGACAAAGCTGATACCACGAAGTATTTCTTCAACGTTTTGATTGATGTAAAAGAAAGAAAAACAGATATTAACTGAATAATCACATTGAAACTGAGACCCAGAATGAAAAGGGCAGAAACATTGGGAACACAAATGGGAACACAAATGAATTAAGTGTTTCCACAACATCACTTTGGTATTCATGTAATTGAAAGAAAAAAATTGAGACCGAGGTTTAGTGGTAGAGTTGCATAATCAATGGCCGAATGATCCACCTCTTATACAGATTTTTCCCCTTTAAAACGCATCATTATAAAGTTTGAATCACTTTTAAATTTTATTGCATGTAGCTGTATCATTTAAATCATCATTTACAACAGAAAATAACTTTTCCTAAAAAGTAATAAAATTTTGATTGAGTTCTTTTAATGAGGTTTTAAATTTATTAGGTCTATGTTGATATAATTATCATATTTTTAGTTTACGCATACAACAAGATTGGTAGTAGTTAAACTAATTTGACACTTGGGAAAATTGAATTAGTTTTATAGATGAATACTATCCTCACGCGGTAAGATTGCCCGTCACTAAATATAAACAATATGAAAGCTTTATGATTTGGGCTAAGCTTGACGGAAATAAGGACAATTTTATCAAATTATGAAAAGTGTTTGTTTAAAATCATTTATTATCTAAGCCATTGTCCGGTTGCTCGGTCAGACAGCAAAAATAACTATTCTATTTGTCTTTATCATTCCTTAGTAGTTTAGCTTATCATTTAAGTTACGTCAAAATGAATTTAGGTTAGTTGTGGAGTTATCTATATTGAAAGCTCTTTAGGGAAAGAATTATATTTGGGCATTTTTGACAACATGGCAGGACTGGGAGGATTTGTACTCTCAAATTCAGCGATTTTTACATTTTGCATTGGAACTGTGTTAGGATTTGGAATCACATACTTCTTTGCAGTTTCGTTTGATAAACATGAATTCACTGCATTAAGAACTAGTAACCAGTTAAGTGCGACGACTGGAGACGTTTATCTTCCGCTGGCTCCAAGTAGCCATGGGGAAACAGACATTAATAATGGACCAACAGAGGTGATGGAATGGTCAGATCAGATGGCTCACAGTCACAGTGGTATAACAAAATGTCTGTTATACATTACTATCTCTGCATAGGTTTTTAAACATTCCATAAAAAGATTAATTTGCGGAACAGCCAAATTATAAATAACATAAGGTAGAGCTAAATTTTTGAAAGCTAGTGCTCACTTATGGAGAATTCCTGTAGGCAATAAATTGTAGCTTTAATAACTGTGTTTTAGATAGACATGACGACATCAGCGTAGAAACCGGTATAGTAAGATACATTGACCTAGTATATTGAAACAGAGCTGTGTTGTTCGAAACAAGGTAATGCTGATATACAATGCTCAAGGAGAGCAGCACAGAAAATGTTCCCACAATAACCACGCAGCAAAAACATATATAAGTTCTCAGATTCCCACAATAACCACGCAGCAATATGTTATATAAGTTCTCAGATTCCCACAATAACGAGGCATCAATATATTATATAAGTTCTCAGATTCTCACAATAACCACGCAGCAAAATATTAATAAGTTCTCATATTCTCACAATAACCACGCAGCAAAAAACATATATAAGTTCTCAGATTCCCACAATAACCACGCAGCAATATATTATATAAGTTCTCAGATTCCCACAATAACCAGGCATCAATATATCATATAAGTTCTCAGATTCTCACAATAACCACGCAGCAAAATATTAATAAGTTCTCAGATTCCAACAATAACCACGCAGCAATAAATATATATCAGTTATCAGATTCAGTTAATAAAATCCTTACATCAAAACGTGTACATCTTATATGTACAGATAATATATTTATAGCGATAAGGAAAGCAGCAAAGGGAAATGTTCTTACAATAATCACGCAGTAAATAAAAATAAGTTCTCAGATTCCCACACTTACCACGCAGCAAAATATATTAAGTTCTCACATTCCCACAATATCCACGCAGCAAATATAAATAAGTTCTCAGATTCAATTGATAAAATCCTTACATTAAACAAAACATGTACATGTTACACGTTAAGATGATATTTTTATAGTGATAACAAAGAAATGAGAATATAAACGCAACTAGTCTTAATACATGTCTATGTTATGTTTTATAGAGACATCAGATAAGGTTGCTGCAAAGTTACGTAGGGAGGTTAGGATCCTCTGCTGGGTGATGACCAGTCCAACAAACCATGATGTTAAAGCCAAACATGTTAAAGCTACCTGGGGGAAAAGATGCAATATTTTATGTGAGTATAGGCGTCTGTTTAGGAAAGTTGACACGTCATATTTATATTCCTAGCAAGCGTTACCTGATTTATTTATTAATGTCAGTTACAAAACACTTTACTTATAAGGTATAATATTTTCTCTTAACAGGGTGAATTGAAAACTACATAGTGGAGGTGCCATACTAGCAAAGGAAGATAAGAAACTCTTATCGTTTAAAATAATAAATCTTCTTATTTAGTTAAGTTATATCAAATACAATATATATCACCGCTGCTAATTCATTGTATTAAAGTTTATGCAAGTGAAGGTATTCTTAAAATTAAGTTGATTCATATGGCGATGTGACAGTTTTTAAAATAGTAATATATAAAAGATTACTGGGTGATGACCAAACTACTCTCTAGAGAAATGGTATTTCTCCATAGATAAATGTGAGCAGAATATTACAATGCATCAGGAATCCTATCACTGGCTTATGCTCAGATAGATGCAGTAGTTTCTATAGTTAGTTGTAATACATTTTAATTAAAATAAATATCAACTTGTTTGAAAATACTAAGGAAACAGGTTTCATCCAAGTACGTAAATTGCAAATAACCAAATGCTAAAATACAAACCTTGTGCATCATTTTTAGTGTTCATGAGCTCATCTGCTGACAGTTCTCTTCCGACAGTAAACTTGAACGTAACAGAAGGACGTGATAATCTCTGGGCTAAAACTAAAGCGGCGTTCAAGTATGTACATGATCACTATATAGACCAAGCAGACTGGTTTATGAAAGCTGATGACGATACCTTTGTTATAGTGGAGAATCTAAGGTAAGCATTAATGGCGAAATAAAAATACTTTTAGATTATGTACTTACACACTTACTACATGCACTTTCAAATATATTCCCAATAGCTGAACTATTTGCAGTCTTGGTGCTATATTGTACGTCTACAAAGAGATATTTGCAGAGGCTTGAACCAAAGCAGGACATCTACAAGCTCTAAGAAATTAATTGTGCATTAAAAAATGCTATCCTTTCGGTTTTGAAATAATGCCAGTAATTGTATTCAAGATAATTATACTTTGCAAATGTCTAAATCAACCATGATGAAAGGTGAACTCTATGTGTTTGCTACGAACTATTCCACTGACCAATGTTAAAAACAGCAACTGTTACTGTTAAAATAGTTGATGGACATATTCATTTTAAAATAAAATGAGGATAGAAATAAATCTATTACGTTTGACACCTAATTGAGTTTGATATCTTCCTGCCTTTCTATGTTTTCTAAAAAGTAAGGTATTTAACAAGGTTCTGTTTCATGTCCTCATGCAATGACAATGAAAATGACAATTTATTTATTGATACTGGCCACCGGCCCTTTACAGCATGTTTTATACAATACATACATATTTACAAACACTGGTACCCGAAGACATTCGAAAATGTAATTACTTATAACATTACATTTTTTACAATACCAAAAAGCCTTTGTGGAGTTAACAAGGAGATATGAATATAACATATTTTCCAAAAATGGTAGTTTTATTTCTTAACATACATAAAAGGCACAACTCTATAAATCTGTATTCAGAGTAGCTAAAATCTCACTTCTCTCTTTAAAAGCGAAGTATGCATATTTTGCTAAATTTTGGATAACATTTTCTGAAATGGAACTCATTAAAACATTGAATTTATGAACATTTGGAATGATATGGAATTTGTTAGGGATATAGTTTTCCCTAATTGCCGCAAGGTTCTACAAACCAGAACAAAATGATATTCGTTCTCAACAGCCATGTTGCACAACTTACAAATTCGTTCTTCTCTTATAACATTTCGGTATCTTCCTGTTTCAACTTCAAGATCATGGGAAGAAGTTCTTAAAATTGAAAGAGCTCGTCTAAATTTCCTCTCCGTTATACTATTCAAATACTTTTCATGTGTGACGGTATTTTTAAATTGGCAAAAAACTCAGCAATTTTGGGCTTTCCTGTACCTGTGACACTCATTGCTGTTGGTATTGGTCTTTTAGTCTTTGTACAAAACAGTTGACAAAGAAATTTTCATTATAACCCATTGATCTGTCCAAGCATAACCAAAGCCATTAGAAAATAATAGATTTCTTATACCAGAACACCAATTTGTTTGTCCACAATCATCAAGATACTTCAACATAAGATAACTTTTCTTAACCAGTCTAGCATCACCCATTTTCAAGATTTTACACCAGTATCTTAAACATCTTTTGGCAGAGTTAATATATAGTGGAAATCTTCCACAATCACCTAAAACAGCTATGTTCATAGACTCATGCAAGGACGACAATGGTTGGGGTATCTGACCCCAAATTTCAATCCATATAATGAATAGGACTTTTGGTCATATTAAAGAACACTTTCTGAGGAAGTTGGCCATTTCGATGAGACGGGCAGAAATTAGAACACGTTTAGCTTTTAATGCTTGTTCACTAGTCATTCTAGAAAGCGATAGTTGTTGTGACAATGTTACACCTACATAGCTAAAGCTCTTAACAGCTTCAATAGCTTTGCCGTCATAGACCCATTTTTCGTGTTTGGATAGCCTACCTCCCTTTTTAAAAACCATTATTTTAGATTTCTGTGGATTAACTTTGACCTTCTTTTCATCAGAAAAGGATTTTAACACATTTAACAACTTTTGCAAACCAACAACTGTATCTGCTGTCAAAGCAAGATCATCAGCGAATAATAATGCTAACAGTTCAGTTATATCTGGAAAAAGTTGAATACCTCTTATACCACTGTTTTCTATTAATTTAACTAATTCATCCATGAAAATGAGGAATAAAATTGGAGATGCCAAACAGCCTTGTTTTAGACCTACTGGACAGTTGAAATAATCTGTCAAACCTTCATCTGTTCTAACACAGGCTTCTACAGATCGATACATGCCAGTTATTGCGTTATATAATTTCTCTTTTAGACCTGAACGTATCATTGCCCCCAAAGTTTTTCCCTTTTTATTAAATCAAAACATTTCATAAAATCTATGAAGGCTACATATAGTTTACCATCGGCTTTAGCCAGATGTTTATTAATCACTGCTTGTAAAATAAACACATTATCAGTAGTGGAGTAACCTTCGCGGAACCCGGCTTGAGGTTCTCCGAGTTTATCAAACATATTCATGAATATAGAAATTCAACCGCCTTGTTAGTATACTGGTATAAATCTTGCTAAATATATTTAATAGGGAAATGCCTCTGTAATTATCAGGAGAGTTAACACTACCTTTCTTTTGGACAGGAATGATTATTGCCTTACACCAAGATTCTGGGAAAGATCCAGAATCATAAAATCTATTAAATAGTCTTCCTACTTAAGGTAACAACAGATCTATACCATTGATAAAAAATTCAAGGCATTCATGCATGAACTGATTGTCTGAATTATTGGAAAATTTCTTGTATTTTGTACAGAATTCAGAACAATTGAAGGGGTCTTGCTGGAAAAAATACTTTGCCCCGTCATTTACTACTCTTTAGATCTATTCAATAGCAAAATAACTGCAAAAATAGTTTTAATTTAGAAATACGTAGACATGTAACATAAAAACTTCCAGGAAAGTCACTGCAAAAGCTTAAGTGCTAAATATGCAATATAATATATACACTAATTTTAAAGAAGTAAAAAAATAAACTACATGTATTTGTAAAAAGAGTCAACAAATTTCCTTACAATTATTTTTGCATCATACATTTGCAAATGGGTCATTCTTCAACAGTCGAACTTACATTGTGTAAACATTTTCAATCTTTCCTAATTCAGGTTTATGTTACAAGACAAAGATCCAAATACTGGCGTTTTCTACGGTCGTCGTTTTAAACCGTACGTGAAGAATGGTTACATGTCCGGTGGGGCCGGCTATGTACTCAGTAAAGAAGCACTGAAGGTATATATAGATTCTACATGTCTTTGGATAATAGTTTTAAATATCCGAACAGCTGCTTAGTAAACATTCACCAGAAGGGTTCCTTTTCCAAATCAGCGATCCGATGAATTGCTTCTACTACCAAAACTAAAAAAACAAAAATCGGTGACACATTCTTCGAAAAGCCAGTGCTACTTACATATAAGAAGACTTACCTACCTGTGCTCATCTGAGGTGAGTTTTAAGACATATATGCTGTACAACACCATTCGTTTCAATTTTAAAATTACAGAGATTTTACGCCGCACGGGATGATCCAGAAAAATGTAGACAAGAGGGCGGAGAGCCCGAGGATTTGGAAATGGGAAAGTGCTTGGAAGCAGTAGATGTGAAGCCGGGAGACTCGAGGGACGAACTGGAGCGGGAACGTTTCCATCCGTTTGTTCCAGAATATCATTTGGTACCTGGAACTCTACCTAAAGACATGTGGTATTGGGCGTACAACTATTATCCAGCAAAAGAGGTAAACTGAGTAATAGAACAAAAAGGTCGTTACACAACTTGTGATAATTTTTAATTAGAATGATTAAAGGCTATGTGTGTTCAAAATTACCAATAATTACCAGTCACAATTGATAGACGTTCATAACTTTAAGTGTTTTGTACAATTTACAAAAATTTAAATGTTGTTCTTGGCCGTATATGGGATCTTACCAATTTAAGACCGGCAGATAATAAGCTAATACTATAATGTATTGCTCATTCGAGCTTCGTACTGATATTGTTACCTTGCTTTGCATTTTTGCCTGTTTTTAGTAAACATATATCAAGAAAATATATTTTACAAAAAGAAGATTTTGAAAAAATATCTTCATTTTGCCAGCATTTCCCCTATGTACATTTGAATCGCCCATTCTAGTTTTATATACACTGTGTAACGAGTAAAGTTTTGTTTCTGTTACAGGGCCCAGACTGCTGTAGTGACTATGCAATCAGTTTCCACTATGTGCCTCCAAACATGATGTATGTACTTGAGTATTTAGTTTATCACTTGAAGCCGTTTGGTTATGGGGCGGTTGTAAAACAAGACTGTAGTGAAAATGTAGAGACTGGAGACATATTCAAGCCAACAGGAGGTACGGAGAAACTAGAAGGAGTCGACTCTACAAGCACACAGACGTCTGTGGGAAATTACTCTGAGACCACACCACAAGTAAATGAAAGTGAATCCAATGGTACAAGTTCATCCAGAAAAAGAAAGTTGCAGACTAACATCGATATAGAAATGGATACAAAGACATGAATATTGCAAAAGAAGAAGATATATAAAGACAATGAAGAGAGAGAGGTGGGGGGGGGGTATAATAGGAGCGAAACGTGCATAGAAGTTGATAAAAACAACAAAAACAATCTCTGTCATTTTAAATACAGCAAGTCTGCCTCCATTTCACAGATGTAAAATAAACTCTAAAAACTGTCAATTTCGTGGAAATGCTCTGAAACTTATTTTTGTGTTCAAAATCTGTACTTTCCCAAATTGTTTCATTGCAATATTAACATCTCAAATTTAATCTATTTTCTGTAAACATCAACTTTTCTCTGACCATTTTTTATGTCCATGGCGTCTTGTGCTAGACATTTGATGTGATCGTCGTAATGAATTCTATCATTGTCTGGAAAAGGAACAGCATTCCTAGCACTCTAGCACTCTAAATAATATGTCTACGTAGACAAACATGTTTTGTATCACCCTCTATGGTTTATATCTACACTTGTTAATTGTGCACTGTACTTTAATTTCTTAGTTATTTTTTATGCATTTGTACTTGTTTTTGGCTTTAAATGTGAAGTTCAGACAGACCTGTTATTTGTTTTTCAATGTCTTCCATGCATTCTAAAGGAACCTACCGTATATAGTTTTGGCATGAAAATAAATATTTCATCATACATAAAATCTCAAAAATTGATGCATTGTGTTCAGGCACTTATCTTTATAGAACTGACATGTTTTAAAATATTGTGTATAATGGTTTTTCTGTTGACATTAACGTAAAATGTATCTATTTTCACTGTACTGTGATGCTTCGAATTATGTTTAAGTAAAAAGTTTAAAATAATGTGCTCACAAAATGCTGGGAGGATTTTCTTTTGAAACTAAGTTGTCATAATTGTGATGCATTCGGTACATATTGCTATGGTTGTAACATGAATACATTAGTAAAGACACAAAGTGATATAGCCATAAAGATTGCAGTTCTTAGGAGGTCACAATTTATTATATGAATATGTCGTTAGTCAGGTGTTTAAATCTGGAAACGAATAAAATAATGCGAGTATATTCTGGTTCTCGTCACCACAAAAGACCACTAAATTTAGTAAAATATTTTTTTCAACATGGCTTTTTAAACAAAGCGAGCAACTTTTGGTAGCCATAAACTGAAACTTTTTGTAGCAGTTAATAGAAGGACCTGTGCCATACATTTATTTTACAAACTGATTAAACTTTACAATCACCTATTATGGTAAATATGAGAGAATTGATTTAACGTCTTGTTAAAGCTTTGGGTAGTGGTTAATTGTTTAGTGTTTTGATAATGTTGGTTAGTTCTGAAAATAATCTATTCTTGTAATAGTTCAGGTGTTATTTTTTTGATGTGATATTTACTTATCATTTTGATCTCCGGGGGTAGTATTTAGATTTTTCTTATTTTAAGATTGTTAATTATTTATCATTGTGAGTTCTGGGTAGTCGGTGATGATTTCTATTTAAGGTTTAATTAATAAATCAGTTGGTATTCTGATCTTATGGATATATCGCTATGCTGTTCTTGTTATTACTTATTTCATGATCTCTGGGCAGTTGTTCATTATTTAAAAATGTGTTCTCTGTGTAGTTTTGTCATTGACAGGTTTGAATTTACCTATCAATATATCGGTTCGATTTTTTTTGTGTTTCCCTGTTTTGTTAAAATGTTCAAGAGAAGGCTATAGTAAAATGGAAAAATAAGAAAATACATTTAATACTGACAGTAAATGTCTGCATTCAAGGAATACGAGAGACAAAATTTCAATTTAAGCCAAAATACCTCCCATACTTCCCTCCAAATTCAAAGCACCTTTAACACAATAAATGTTTTTGTATTTCATCATATTATCGATCATATTGGTGCTTCAATTGAATTGTTTACTACACTGCCTTCTTGGTGCTATATTTAATCAAAATGCAATCTATATACGGATATAATGTATAATCGTACATGCAAACGTACGTCAATTGTTTTATTCAAATTTTATTTTCAAAGTTTAGAATATGATAGTTTAAAATTGTAATAAGTTCAGTACGATAAAATCCCTGTTAAAACTGACGCTTAATTTCAAATTAATGAGCAAGAATTGAATACTGGCTGCCAAAATCTCTTTCGCTTGTTGTCGGTATACCATTATTTTTTAAAAAGTATCTTTTGTAATATAAATATTTTTATTGAGATATTGGCGGCTACCTGCTAGTGAATTTTGGATTGAAGAACACATTGTCGATATATTAGATGGTATATAAACACAGGGTCCAGACTATGTCCTCTGTTTCAGAAAGCAATATAACATTGCTGCAATTTTTTTAAATGAAGATATAGACGAGTAATTTGGCTGATAGACGAGTACTTTGGCTGAATCTTCCGAATAAACTTTAGTCTTTGTTACAAAATGTGAACTTAAGTAAAGCTGTATATAAACTGTCTTTATTGAAAGCAATGTAATCATGAAACCCTTTGGAAAAAGTCATACTGTATTAATATAGTCAAGTAAGATGCTCAGAACCAATGACCGATTTACAGGGAAATAAAAAATATTAAACTGAGTAATTTCTCTGAATATCAGAAAATGAACATGGAAGTAAACTTTACAAAAAGAGCGCATTATCCCTTTTTACTAGGAAAGTCGAAAAATATTTTTTCAATGGTTCAATAGAAATTAATCTATTATAGGCCTATATATGTTTAGTTATAGAAGTTACTGTTCATGTTTCGAAGAACATTTACATGTTTCTGTTTAAAAATAATATTAGTCACCGAGGCTTTCGGCATCTAGTCAGTTTTTGTGTCTTTCTACAATTTATCAAATATTCACTTCCTTTCATAATTAGACTTATATTTAATAAGCGCCAGATTTTGGCAGAAGACACGGAATACAGTTAATCAGCAAAATTTCAAACGGCCATATCCACTGAACGGAAATAAATCTCACTTTAATATGTAAATATTTTGTGGAAATAACAGCACCTCAACGACAAACATCATTAATTGTTAAGATAATGACATTATAAGCAGCATTTTAACGTCATGAGATAAATAATTCATTGTGTACAGTAATGTATGGAAATTTAAACTCTTATTCAATATGGATATTGATTTCCGAAAACGAAAACGCTTGATGCTGTTTATGATCTGAATAGAACTTCCGGTATAACACCACTAAGTTCTTGTTTCCTAAACTTTCTGTTGAAAACATGTTTCCTAAACTTTCTGTTGAAAACAAGGGAGATAACTGCGTTAGCTTCCTTAAAAAGTCAGAATAAGTAACTGCTCTTGATGGTCTTATTGGCTTAGTTTTTATTTTTATTATAGTTACTTGCAAGTATCTATGCACTTTCTTTGGGTAATTGCAAGTTTATTGTACTGGGACTCGTATTTCATATTCGAAAATCTTATTGAATGTGGTCAAGAGTTCTTGGCATTGTGAATCTGTCTCTTCAACATTATCCTGCGAACAGTTTAATTAGCATATTATATAATATATTTTATATGTTAACAATATGTTTTGACCGAATTGGCAATGGAAATTTATTTAATTGGTGTGAATAAGGACTTGCTAATGCAAGAAAGACTTTATCCAATACGTACATATATTTGCTTAAATGCAGCTCAAAACTGAAAATAAAACAGCTTGCGGTTGAGCTAAAGAACACCCACTTGATTTTAGATTATGATTGAATCATTCCAAAGTAACTTTATTACATTTTCCCTGGTGTTTCTGCATTTTACCTCTTCTGTTGTTTTATAGAGATATGTGCATCTTTTATTTGGACACTACCATTTATTGTTTAAGGTGTTCTCACTAAAACATTACTGACTGAATTGTGAACAATGTAGATACAATGTACTAGACTGATCGCATGCACATGCAGGCTTACGATCTGCACGGGGTCACAAAGACCGAAACGCTTGATACCTGAAAAGTAAGTTTATCAGTTTAATGAGATATACGTTCGGAATTTTTAATGAAAATATTTTGCAGCTTTAGTAATTACATTTGAAAGGAATACAGTTTAAGCACTGTGTCTTGAAACCATATCTACATGGCAACACGTTTGGTTGAATTAAAAATTAATAGCATCAACCAGTCTTGTATCCGGCTAAGTACTCTTAGCATTGTCATTATGTCCTTGATTTAAATAAAAACATAAATACGGACAAATATTCTTGCAAATGGACGAAATTAGATTTTTTATTTGCTATCAATGTACATCCGGATTCTAGCATGTGAAGCTGTTAATTATACATTTAGACCAGAAAAAATATCATAGAATTACATTAGTCAGTTAAGTGCTAAAACGATATCAGTCCAGTTACTTTCTATGATACCATTCTGTTTAGCTGAAAAATATCAATCACTAAACCATCTCACTGATTTGGGAGCTAATTGTTTGAACCCCGCTTCCGATAGAAAAAGATTGGCAGTTTCTTACAAATGATATGTGTCCAATACTCCTCCTTCGTAGGAGCAATGGATAAATTATGTAAACCATCCGTCTGTATATAACTGAAATATTGATGAAACGGGGGCTGAACCCCAAGAAATAAATATTATAGATCAAGAAAGACTTTTATCTGTAAAAAAATAGTTTTCTGTTACTGCTATTATTGTAAAATAATAAACGTAGATTAGGACATATTTGAGTAATGAAAGAATATGTGCCAACACTTGGCAGAATAGTTTTGTCAGTGATTTAGAATATGAATTATACATTATCTAAAATGACATTAGCTAATTTTGCATTAGCTTAGTTCAATCAATATCATTCATTATAAGCAGACAATTGTAACTAAATTGTGTGTGATTCACCAACAGTTAAAGATCTAATAATAGTGTCATTGTGGTTTGTACATTTTGGTCCTTCCGGCCATATGACTTGTGCTATACAAGTCAAATTTATTGTTGATATTGCGTGAAAATGACAGTATCCTGGATATGAGAAATATGCCTAGTTTTCACCAACACCAAGGTTCTAATAATTTATTTATCATTATGGTTTGTTGATTGCGTAGATATGAATTATGTTGAAATAATAATTGTTATATATATGGCGACTGTCATGCCATTATCCCAAAATGAAAGGTATAATTACGACTTTTGTTGAGTTATTTGATCGACAAATCATTTGTATTTGTAGCTGTAGATTTAACTTTTGTTACATGTTTTGCCAATTGATTAATATTACTTTATAAGGTAGAAATGAATCAAAGGAAATTCATATAAGAACTGTGATGTTTGTGATTTTGGCAAAATAGCTGATAGTGCGCATGTTGAACATTTAGGGCTACGGCCATCCGTCGTCCGCACTTGGGTTTGTTTAATTTATAGACACCATATTTTCAAAGCATTCTAAATTAAACTAAGATACAATGAACATTGCCATAATATTTCGATAAACTGTGGACTAGATCAGTAAATTAAGTCCGGAGTTATTGCACAACTTGTTAATACTCAAAAAGCTAAGTTTCTTTAGCACCTGTCACTTCATCTGAAAGGAATCCTTCTTACCAACCAACATATATCAAGTTTAATATTGGGACATATAGTATCAACATATTCATAATAATTGGTTGTTGTTTAAAAAAAAAAAAAAAAAAAAACAGTTTTTTTACCTTAATTACCATGCAGGCGCCTATGGTTGGCCATCGCCAACAAAACTAATTAATTAAGCCGCGGTAAAAATATTTAAGCTCCGGCATAAATATGATTTTAGCCGCGGCATAAATAATTAAGTTCCGGCATAAATATGATTTAAGCCGCGGTTAAAATATTTTAGCTCCGATAAAAATGCGATTTTTGCTGCGGCTTAAATCATATTTATGCCGGAGCTTAAATATTTATGCCGCGGCTAAAATCATATTTATGCCGGAGCTTAAATATTTATGCTGCGGCTAAAATCATATTTATGCCGGAGCTAAAATATTTTTACTGCGGCTTAATTAATTATTTTTAGTGGCGATGGCCAACCATAGGCGCCATACTTTTAAAGCATTTTCATCTTAATTTAAGAAAATAGGTAGGACTTATATATTATGGCTATATTTCGTGATGAACTGGGTCTGGCTTCTGTTTTTTTAAGTGTCATTAGTTCTTTATCTAACTAATATAATCCGTATTTGACCCTATTTTCAATATAGAGAACATGTAACAGTTGTTAAACATATTTGACAGAATTGACGAACATGTTCCTTAAACAATTGTGCAACATGTTTGACAGAATTGACGAACATTTGACAGAATCATGCTCCTTAAACAATTGTTAACCATATTTGACAGAATTGACGAACATGTTCCTTAAACAATTGTTAACCATATTTGACAGAATTGACGAACATGCTCCTTAAACAATTGTTAACCATATTTGACAGAATTTACGAACATGTTCCTTAAACAATTGTGCAACATGTTTGACAGAATTGACGAACATATTCCTAAAACAATTGTTAACCATATTTGACAGAATTGACGAACATGTTCCTTAAACAAGTGTTAACCATATTTGACAGAATTGACGAACATATTCCTAAAACAATTGTTAACCATATTTGACAGAACTGACGAACATGTTCCTTAAACAATTGTTCAACATGTTTGACAGAATTGACGAACATATTCCTAAAACAAGTGTTAACCATATTTGACAGAATTGACGAACATGTTCCTTAAACAAGTGTTAACCATATTTGACAGAATTGACATGGCCATCAGGTCTTTGAAACTATTAGTATGCTAAGAGTCAATATCTCTGGTATTACAAAATAAATTTTATGTACCATTGTTTACACTACAGCCGTCACAACTCTTAAACAATCAGATATGATATATGTTTTTTATTGACATAAAACCTGTACTGAGTTTTATCATGATATAGAAAAACATGTTTAATGTGGTTGACCTATAACTTCAAAACACATTAACAACCTAATTATCTAAGCTATGGGCAGCACCCAAAGAGCGTGTCATGGGTTATATATTCTTGTAACCCATTCACGTCCAGTGTCTACGTTCCTAGGCAGACGTCAGATATAATGTGTTCTGATCAGAATTTAAACATTAGCACTTTTGAAACACACGTTTGCCTAACATCCCTATTTGAAGAAATATACTTGCCCAAATTGGAAGTAAGAAGATGCCATTGTAAAATTGAAGGTATAAATGGCTAAAATTTAACAAGAACTGCTATATTTGACAATGTTTAAGAATGGTGATCTAATCAGTCAGGATTCCGATAGTTGAATGCAATCTGTCCGTTGTATATCAACAACTTATTGTATGTTTACAGAATAGAGGCCATATCTAAATTGAGAAATAATGAATGAGTAAATTGCATGGAAATTATTGATTTAGCAAACGTACTACATCACTGGTATTAACTTTGTTTTATATTATTTAGAATTGTGTTATTTCTTTTTCGACATTAACACTACCAATTTATGCATTGTTTTGTAGTGTTGCATGCCCCAAAGAGCCATTACTTAACCAATAAATCTTGAAAACCGTTTGAAGTCAGAACAATGTTGAAGCCTTAGAGCATGTATTGTGTTAATGTTGTTCGCCTCCGAGTACTTATTCACCTCTTCAAAAAAGGACTTCCGAAGATCGGGTTGACCAAGACCGGCCAAAAGACCAAGACCGGCCAAAAAAAAAAACGGGGGGGTTTTGGGGGGGGGGGGAAGGGGGGGGTTTGGGGGGGGGGGGGCGCCATCGGACCTTGGAACCGGAAAGTAAACGGACAGGGGGGGGGGGGGGGGGGGGGGGGGGGGGGGGGGGGGGGTTCGGGGTCCCCCCCCCCCCCCCCCCCCCCCCCCCCGCCCCACCCCGCGAGTCTATGCCCCTGTTTAAATTAACAGAGAAATTTTACTTTGTGAAGGTTGGAGTGATCGTATTACAAGGGAGAATTAATGTAATCACAGTAACTAATCTTAATCTCTTGTTCTCGGTAACGTTTGTGGTAATAAATGCATTCTCCATTGTATAAGTCCACATATTTTAAATACATGTATTTCCATCAGTAAAATTGCTTTTAATTGGTTCCAATATCTTAAACTAGCAGTACAGATGTTGCGCTTGAAATTGAAAAGAAAATAATTAAATAAAATTGCAATGAAAATTAAAACAAATACTGTGGGAGCTACTTTCCTCCCAGAGTAACATTATCAAGCGTCTTGAGTACTCTATTGTCATTAAAATGATGGTTATGTAGTAATATTCATTACATAATTACCCTCTTGAACATATTTTCGCAGTTTTCTGACGTAAGAAACAGTTGGTGAGTTTAATCTTTATTTTGCTAATAATGATTATTATTTTTATTTTTAGAGATAACTAATTAAGTCACAAATGTTAAAACAAAAATATTCTAACAATCTGTTTTCTTTGAAAAAGAGTATAAACCAATCAATAGTAACACAGGCATACCTTGTAGTTTATTATCTCATTTTTCATGAGAGCAGCAGCTGTTGGCTGCCATACAGTGCCTATGGTATAATACCTTAATAAGAACAAGGTTATATACTGCCATTTGTACAAGAAATATCAGTGTGGCATTTATACCGCACAACCCACAAGTAATCGAAAATGGTAAATGTGGGAGGTGTAAGTAAATAAATATGGAAAACTCGGCGACTGCTTTCGGGGGTCGGTGATTTGCATGAAATATATTTGTTTGACTACAGTTTGCCCACAATATTCATATTCTAACCAAAGTGATACTACCGTTCGAAGAAACCATTGCAATCTTAAGATAGACAGTTGGCAATGATGCATACTCATTGAAAAAGTGATATAATTAAACTATATCAATATGTGCAAGAGCTTTTATTTCTATTGAATACGAGTGAAATACAGCTAAACTTTATTTTGGCTATCCTAGTCCAATATTTGTAAGGTTTTTTTTCATTTGTATTTGGTTATAAATGAGACAGCTCAATATGTGTTATTTTTTAAAACGTCACTGGTATTTAAGCATTTTACGTAACCATGATATCATATGGCCATTTTGAAAAGTACTTCAACTTTAACTTTTAGCCACTAAAACTTTAACTTTAAAGCACGATAACTTTAACCCTCAAGTACCATAATTTTAACTTTAAAGTACTATAACTTTAACGTTTAAGCACTATAATTTTAATTAAAGCATTAGTTTAAAGAGCTTTATTCGTAACCCTACTTATAATAAGTTATTCTCTATTTAAGGGAAAAGCTCTTAGAGCAGTATTCTATACGCAAATGGCGCCAAATTAAGATTGCCTAGAGGAAATAATATGGGGTTTAAGAGATCTCACTTTCAATGAAAATTTAACTTAAGTGCATATCTCTTTAGACTGACAAAAGAGGCGTTTCATGTCATAACTGCACAACATTACAAGAAAGTATATGAAATTATAACATGGAAAACTGTGAGATAATTGTATTTCAGTCAGTACTAGCATCTTGCTTAACTTGCATGAAACACGAGGTTCCTTTTGACATCATGTTTTTAAAATATTTAAGTACAGGATGTACCTACATAGTGATAAGCAAACCTTATCAGACTTTTGCCTTTAATTGCAGTTTGTCATTTACGCCCGCTACCCTTCTGAAATATGGGTCAATATTGACTTCCTTAAGATGATATACAAGCCTCCATCTTATCACATCACAGTCAATACCATTCTTCAAAACCAAAGAGTTTCGGCTTGAATTCGGTGACCTGTCTGTTTCCTGTTTCTTAATTTGATCATACATATCATCTTAATGCACTTTTGCTTTTACACAACTATCGTTAACAAAGTGCATGATAGAATAAGAAATATTCAGCTAAATCATTACCAAGTGTAAATGGAGGTTCATTTTAACTTCAATGACAAGAGAAATATTAAAGGGAGAAGTAGAAAGGTCTATTAACGTTACATTTTCAACTAAGTGGTAATAAACAGGTCTAGGATGAAACTTAAAAGCTTCTTATGTCAAATAAGGCCACAATATGTAACTATCCATATATATTTATGCCATACAAACCATTGTTTTACGTTTTGACAATCTGCGGCAGTGTAACGTTTAACGAGCAGTCTTTCGTTGTTTTGACACTCATCAAGCTATAACGACGCTTGTTGTCATGAGTCAATTAACATCATGATCAGTTGGTGGCCAACGAACGCCACACTGTCAGAGAATTCTTGACAATCAGGATTCTTTGATGGTCATATACAAAGTGTTTGGCTTTTGTTATTTTTACAGATTTATTGTCCTACTTCTAAGGTTTTGTTTGGTTTTTATATATACGGTATGTCATATTCTATGAAAAAAATGCTGTCATGACTTTAGAAGACATTGATGAACATGATGAACAGAGAATACTAAAACCCAGAAAAGAACAAACCGGACACTACCTGTAGAAGAAATATATATGTATGGCAATCAGAAGACATTTATTCCCAAAGTGTTCCTTCAATATCCCAAAATCTCAACTATTAACAGGACGTTCATATTATCTCTTTCTTAGTTTATATCACTTTATATTATATGAACTGAGAAGTATCTGTTTAGATACAGCTAAAGTTACGTTATATAAGTAAGATGCTAGAAATCTGACGTCTGTGATATTCATATTATAACTATAATACAGTATGTAGTATGTTTAGAAGTATAAATATATGCATATGCAACTATCAGACTTCTGAGGCTACTAATATAATATAATAGTATACTCTGTAATTGTTTGGGTGACGTATTGAGTATAACTTCTTCTGACTCGACAGTCCTGTAAAATCTCAGCAGTCCGTCGGGGCCACTGAGATGGCTGTTATCAAACTTCGCTCAGACATTGTGTCAATAAACATTAGAAGATAGGGTAACATTATAAAGAATTGAACAATTTGAAAAACTGAAATATGTAAGTGGTGGAGTTCAATGCATACAGGATATAAAATACATCAAGTTTGTATGAATTTAAGAGAGTAGTGTAAAATATTATACTTTTTTTGCGGGTATCAATAAATACATTAGGGCACAACGACACTTCAGTCATTATTCATTGTTACTCTCATTGAAATTTCATTTACCGAAACATACGTCTCTTTTCAGGAGCCTTTACAATTCCTTCTAGCGCTCGTTCGTGTCAACAAATTATCAAATGCTTAATCTTTTGGATCTCGCATTTAAAAATGTTGTTTTATTTCAGAATTGAAATCTGAAGCCAACTTACCCGTAATTACAAGATATTGTTGCAAAAATCATTAAACATTTACTATCAACAAATAAGCAACTGTTTAATCTTGTTGACATCACATTAACTTGTTTTATTTTTTAATTGAAGTTTGACTAGTTAATCAAAAAAACCTGTCTATCTTTAGTAATAATCCCCGTAATTGGAAGAAGATAGTTTTGCAAAATTCATAAAATATTTATCAATTAAATAAAAGTATTATCAAGATAAACATTTAATAGATGTTAAATAGTACTAAAAGAACCAATCAAGTCGGTGAGTGACATTGAAATTGAATTGATATGGCTAAATTTATAAAATCTATAAAGGTGATAAAAGTAATGCTGACTTTAAAAAAATATATTTTGATCCGTTTTGGCTAATGGCATTCACTGTTTAGAGCAGACATTGAAACAGTTACTAGATTTGCAAACAAACCTGATTTAAAACTGTTTAAGAAACGAAAATAAGACAAATCCAGGCAGTTTTCATACGTTATGTCTTTGCTATATTAGAGCAACCTACTTTGACAATATACGGTATGTACCATAACATATTTCCAACACCTTGGAAAGTTGGTCATCACAAAATAAACATCATATCCGCTCTACCCTTTTGCTCAAACTTGCCTTTATCATGCCGGAATGACCCAACGTTCACAAGTTTGGAGTAAACGACCATGCTTCTACTACAAATCAAAGAAGCATCTCATGAACAAAATACAGTTGAAATCGCCATAACAATGACGCTTCTATCTATGAAGCCTTATATACTGACCATATATGGCCACAAGTAGCTGAAATAACGTCTCCTAAACACATACAGATCTACAACTTGACTGTGTGTATTTTGGATAGACAGACATACTGATGGTGCTCCTCATTAATGAAGATCTTCTATGAGCTACATAAACTAGATAATGAAGATCTTCTATGAGCTACATAAACTAGATAATGAAGATCTTCTGTGAGCTACTTAAACTGGATAATGAAGATCTTCTATGAGCAACATAAACTAGATAATGAAGATCTTCTGTGAGCTACATAAACTGGAAAATGAAGATCTTCTGTGAGCTACATCAACTGGATAATGAAGATCTTCTGTGAGCTACATAAACTGGATAATGAAGATCTTCTGTGAGCTACATAAACTGGATAATGAAGATCTTCTGTCAGCTACATGAACTAGATAATGAAGATCTTCTGTGAGCTACATCAACTGGAAAATGAAGATCTTCTGTCAGCTACATAAACTTGATAATGAAGATATTCTGTGAGCTACATAAACTGGAAAATGAAGATCTTCTGTCAGCTACATGAACTGGATACTGAAAATATTCTGTGAGCTACATAAACTGGATACTGAAGATCTTCTGTGAGCTACATAAACTGGATAATGAAGATCTTCTGTCAGCTACATAAACTGGATACTGAAGATATTCTGTGAGCTACATAAACTGGAGAATGAAGATCGTCTGTGAGCTACATAAACTGGATAACAAAGATCTTTTGTCAGCTACATAAACTAGATAATGAAGATCTTCTGTGAGCTACATAAACTGGAGAATGAAGATCTTCTGTCAGCTACATAAACTAGATAATGAAGATCTTCTGTGAGCTACATAAACTGGAGAATGAAGATCGTCTGTGAGCTACGTCAACTGGATAATGAAGATCTTTTGTCAGCTTCATAAACTAGATAATGAAAATCTTCTATGAGCTACATAAACTGGATAATGAAGATATTCTGTGAGTTACATAAACTGGATAATAAAGATCTTCTGTCAGCTACATAAACTGGATACTGAAGATCTTCTGTGAGCTACATTAACTAGAAAATGAAGATATTCTGTCAGCTTCATAAACTGGAAAATGAAGATCTTCTGACAGCTACATAAACTGGATAATGAAGATCTTCTGTGAGCTACATAAACTGGATAATGAAGATCTTCTGTGAGCTACATAAACTGGATACTGAAGATATTCTGTGAGCTACATAAACTGGATACTGAAGATCTTTTGTCAGCTACATAAACTAGATAATGAAGATCTTCTGTGATCTACATCAACTGGATAACAAAGATCTTTTGTCAGCTACATAAACTAGATAATGAAGATCTTCTGTGAGCTACATAAACTGGATAATGAAGATCTTCTGTGAGCTACATCAACTGGATACTGAAGATCGTCTGTGAGCTACATCAACTGGATAATGAAGATCTTTTGTCAGCTACATAAACTAGATAATGAAAATCTTCTGTGAGATACATAAACTGGATAATGAAAATCTTCTGTGAGCTACATAAACTGGATAATAAAGATCTTCTGTGAGCTACATAAACTGGATACTGAAGATCTTCTGTGAGCTACATAAACTGGATAATGAAGATCTTCTGTGAGCTACATTAACTAGATAATGAAGATATTCTGTTAGCTTCATAAACTGGAAAATGAAGATCTTCTTTGAGCTACATAAACTGGATAATTAAGATCTTCTGTGAGCTACATAAACTGGATAATGAAGATCTTCTATGAGCTACAGAAACTGGATACTGAAGATCATCCATCAGCTACATATACTGGATAATGAAGACTTCTGTGAGCTACATTAACTAGATAATGAAGATATTCTGTGAGCTTCATAAACTGGAAAATGAAGATCTTCTGTGAGCTACATAAACTGGATAATGAAGATCTTCTATGAGCTACAGAAACTGGATACTGAAGATCATCCATCAGCTACATAAACTGGATAATGAAGATCTTCTGTGAGCTACATTAACTAGATAATGAAGATATTCTGTGAGCTTCATCAACTGGAAAATGAAGATCTTCTGTGAGCTACATAAACTGGATAATAAAAGATCTTATGACAGCTACATAACTAGATAATGAAGATCTTCTGTGAACTACATAAACTGGATACTGAAGATCATCCATCAGCTACATAAACTGGATACTGAAGATCTTCTGTAGCTACATCAACTGGATACTGAAGATCGTCTGTGAGCTACATAAACTGGATAACAAAGACATTTTGTCAGCTACATAAACTAGATAATGAAGATCTTCTGTGAGCTACATAAACTGGATAATGAAGATCTTCTGTGAGCTACATCAACTGGATACTGAAGATCGTCTGTGAGCTACATCAACTGGATAATGAAGATCTTTTGTCAGCTACATAAACTAGATAATGAAAATCTTCTGTGAGCTACATAAACTGGATAATGAAGATCTTCTGTGAGTTACATAAACTGGATAATAAAGATCTTCTGTCAGCTACATAAACTGGATACTGAAGCTCTTCTGTGAGCTACATCAACTGGATAATGAAGATCTTCTTTGAGCTACATTAACTAGATAATGAAGATATTCTGTGAACTTCATCAACTGGAAAATGAAGATCTTCTGACAGCTACATAAACTGGATAATTAAGATCTTCGTGAGCTACATAAACTGGATAATGAAGATCTTCTATGAGCTACAGAAACTGGATACTGAAGATCATCCATCAGCTACATAAACTGGATAATGAAGATCTTCTGTGAGCTACATTAACTAGATAATGAAGATATTCTGTGAGCTTCATAAACTGGAAAATGAAGATCTTCTGTGAGCTGCATAAACTGGATAATGAAGATCTTCTATGAGCTACAGAAACTGGATACTGAAGATCATCCATCAGCTACATAAACTGGATAATGAAGATCTTCTGTGAGCTACATTAACTAGATAATGAAGATATTCTGTGAGCTTCATCAACTGGAAAATGAAGATCTTCTGTGAGCTACATAAACTGGATACTGAAGATATTCTGTGAGCTACATAAACTGGATACTGAAGATCTTTTGTCAGCTACATAAACTAGATAATGAAGATCTTCTGTGATCTACATCAACTGGATAACAAAGATCTTTTGTCAGCTACATAAACTAGATAATGAAGATCTTCTGTGAGCTACATAAACTGGATAATGAAGATCTTCTGTGAGCTACATCAACTGGATACTGAAGATCGTCTGTGAGCTACATCAACTGGATAATGAAGATCTTTTGTCAGCTACATAAACTAGATAATGAAAATCTTCTGTGAGATACATAAACTGGATAATGAAAATCTTCTGTGAGCTACATAAACTGGATAATAAAGATCTTCTGTGAGCTACATAAACTGGATACTGAAGATCTTCTGTGAGCTACATAAACTGGATAATGAAGATCTTCTGTGAGCTACAGTAACTAGATAATGAAGATATTCTGTTAGCTTCATAAACTGGAAAATGAAGATCTTCTTTGAGCTACATAAACTGGATAATTAAGATCTTCTGTGAGCTACATAAACTGGATAATGAAGATCTTCTATGAGCTACAGAAACTGGATACTGAAGATCATCCATCAGCTACATATACTGGATAATGAAGATCTTCTGTGAGCTACATTAACTAGATAATGAAGATATTCTGTGAGCTTCATAAACTGGAAAATGAAGATCTTCTGTGAGCTACATAAACTGGATAATGAAGATCTTCTATGAGCTACAGAAACTGGATACTGAAGATCATCCATCAGCTACATAAACTGGATAATGAAGATCTTCTGTGAGCTACATTAACTAGATAATGAAGATATTCTGTGAGCTTCATCAACTGGAAAATGAAGATCTTCTGTGAGCTACATAAACTGGATAATAAAGATCTTATGACAGCTACATAACTAGATAATGAAGATCTTCTGTGAACTACATAAACTGGATACTGAAGATCATCCATCAGCTACATAAACTGGATACTGAAGATCTTCTGTGAGCTACATCAACTGGATACTGAAGATCGTCTGTGAGCTACATAAACTGGATAACAAAGACATTTTGTCAGCTACATAAACTAGATAATGAAGATCTTCTGTGAGCTACATAAACTGGATAATGAAGATCTTCTGTGAGCTACATCAACTGGATACTGAAGATCGTCTGTGAGCTACATCAACTGGATAATGAAGATCTTTTGTCAGCTACATAAACTAGATAATGAAAATCTTCTGTGAGCTACATAAACTGGATAATGAAGATCTTCTGTGAGTTACATAAACTGGATAATAAAGATCTTCTGTCAGCTACATAAACTGGATACTGAAGCTCTTCTGTGAGCTACATCAACTGGATAATGAAGATCTTCTTTGAGCTACATTAACTAGATAATGAAGATATTCTGTGAACTTCATCAACTGGAAAATGAAGATCTTCTGACAGCTACATAAACTGGATAATTAAGATCTTCTGTGAGCTACATAAACTGGATAATGAAGATCTTCTATGAGCTACAGAAACTGGATACTGAAGATCATCCATCAGCTACATAAACTGGATAATGAAGATCTTCTGTGAGCTACATTAACTAGATAATGAAGATATTCTGTGAGCTTCATAAACTGGAAAATGAAGATCTTCTGTGAGCTGCATAAACTGGATAATGAAGATCTTCTATGAGCTACAGAAACTGGATACTGAAGATCATCCATCAGCTACATAAACTGGATAATGAAGATCTTCTGTGAGCTACATTAACTAGATAATGAAGATATTCTGTGAGCTTCATCAACTGGAAAATGAAGATCTTCTGTGAGCTACATAAACTGGATAACAAAGATCTTCTGTGAGCTACATAACTGGAAAATGAAGATCTTCTGTGAACTACATAAACTGGATACTGAAGATCATCCATCAGCTACATCAACTGGATACTGAAGATCATCCATCAGCTACATATCCTAGATAATGAAGATCATCCGTCACCTACATAAACTGGATAATGAAGATCTTCTGTGAGCTACATAAACTGAATACTGAAGATCATCCATCAGCTACATAAACTGGATAATGAAGATCTTCTGTGGCCTACATAAACTAGATAATGAAGATCTTCTGTAAGCTACATAAACTAGATAATGAAGATCATCCATCAGCTACATAAACTAGATAATGAAGATCATCCGTCAGCTACATAAACTGGATAATGAAGATCTTCTGTCGGCTACATTAACTAGATAATGAAGATCTTCTGTGAGTTACATAAACTGGATAATAAAGATCTTCTGACAGCTACATAAACTAAATAATGAAGATCATTCGTCGGCTACATAAACTGGATAATGAAGATCTTCTGTGAGTTACATAAACTGGATAATGAAAATCATCTGTCAGCTACATAAACTGGATAATAAAGATCTTCTGTGAGCTACATAAACTTGATAATAAAGATCTTCTGTGAGCTACATAAACTAAATAATGAAGATCTTCTGTGAGTTACATAAACTGGATAATAAAGATCTTCTGTGAGCTACATAAATCGGATAATAAAGATCTTCTGTGAGCTACATAAACTGGATAATGAAGATCTTCTGTGAGCTACATAAACTAGATAATAAAGATCTTCTGTGAGCTACATAAACTGGATAATAAACATCTTCTGTCAGCTACATAAACTGGATAATAAAGATCTTCTGTCAGCTACAGAAACAAGATAATGAAGATCTTCTGTGAGCTACAACAACTGGATAATAAAAATCTTCTGTGAGCTACATAAACTAGATAATGAAGATCATCCGTCAGCTACATCAACTGGATAATGAAGATCTTCTGACAGCTACATAAACTGGATAATGAATATCTTCTGTGGCCTACATAAACTGGATAATAAAGATCTTCTGTGAGCTACAGAAACTAGATAATGAAGATCTTCTGTGAGCTTCATAAACTGGATAATAAAGATCTTCTGTGAGCTACATAAACTTGATATTAAAGATCTTCTGTCAGCTACATAAACTAGATAATAAAGATCTTCTGTGAGTTACATAAACTAGATAATAAAGATCTTCTGTGAGCTACATAAACTAGATATTAAAGATCTTCTTTGAGCTACATAAACTAGATAATGAAGATATTTTGTAAGCTTCATAAACTGGAAAATGAAGATATTCTGTGAGCTACATAAACTAGATAATGAAGATCATCCGTCAGCTACATAAACTGGATAATGAAGATCTTCTGACAGCTACATAAACTGGATAATGAATATCTTCTGTGAGCTACATGAACTGGATAATGAAGATCATCCATCAGCTAAATAAACTAGATAATGAAGATCTTCTGTCAGCTACATAAACTGGATAATGAAGATTATCCATCAGCTACATAAACTGGATAATGAAGATCTTCTGTCAGCTACATGAACTGGATAATGAAGATCATCCATCAGCTAAATTAACTAGATAATGAAGATCTTCTGTCAGCTACATAAACTGGATAATGAAGATCATCCATCAGCTACATAAACTGGATAATGAAGACCTTCTGTCAGCTACATAAACTAGATAATGAAGATCTTCTGTGAGTTACATAAACTAGATAATAAAGATCTTCTGTGATCTACATAAACTGGATAATGAAGATCTTCTGTGAGCTACATAAACTGGATAATGCAGATCTTCTGTCAGCTACATAAACTGAATAATGAAGATTTTCTGACAGCTTCATAAACTGGATAATGAAGATCTTCTGTCAGCTACATAAACTGGATAATGAAGATCTTCTGACAGCTACATAAACTGAATAATGAAGATTTTCTGACAGCTACATAAACTGGATAATGAAGATCTTCTGTCAGCTACATAAACTGGATAATGAAGATCTTCTGTCAGCTACATAAACTGGATAATGAAGATCTTCTGTGAGTTACATAAATTGGATAATGAAGATCATCCGTCAGCTACATAAACTGGATAATGAAGATCTTCTGTGAGTTATATAAACTGGTTAATGAAGATCTTCTGTCAGCTACATAAACTCGATAATGAAGATCTTCTGTCAGCTACATAAACTAGATAATGAAGATCTTCTGTGAGTTACATAAACTAGATAATAAAGATCTTCTGTGAGCTACATAAACTAGATATTAAAGATCTTCTTTGAGCTACATAAACTTGGTAATAAAGATCTTCTGTGAGCTACATAAACTTGATAATGAAATTCTTCTGTGAACTACATAAACTAGATAATAAAGATCTTCTGTGAGCTACATAAACTAGATAATAAAGATCTTCTGTGAGCTACATAAACTAGATATTAAAGATCTTCTGTGAGTTACATAAACTAGATAGTAAAGATCTTCTGTGAGCTACATAAACTAGATAATAAAGATCTTCTGTGAGTTACATAAACTAGATAATAAAAATCTTCTGTGAGCTACATAAACTTGATATTAAAGATCTTCTGTCAGCTACATAAACTAGATAATAAAGATCTTCTGTGAGTTACATAAACTAGATATTAAAGATCTTCTTTGAGCTACATAAACTTTGTAATAAAGATCTTCTGTGAGCTACATAAACTTGATAATGAAATTCTTCTGTGAACTACTTAAACTGTACAATAAAGATCTTCTGTGAGCTACAAAAGCTAGACAATGAAGATCTTCTGTGAGCTACATAAACTAGATAATAAAGATCTTCTGTGAGCTACATAAACTAGATAATAAGCCAGATGTATCTGACATTACACTTTGGTTGTTTTTTTTACAGAGTTTCCATTTAGATGTATAAAAAGTGTGCATCGTTAATTGAATTGCTTATAATTGATTCCATACGTGTCGTTTTTATTTGCATATTGTATTGCAGAGCAATTTTCCTGTAAAAGGTTTGGTGACATTTCCAGAATTTCAAGATTCTCAGAAACTGTTTGAATTATTTGATGTTTTCCGCGTGAAAAAAGTAAAGGGTGAAGGGTTGAAATCAATAAATAAGCACTGGATATGCAGACACTGATAACATTCTGATTCACATTATAAAACAGGCACATAACAAGTCAATGGTGCTTAATTTGTTTATCAATACATACTATTAGAGTTCTGAAATCACAAAAGTTCAATATTTTAATTAAAATATATTGGTAACGAAGCGTGTAGAAAATCAGTCAATTTGATGACAGTAAGAATGATTCTTTCACTAGTACATGCAAATATATATCTGCGTACATTCAGTATACATGTTGCGTACAGTACATTATCATTTATGGAGAAATGTATGAAATATAATAAATTGTTTCTTTGGCTGAAAACCTAAAATGCAAAATTAGTGACATGTAGTTTACTTAAGATTGAAAGGTTTTCGGATGTTAGCAACTCCACACACTTTGTATTTGATGTTTTAAGTAACATATTTTATCAAATTTTATAAGTGATTTTCATTCTTAATAAAAGAAGAAAAACTCCAGTTTCACAACGCGTTTCGACTTTTAATCATAGTCTTCATCAGGTGAAACATAAAAGAGGAAATGAATAACAATGTTATAAATAACATGGAACGTCATGATATCACTGCAATTACGTTACAAAATAGTGTAACGATCGGTGAACGTAGTGAAAACGTTCGGTCGCATATGATGATAATATGCAAATTTAAAACCCATGTACATGTGACGGGGATTAAGGTAGTATATATAGGGCACAGAGACCCATTCAGGGTCGAGTATACTTTTCACTGAATGGATCTGCTGCGTCTTAGGCCCTCGGCTCGTTACAAATGGTGGCAGCGGTGGGATGAAGACAACTGCCAGACAGGAGTTGCCTTACCCACGAAGTTCCCAGGCCAAGACTCGGGACGAGTCTTCTCGGAGGGGAAGTAGTGTAACGATCGGTGAACGTAGTGAAAACGTTCGGTCGCATATGATGATAATATGCAAATTTAAAACCCATGTACATGTGATGGGGATTAGGGTAGTTTATATAAGGCACAGAGACCCATTCTTGGTCGAATATACTTTTCACTGAATGGATCTGCTGCGTCTTAGGCCCTCGGCTCGTTACATTAGCATACACATTTTGGCATGAGGTTAACATACTATTACCAAAAAATGTCTAGCCGTTGATTGATCAACGATCCGTATATTAACGGACAAGCCGGTAATACTCGTACACTTCACATATACCGTCATTGTATCCCATGTTAAAAATAAAAGTGTTCGCGTACAATACGTCAATGTATTTGTAACGTTTTAGTGACGTCACAAAGTGACAGTGAGGTATCATCAGGGCATTTGAAGGTCTGTTGACGTTCAGCCGTTCAATCCTTCAAAATTTAAGAAAGGGAAAGGCAATGAAAATGTTTTTTGTTTTTGTCGTGGTATATAGGGATATATTACCCGCCTCGACATAGTATCATAATCGCCTTACAGCTCGGGTTACATAAATCTAGGAGGGTAATATATCCCCATATGCCACGTCAAAAAACCAAATAACATATAATGCGTATAATGTTTGACTAGCTATTGCATGTTGTATATAATATCAAGACATTCTTTCTAGATATTTCTTAGGTGTAGGCCCCTACCACTTAGTTGACTTACAAAGTCTGATGCTTGAGAAAGACTTTCTAAAAAAAAGCTATTTGTGTCCCCTAGAAAGGATGTATTTTCAATACCCTAAGAAATTTTTCACTCAAAGAAATGTGTTTTATCAACGCCCATCTCATCACTACTAACGGAGGTAGAAGATGTGATGATCATTCTGTGAAAGGGCTATCAAAAGACGGAAGGGAATGGATGAGTTGTTAGAAAAGACTCTAACGACTGATGAAAGTCTACCCACTTGGGTACAAATACATTTACATTTTACTATAATCAATCTTTATTATCATAATAACCCACATATATACCGCTAATATATTGTCATTGTAAAAAAGAATGTTGCGAATTTGAAACTGATATCTTTTTACGTTTTAAAGTTTGATGGTCAGTGCGCTGTAGCATAGAATCTTAGTTTAAACAATATTTATTCTTGAAAATACATTGTATATATACATACATAGTACAAAGGTGTAACAATATAACTGTAATCTGAAAACAAGCTTTCAAAGAAAACTTTTATTAATTCATTTTCCGGGTTGATCACTATTTGACGGCAGTAACGTATACTATTCGGCATAGAATCTTCATACCAATAAACTACATGTACATGTAACGTGTTAAGAAAACAGTCACTGATAAGAAGAAATGGCACGATCTGCAAATTAAAGATATTGTCAAAACAGTATTATTATTATTATCTTAATAGTATTAAAAAAAATAATTGATATTTAAAAAACGGTCCCCTTCTGTGTTCTTTTTCAGTTTTATTTATTTCATATTCATTAAACAGAAGTAAATGAAAAAAAAAAAATATAACAGACATAATGACAATATATTAACAGTATATATGTGGGTTATTCTGATAATAAATATTTATTATTGTAGCGATGAATGTATCTGTACCCAATGACATTAATTCTACTTTAAAAGCACATGTGAGCATTCGCTGAATAAGAGATACAATACATTTTCTTCTATTTGTTTGAATTGAAACCTGAAACCTCGCGTTTAATAAGAAAAACAATATAAGACAAAACGTTTGAAATTCCATATTCATAAATTACACACACACGAGTAAGGGACGTGTATTGATAATAAAAAACAGTTTATGAAGGAAACGGAACTCCTTCCCTAGAAAATAATTAATGCGTTTCTTCGAAACACTCGAGGTAGTTCTGTTATTTTCTAATTATTTATTCTTCATCCATAACAGTATATTTCTTGCAAAACCCACATAACTGACGGACTATTTTGTCTGTAGTGTGACTATGCGGTAGGCGCAATAATATCACGTTGATGCTTAAGGGGCGATTTACCCATGGTATATGGCTGAGTTCAACTATTCCAGCGGGTGTTTCCAAACCCTCAATAATTTTCTGGCATATAGTACTAAATATTTGATATTTTGATTGCTGGAGTAATTAAAGGAATACAGATACCTGTAACAGCGTATTAAGAACGAGGGAAACTATTCCTGGACCTGTGTTTATAAAACTATTTTCACGTTAAACTCGGGCACAAGATCTTTTCCATCTCAAATACCATAAGAATGCACTTTAATAAATTGGATGTTGTTTCAAACGTGACTTTAACCGCCTACGACATATCTTTATAAAGAAGTTATGAAATGTTTAACACCATATTTATACAAAGTCTAAGCACGAAATCGAGTCGAGCTTGAGCACGGAGGCAGGTGTTTGGTATGGTAAAGAAGGATAAAGTATTGTATCTAAAGAGAGTATAGACATCCATATCAAGGTTCAGGCGGTCCAAACTCATAACGGGTTATATATAACCTGCTTAAACCATGTATTTAAGAAACAACTACATTATATCATTTTTGATAAAAACAATGTTTTTGTTAGGTGCTTTAAATCCTCCGACAAACAAGTTTTGTTCTTTACCACTTTTTATGCCGTGAACATATCATATTGTGAAAATGTTTAAATACTTGTATCAACCTTCACGGTGAGTAGAAAATCCTGTTAATCGGGGGATTTTATATAACTAAATGGTTATCAATTTTATTTATGGTGAAATCGAAATTGTATCCTGCTAATATCTAGTTATAATGCCTCTAATTCAAAACATCGTTGAATTTCATACCAAAATCTATAGATAATGACAAAAAGTAAAATGACATTTTTCCAGGTTTGAGAACCGAACCAATACAGTTGCAGAGCAGTCATGACATGCGTAAATTTAGAATATCAACATTTACAAGAAAAGCATTGATGCAAAGCATCAAAGGTCGCCGGTAACTCATTTATTTACAGACGGTAAGTAGTGATGTCAAATGCAACCATTTATTAAAATTATGCCTGTTAAATTACAGGAAATGTTGGAAATGTAACCACAGTGGTCAATAAGGTACAATTTATTTTCAAATGTGACTACTGCTAGATGTTGATACTGCAGTACTAGCTGTCGGATAAGTTATTCATGCATACCAGATCGGGATATCTGCAGTTTTTACCAGTGCTAGAAAATCTCATCTTACACCCCCTGGTATAAGATGACTTGATGATGTCAGAAAGAACTACTTTTATGAATGAATGTGTAAATTTATACATTAATAAAAGAAAATAGACCGTAAATATAAGTCATTACTTTTATTTTATTTCTGCTACCATTAATCGAATATGGTATGCAAGAAAAAAATCTATCACTGGCTGCACTTACAGATGAGAATATCCGGCTCTCGGATAACTACACTTACACTATATATAATACATATCCTATATGTAAAATTGGTCAAAAATAAATAATATTATAGAACAGGTGTATTGTGACCCATTAAACAGGCCTGTTAAACTGTTAAATTAACCAGACCCAGTGGGGTGCAGTCCATCTGTTTACTATTTGATTTATAAAACTTGACCTGTGAATTACAAAAATGGGTCTTTCGTGTCAATATTAAATAAGAAGCACATTAAACTCAAAGGTACCATTTAATTTTTTCCAGTGCATTGACACGTGAGTGAAGTATCCGAACTATCCTGGCTATGGAAATATTTCTTTATGCATACCTACTTCGTTTCTTGGCGCGGGGGGGGGGAGCGTGCCAGGGACCCAAACAGGGACCCCAACCCGGGGGGGGGGGGGGGGGGGGGGGGGGGGAAATTTTTTAAAAATTTTTTTATTTGAAAAAAAAAAAAAAAAATTGGGGAAAATTTTTTTTTTGAAAAAAAAAAATAATAAAAAAAAAAAAAAAAAAAAAAAAAAAAAAAAAAAAAAACATAACTTCGTTTCTGAAAAGTGTTCATGTTCATCGTTGTTGTTATTTTCCTGCGACGCTGTTACACCGTCACGCCAACCTTTAAAAAGTCGATTTGGTCTGGTCTAGGCGGATCTTTTCTCTTGGTATAAGATATTGTAAACACCGGTCTGGGGAGCGTCATTTTTTCACATTTTAAAGAGTTATTCCCCTTTAATTAAAAGGGCCAATTTTAGCGCGAACTTCAACTTCCTTCGCGATTTTTAAAATAGTTTTTTTTGTTTCAAACAATCAACAATGTAAGATGTCAGAACAAAATTGTAACAAGGTCATACATTTTAATAACTTCTCCTACCAGCTGAAGAATCCTTAAGCGTCTCAAATATAGTCGCCGGTTTCCACCGGCGACTAATAAAGCCATTGCGCAACTATTACTGTTTAACCTCAGAAAAGTCGAGGCACGCAAGAATGACGTAGACGAACTTTCTCTACACCAGCTATCGAGTCCTGATCATGCTCTCCTGTTAAAATGTCGCCACAGATACTAAACTTATTAGGACAATATTTAAGTTTTTGGGCAAGGTTATTGTACAAGCTGATTATAATTATCTCCTTAAAAACGTTGCCTATAGAAGGTCACGTTCAGGAGACATTTCCGCTAGCCAATCATACCTTTGCTTGCAATGTTTTGAAGGCGAACGCAAAGTCTACATTTCCTATTTACATAGGATCCCGAAGAAAAACTATATTTAGATGGTATCCCAAGTGTGTATCATGCGTTCATTGTTTCTACAATGGTAATTGCTCTTTCTAAATCAAATGAGGTCCTATGAAACCGTTTTGAAAAAAAAACATCCAGCTGTTCCTGTATCTTCAGCAGAGGACATGTCTTCCAGAAAAAAAATCGAATACTCACCCGAGGATACTAGTAATCCGCCAATCAAAAACAGTAATTTCATTAACCGCACTATCACTTCTCAAATTTGATTGGTTCAAAAAGTAGGTCAAAACCCAACTTATTCAGGTACGCCGAAAAACGAAAATTTAAATATTGTCAGAGGAAATGAGTGTAAATATCATGTGTACATGTATTATTCGAATGAAGTTGATCTTTTTATAATGCTAAATATGAACATTCTTAGCAGGCCATGCATTCATCAATAAAAAGGTGAGAGAATTCTAACAGCCCTATATAAGTATGCTAATAGACCTTATGAGAACTGTCAAACCTAAAGTGCTATATGAGTACAAATGAAAGTTTGAATTTAAAGTAAGGACTTGTATCTTAAGTTCTAACAACCATCTTTCAAATCCCAGGCGGAGACTGGCTTAGGTTATCAGCTTATCAAAGTTTGCACACTCACGGCTTCCCGTTGGAGTCCATTAATGATACATATGTAAGCATGGTGTCATAATTGCTAGCATGTACTGTCAAAACCGCTCTTTTCACCAACTTTTACTCATTATGGCACGAAGAACGCGTCTCTCTTAGCTGTACTCCGTATGCACGTTGTTACAGGAATCCCTGTTCTGATAATGCAGAACATTCAACTACATTGTGACCTTGACCTAGAGACTATGATATGGGTTCTGCACGTCATTTCAATGAACATTTATGAAAATCCTGTCACATCGGTTCAGTAGATATGTAGAGTAGACATGGAATGTTAGTTCCGAACAGACTTGTGGACGGACGTACTCACGAAACGAGCGTTCGGAGGTTATATCCCATTGATCTTGATCTCTTTAACCCCACAATAAAATTTAACCCTACTATAAAGTTTAACCCCATAATAAAATTTTGCAATGTGGGAGCCTCAGCATGCTAAGTTGCGCACACACTCTAACCATCTGAATGTCTATTGGGTAAATGGGGAAGGACGAACGGAAAACATTCGTGTATCCCCACCTTCTTTCGTGCGATGGATAGACAATCAAATTAGATTTTCTTTAATGTTTTGTGCTTAAAAGAGCTGCAATGGCGCCAATCTAGGAATTAGCGAGATCTATCTGCTATTCTATTTAGGTTGTTTTGTTCATTTAACGGGAGAGGAAAAATATTTTTTCCCATTCTAATTGAATACAATTCGCCTCATTAATTGAATTGCTTTTAATTGGTTGCTAAAGTGTAATGTATTGTTTGCATGTTCAAGTGCAGTGTATTGACCCTGAGGAAATGTTTGACATTTTTGACAATTCCAAAAATGAATGCCACCTGCCATATCTTTTCCATTTGAAAGCATCCGCATCCGATTGCCTCTTATATACTTGAAAACACTTGCCAAGTTGTGAGCATGTTTCTTATAGAAAAAAAATAAACCCCCGTCCCTAAGTTTGTGTCGCGCGTAACTCCAAAACTATATGACAAAGAGTCGTAAAACTTTTCAGTAGTTTTAATCAGGATATAAACTTTTACACTTTGATCGTTCTTTGTGGCTGCTATCAGTAAAGGCGGAGTTATGGCCCTTGTATTAGTCGGAAAATCATCAGTGGTGAGAATGTGTCATGCGTAACTGCAAGTGTATGACATGTGGTAGTGCTACCGTACAGTAACGTTAACCTTTGGTTTTCTTTGTGGCTGCACACAGTAAAGGTGGACGTATGACCAATAGATAAGCGAAAATGACATTAAATTTTATCAGTTTGTGCCGCGTACATGTCAGTCATGAAACCTTATAGGGGTGTTTGATAAAGATAACGATAACGATAAAGATAAAGAAGCCTTATTTAACGTCGCATATGATCAACAGACAACATCAGCTAAAAAGCTATTGTGCGACAAACAGGGTATCCAGTAACAAGTACTTACCTTTTCCCAGAAGCAGGAAGCTTCTCTTTATCTTCCTGACACTACCCTTTTATAATGCTGAGCGCCAAGCAAGGGAGCTGTCAGTACCATTTTTTTCTCGTCTTTGGTATGACGCGGCCGGGGATCGAACCCACGACCTCCCGCACACGATGCAGACGCTCTAACCACTAGGCTATCGCGGCGATAGGAATGTAAAGTTGTGCACCTGGGGTTCTCTCTGTGGTATGGTCCTAGAATTGCTTCCTGGTCAACTTGTACCTAAGTCAACTCGTATCTTAGTAATCTCGTACCCTAATAGCTCAGCTCGTACGGTTCAAAAAGTCAACTCGTACACTTTGTAGTAAACTCGTACCTTTTGTTTCGAAACATCAGTTTTAACTAGATACAAAATTAACTGATATGTAGTAAAGGTGGACCCACATAGAATATTTCACGGTATTATCGAAATCTGGGTTACAATAAATTAAACCTTTTTGTAAATTTATTTGCATGTCTAGATAGGTGTTAATAGACTTATTGGCGCCAAAAGTAAGCGAATTCCTTTGGAGCAATAAATTTCACACCTTAATGTGCGTAAAACTTGTCACCTTTATGGGTGCAGGTGTTCTTTGTTCAAAACACAAAGAAACTGAGAGGTAGGGGGATATCTTAATCAATAATGTTTGCCAACAACTGTGATTGTGTCAGCCTAAAGTAACGATTTTCACTTTATTTCTATCATTTTCTTATAAATTTTCTAAATTAAGGGTGAAATGAAGTGTTCCAATGCAAACATTCAATACTGAATTAACAAAAAGTATGACTATCAAAAAGATAATGAATAATGGAAATTAAGGTACGAGTTGACTTTTCCGATGAAAAAATCATTTGAGTTGACCAATTAGGGTACGAGATGACTAAGGTACGACTTGACTAAGGTACGAGTTCACTGGTTACCCCTGAGCTTGTCAAAATCAGTATTGTTCAGTTTGTGTCACATGTACATTGTAACTCCAAAAGTAGATGTGATAGAGTAATGGAACCTAAAAATTATGTTCAGGGTAAAAACTTTGGCACCTGGTGCTTGTGGTTGTGGCTGAGTTATTGTCAAAAGTGGGGGCATCCGTGTCCTATAGACAAAGTTCTAGTTTTCACAAATTTCAAGAGAGTATACTTACAATTCATTGCCTAAGTGGAAGTATCCTTAGGCAAGACACACAATTCCACATTTATTCCGATTCCATCTGGAGTGAGTCTTGAGGGTGAGTAATTAAATGTTATAGGAATGTTTCGCAATTGAGAATAAATTAGTATAAATAAAAGCTACTTCCATCAATTTCATATTAACACTTAAATTCTTAATTAATGAATGCTTAATCTAAACACTTGAAAATGAAGGGTGAATGTATAAATGAATGTAATCCAAGAGGCCAAAATGAGGATAACTTGTTTATTTGGGTGCGCTTTCCATTAATAGCTCTGTAGCCAAGACTCACATCCAGGAAAGAAATACTTAGTATTGATTCTGTAACTCAAAATTTACCAGAAGACAATCTCTAAATTCATTATAGAGCTTTTGGTCTCAAATACATTAATATAGACTAAATACAGGCACTTATCCTAGGCATGAAAATATACATCAATCTCTGCATGGCTACGTAATAACAACACAAACTCCAGACTCAGTTTATATTGAAAAAACATGGCGTTTGTAAATATATGACATAGTACCATTTTTTAATCTTAAGGATGTGAATTCTGAATTTTCTGAAATATGAAATGAAAGGGAATATCAAACACACTTAAAACTGCATAAAAATTTAATTTTTAAAGAAGTACTCCCTAAAACTGGTGTCAACCTAAGTAACTTTAAAAGCATAAATAATAGATTTTTACTTAACCTAAAAGTTTTAAGTTATACATTCTAGTCATTATCGGTAAAATCAGTTTTTTTAAAAATGTTGCAGTAACGTTCAATAAGCTATGTAAAGTTGCTGCACGATTAATTGGTGTATAGCGATTTATTACAGAAGGCCTTTATGTTGATTGTTAATGCTAAAAGTGAGGCATTTTTCAATATACATTTGTATGTTGTTCTTCAAAAGTATACCTATTTATCATTTTATGTTCATTTAACATTATACAAAACTTTGGAGAATATAATCTGCTAGATGTAGGGAGTGCCCCTTCTAATTACTCTAGTCTAGTGATTCTGCCTTTGTTGTGATCAGTGCAAATCATGACCATCTAAGTTGATAAATTTTCAGCGAACACCCCTGTGAATAATTATTGGTAATAACGGTCCAAATTGTAAGATTGACAAGAGCCATGTTAGACATGGCCATCCGCTCACCGAGTGCTCTCTTTATGACCAAGAAATTTGAGTTCCCTTGAATACTTTCAGAGTTATGTTCCAGACACAAGTGTTTTATGAAAAATCAAGGAGAGATAACTAAAAGAGAGTAAGATACAGTTATGGTTCTGTGACACTCCACTGCGTTTTAACGTCCTCTGTAAGTGTATGCAATTTGAATCAATTCAGTTCAGTACTTAATGAGTTATGGCCCTGACAAGAATATTAAATGAAGGGAGATAATTAAAAAATAGGACAAGCTAGAATTAAGGTCTTTATACACTGCATGTCCTCTCAATGTCCTCTGTCTGTGTGTACAGTTAAAACGAATTCCCTTGAATACTTTCTGAGTTATGTACCAGACAAAAGTGTTATATGAAAAATTAATAAGGAGAGATAACTCAAAAATAGAGTAAGGTAACTGCTTCTTAATGTCCTCTGTAAGTGTATGCAATTTAAATCAATTCGGTTCAGTACTTAAGAAGTTATGGCCCCAGGGCAAGAAAATTCAATAAAGGGAGTTAATTCAAAAATAGGACAAGCTAAAGTTAACGTCCATGTGCAATATGTCCTCTGTCTGTGTGTAGAGTTTAAATAAATTTCCTTGAATATTTTCACAGTTATGCTCCGGACAAAAGTGTGATGGACAAACGGACACATGGATGCACGGACGGAGCCCATTACCATATCACCTCATAGGCACAGAGGGATAAAAAGCCCATTATAGAAATACAAATGTAATTAATGAGGGTCAAGATTAATTTGATCTGTGCCATCAGGAGACTCAAACACTCTGTGGAACCACTGCCAGGCTGTGAGCTGACCTTCACTGTACATCACCACCATAGGGGGTGCTTTTATTAGGTATTCTTCCAATTGATGGAAAAAAACACAATAAATGAAAAAACACATTTTAAATTTTTCAGAAAACTTTTATTTTTTTAATGGTTTTAACCCCATGATGCAATGTACCTGATACATTTTTATACATATCAAAATGATTAAACAATTAAGATATATAGACCTTTGATCAAACAATTAAGATATAAACATTTGATTAAACAATTAAGATATAGACATTCTGATAAATAGACATCTTTTCTCTTATACCCATATATACACATAAAACAGTCAACACTGATTTTAAATCTTTTCTCACAAACTTAAACATTTCAAACATTATTATGTTAAAGACACCGCGATTTATTTCTATGTTTGGCATTACAAAACACTTACTGTTTACACTACTGATTTTCATCAAGAAGACCCTGATAAGCCCAAACTGCGTTTTGATTTTTTAAACACCGTAATTATATCAGATATAGGGATGTCATTAATTAAAATTTTTGTATCGATATATCGATTTACAAATATCAATGATACAGCGATATATCGATACATGGGCGTAAAAAAGTCACTGACTACATATTCTACCAAATTTCTTGACATTATTTGTACTAAACATATGGTTCTGGTCCATAATATATATCAAGCCTTGCAGTGCTGCAATATTTTTGCCTATGAGACCACATTTCATTAAATTATCATTCGTTAGAAAAACACGGAACTCTGGGTAGAGTGATTGTTTATATTCCTGTTGAGTTTTGATGGATTTTCGAACGTGAAACTATAGATCATTGCACCGTATAACATTATTCGATAAATGATTTTTCAAAACGGCAATCGATATCGAATCGAAAGTGTTTTATCATCGATATATCGATATCATTTGAATCGATTATATCCCTAATCAGATATACACCTAGCGGGTTCATATATTCAAGTCATACATGCTAAGGATAAATCTTGTTGTCGCAAATGTTATATTACAAGTATTTGATTTTGCACGGAAAAAAGGAAACTATTGTATAATCTAACACAGTTTTTTTAGAGCAAGACTTATACTTTAGCCCTGACCTTCTCTGTGTGGGATAATACAAACAAATCAATTGCATGTTTATTTTGTTGTATATGTTATATTGTATGACCACAGGAGCTTGTTAGCCTAAATGGAACAAAGTAAACATGCCTGTCTGTCTGTCCGTTTGTCTGTCTGACATCCTATATATTAAACTTGGATGTAAGTTGGATTCAGGATTGTGACATGAAAAGCATGCCACATTTTTAGAACAGTAGGTAGGTCAAACAACACTAAAATATCAGCCATAGGTCAAACAATGCTAAAACATTGGCCATATCTATAGGTCAAACAATACTAAAACATATGCCAATTAGCCTTTGGACTAGGCTTGCTCCCTCTCTAGACTTTGCAATACATTTGCTAGTGTCAACAATTCCCGCGAGAGGAAGTTTCCAGTGTACAGATAATAACAAAATTAATACTAAAATAGTACTTAAATTTATAAAACTTCTTAATGCAGTACATTGAATTTTTGCTGCACAATAGCTAACTGCTATCTGCTAGTTGTAACACAAAAGATCAACAATGCTAATTCTATCAAAACCGAGGCTAAAAAACCTAAAGTTATGTATCAGAATGACTCAAAATTGCTTACATCACAAAAATAAAGCAAGTTTTTCAACGGTACAGATGCTACATTACATACTGTCACAATAAATGTTTTAACATGAAACTATGAAAATTTGATTTGAATAAACCTATTTTGTGGCAGAACTGCATGATCTTTAGATAGATACTCGAGCCAGAGATCAGTTTTCTATTATATGACCTATTTGCAGACTTGATTGACAAGTTTCTAAGGGAGACGCAGACATCTTATAGATAAAAATGGAATAAACTAAACCAATTAAAAGACTGGTGCAACAAGGTTAAAAATAATCTGCAGAGGTTTGATTGTTGTAACAACTAAACTCAATTACTTTGATCAGACGGAATTGGTAGATGAGATTGACTTGTACAATGAGAGTTTGCGGATTCCCCTAATTCCCCGCTCACATGTTAACAGTGTGATATTCTTAATAATTGTGAATGAATAATATGAAATTTCCCATACTAATAATACAGACAGTATAATCTATTTTACAGAAATCAACAGCACATTTTTTCAGAAGGAATGTAAATTTCTGAGAAAGAGATCCCCACCATTTTTATTAAACAGCATCTTGCATGGTTGTCTCCCTTGCGTCAAAGCCTCAAGATTCTACTTTTTTGTAATTTTCTCTTTTCAAGTGTATGCTGTCGGTAAAATCTTTCACAGTTTCTTTGGAATTATAATTGAAAAATACGCACATATCAACATTAAGGATCATAAAATCAAGCTCCCAGCAGTTATATTTTAAATGTGTTGTTTGGCTGTGTTGATCATGACCTACACTGTACGTTTGAGGTTCTACAAAGGGGCAGGCAATAATGTCATGTTAAAATCAGTATGCTTTTAAGATAATAATTAAATAACAAATGTGAAATCATATGATTGTTTTGTCCAACTTAATATTTTTTTGAGTGAAACTGTTATGGTGAATCAAACCCTCTCTTGATTGATTTGTTACATCCATGTAAAACAATCAAAAGGTACATCAACAGCATCCAGCAAGCAAAACCTATAGTTTTCAGTTATTGCAGTAAATTGGTAAATATCTAAGAAACCCTAACACTCCCAATTTATCACTGTACATATACAGTAAATTGGTAGTATTCATGATAATTTCATTTCCCGTAATTTTGTTAAATTCATGCTAAATATCTAAGCTCTCGGCCTTGTGGTTTCAGAGAAGAAGATTTTAGAGTTTTTCCAATATAGCCTATGTAAAACCAAAAGACAATTTTGGTAGAGCTTCATGCAAGGAACATCCCTGCATAGTTTCATCAACATTGGCCCAGTGGTTTCAGGGGAGATGTTGTTTGAATCAAAATGTTGACGGATGACGGACAACGGACGACGGACAATCATCCATTAGAAAAGCTCAGCCTGGCAAAGCAAGACGAGCTAAATATCTTGTGAAAGATTCATTTTCACATAGATTTACTATAAGAAAATTCTGCTTTCGAGAAATTAAGCTTTGTGAAAAAGCCAGTCTGCTCACAAATTGAAATTATGAAATTTTCATCACACAAAAATTACCCATTTTACAGAATAACATCAGATTCATCTTGCATTTACTTTTTTTTCCCTTTTATACAAAATAATAAACTTTGGAATCTTCACTTATATACATTTAACAACTTTAAAAAACTGCAACCTTTTGTAGTAAGTCATAGATTTCAAGCAGTGAGTAAAATTGCTCTTTTTGCAAAACTGTTGACGTTTACAAATAAAATTATGCTTGAATTTTGTAATGAATTTGTTGAATAAAAGCAAAACATGGCTAAAAGCATAGTGTTCTTGAATTTTCCAAATTACACATTACAACTAAATACCTGTCAAATACCTGGTTGCGTTTTTAAAAGTTGTCAAGTATACATTCCAATAGTATTTTTAACACAATTATGTTTGCACATACACATTTCCACAATACTCTTAACAATATATAATTTTTTTCAGCATGTAACCAGAATTAGTTCATGTATATGTATGTACCTTCATGCATTCTAAACACAAGTCATGTCAGACTTACATAAACTTTATGTACTTATCTCAAACAGATCAACACAGTTTCAATGACATTTAAACCTTTTGTAATAAAAGTCTTAATATCAATGCAACCTACATAGATGTCTTTGCCCATAACGAGATTCAATTTTGTGACTTCCCTTAGCTTAATTCCACCAAGTCATCATAAAAGCTAGCTGGCTACTACACATCCAAAACCAGCTTTTTTTGTTTGTATACGTGCTTATTAGGTCCACCACCCTTGGGCGAGGTATATATGCGGTCCGACCCGTTCTCAAACCAGCCTGTAATATTTCTCCTCAAATTCTTGGGAACATTAACATTTTGGAGGGGGGCGGGGGGCCAATCTAGGGTACAGCTCAAACCTGTGTCTATTTTTACAAATGGCTCAAGCTATGAATTTTTAAGCCAGAAAAATCATTTGCCCTGAGCAAGATTCAAAATTTTGATCATTGTGTTGTCAAGCTGACATTAAAATTATTTTAAAAATGATTTTCCATTGACCAATATGTCTCTTAAGACTGAGCACCTTATGTGTCATTTGGCCTTTAATTGCTACCTAAGAAAATATAACTCTGATAAAATAACAAAGGGACACAATTCTGGTACAAATGGTAATAACCAAAATCCATTTTCCAACAATTGTTATGGTACGTAGGTTGTCGGTCTGCTTGAAGCAAATCCTCCAAATGGAGTATCGGGAGTTGGACTTGAAGAATTTTGATACGGACATGGACAGGACTAACAATATATTCAACCACAGCTTCAAGAACTTCTTTAAGAGGTACAGCATAGTTGTGGATCTTGTACTTGTGAACGAATTTGATATAAAAAAATATTCAATTAAAAATTCCAAGTCTGACACAAAATACTGTTTGTAACTAGGGACATGGCGTGCAGTAACAGAAAAAAGAAAATCAAATTGACATGAACGAATGCATACTAATAAAACAATTATAAAAAAAACTTTAAAACATTTCTTTGGTATATAAAAATAAATTAAGTAACGCTTAAGGTAGATTTCACCGACAACTCTAAATTATATATAAATTAGACATTTTTGTATGACATTTAAAGTGCTGGCATTTAAGAAAAAAAGGAGAAGTCCATATGTTTTGTCTTTCTGTTTAACACAGCTAAGTGGGGGGAGGGGCGGGGGGAGTTGTGAAAAGTGGAATTGAATCTGCCGGAATATTACCCTATTCAAAATAATTACTTTAGTTAGCAGTATGCTCAAGCAGGTCAATATAGATACATGTTCACCCCACCTTTAAATATGACCATATCTTGTTAATATTACTAAATGATGTTTTTCTGATGTTGAAGTTAAAGTTGAAATGCTTATATGTAATTGTTATTTATAACTGCATGAATGTCTCTCCGAGCCTAATAAAAATAAAACTTTTTATTGAAAGAAACTATTGGCAGTGTTTATAATCTAAAAATCTATAGACACCTCAACATTTACCCCAATGGCTGCACATGATCCTGCCTTTTCATGGCTGCTGCAGACTGATCATGATCTGCACTGATGTAAAAGGCGAATCATTTGCCGCTAGCGGTAAGGGTTAAGCAAGGCCAGCAGCTTTTTCTATGGCGTTACCGAGATTTATTGTCGCTATCTCAGTAACTTACATTTGTTTATAGGCGTTACCAAAATTTATTGTTGCTTTCTCTGTAACTTACATTTGTATATTCAAATATGTCTTTGTATGAAAATTACTAAGAACCTTTCGTACTACTGATATGTTACCAAGTTCAAAGACCATTGTTACCATGGTTACATGACCTAGTTTTACTTTACTACACATCTCCAACATACACACTTGAAGAAATGCTATCGCTGGACCTTCAAAGCTCCACAGGTACATTTTCTGTGGACTATACAATCATGTAGCTCCACAGGTACATTTTCTGTGGACTATACAATCATGTAGCTCCACAGGTACATTTTCTGTGGACTATGCAATCACAAAACTCCACAGGTACATTTTCTGTGGACTATACAATCATGTAGCTCCACAGGTACATTTTCTGTGGACTATACAATCAGGTAGCCCCACAGGTACTTTTTCTGTGGACTATACAATCATGTAGCTCCACAGGTACATTTTCTGTGGACTATACAATTAAGTACTGGTATTGATACCAAACCATCAGACAGGTCACACCAAACTTTGCTCCTCAGCTTGCAGGATGTCACATCAGGCTTTGCTCCTCACGTTGCAGGATGTCACACCCAACTGTTTTCTCTCTTCATTCGACCATGTATCATGTTTCATACCGGTATTAGCACCATGGAGATGAAATTCAATCAAGAATTATATTCCATGGTTTCTAACTGAGATGCCATGGTATCTATCACATATAATACACATAAACCGATGTCATCCATTTTCCAATAGTCTTTCAAAAGCAAACCACAGCGGATCTGCCATGAGTTTCTGGCCTTCACTGTATTCCATGGCAGCAACACCTGTCCACTCCATCTCCAGGTAACTTGTTTATGATATGATTATATAGTCTGTCTGTACAATTCACCATGGTAAAACCTGAAAATACATAAAACAATTGCATTATAATATTGAAAGATGAACTAAAAATATCACAAAAATGCTTAATTCTAATGCCCACTAGTTTTCACTCTAAAGAGTTCCATGGTCTATCAGTACAAAAAAAGGTCCCTGCTGGTTTGTTTTTTTTACCTATCTTTTTATTTGGCCTTTTTGAAACACTTGGAAATTGTTCTTTTTTCATTATTTTCTCATAAAAAAAAGTTGGCCGATGGCCGTAAAAGTTAAAGTCCGTCAGGAGACAAGAAACACACATATTTATTGGCCTATTTACTTTAGTTGACCCAAGATAAAAATACTTTACTGCAAGCTTCTACCCTGATTAAACAATCGTATTTCTTTTTGTAAATTTAATGCATGAGGTTACCTGAATGAGCTATTCAATGCTCTACCTCTAAAAAACCAGAATTCTCTCCGAATTTTTTTCTTCTTTTTTCATTATAACAAAAGTTAAATAAACCTCCAAAGAATCTCCAGTAAAATTTGCAAATATAACTATTGCATTAAGTTGGGGGTTTACGAACCAATCAGATCTGCAACGCCACAAATCTGATTAAATTACCTCAAATCGGCGCTTAAACTAAAACACCCTAATTAATCAGCAATTCATGGTTAAAAGCTGCTATCTATCGGTAACGATCTCTAAATCTCTTAGTATACGTCTACTCCTAACATGTATTTGTTCCCGCTAGAAGGCAGTGATCAGTGTTTTATTTTCGCCATTATTCGGTGCCACTGTAACCATTATCGTTGACAGAATCTTAATTAATCTTGTTCTTTAACATCATCATGCTCCTGACGAGTGATTTATCTAAGACCCTGGAAAACGTAATTAAAGATGTTTATCAGGATTTCCTCATCCAAGATCAACACCGAATTCATTTAAGGCAGTGGAATTTATTTATTTAAAAATGTTTGATATATATGTTTTCATTGATCATGGAAAACTGGGTGAAAAGAGAAAAAAAATTCCACAAAAAAAGAGTCACAATATTTGTGTTTTACATACTCGTTCAAAACTTGCGTGTTTCTATCTTGAAACATTCGGTCCTGCACTCATAACAAACTGCTTTCAGTGGAAGCGGTTCTGCCTTTGTGACAATCAACAGTCATCAGTTGTGCACATTGGTGCGACTGATCATTATCTGCACTGTTCACTATTTAGTCAATATGTTTTTAGAACCAGTCCCTTCGAACAAATAAATTGGCACTGGTGAACCAGTCAATCTCTGAAATTTCACAGAGTCAGCGTAAACTAATACTGTGAACTGGGTAATTTTCGCATGACAAAAATTATACGATTTCTGAGCTTAACTTATTTGCAAATTTCTAATTCGCGAAAGGAGAATTCTTTGATAGTAAATCTATATGAAATAAATCTTTTTCAAGACTTTAAAATATGCGAGGTCAGAAATTCGCGAAAATTTAATCATCACTAATATCACCTAATTAACAGTAGGCCTGCACGTTCATTTCAAGCAGTGAGCCATCTTGCTGATTCTTTAGTTTCTTAACGAATCTCTGTTCTCATGGGTCTTTCTATAATTTGTATTAATACAATGTATCTTCACATTTAACCTACAAGTGCCGCTTTCCGAGACAAAATTTTGCAAAATTTCTGGTGCTAAGGCAAGGTTTAAAAAGAAAAAAAGACAACGAAGTTTCATAGTTCACCAAAGAAATGTTGATTTCACATTTTTGATGGAAAACAAGATAAGAAATCATCCAGAAGTGAATATATCTGCAGAACACTATCATGGCTTTGAAATAATACTACATAAGAGTAAACTAATCTTTTTATGATACCTTTCCTTGTGCAAGGGGGCG